>JAVLUX010000045.1:17987500-18587500 GCA_032164185.1 Moxostoma hubbsi | reverse complement strand
AGCTTGAATATTTTTAGTCCAGAAAAACTTTTGAAACCACTGTTTCATAAGCACATTTGTGTGCATTTACCAGAAGAAATGTGAAGATTACCCATTTTACACAAAAGTGCAATCTTAGAAATCGTTAGTGAGACTAAATAATTGCAGTCTCGTATAACTGCCTTTTAACAGTTTCCAGAATTAACAACTTACATTAGTGATTTATTCCCAAAATGTCTTTGTTACCTTTACCTTACCTACAGTAGAGATGTGTATATTTTAAATTAGCTTTGTTTGAAATGATTTAGGTTAATTTGATTCGAACAAGTTCAGGTTATTCTCACTCTTTTATGTGTGTATTAGCATTCAAGCTCTAATAATGTATTCATAAACCCTGCTTTGGCCATATTAATAGTGTTTATCTCAGAACCTATTTTATTTTTTGCTAATAATTTAATTTTGTGATATTAAATAACAGTATTGTACACATTACTGAAGACAATTCATTTAGAGTGCATATTTCATAATATCATTTTTACCTTTGTTTATGTGCTATTACTAATCTTATATTATTTGCAAGAAAAAGACAAGAAAGACTAATATATAGTTAACTGAGGTACACCAAAATTAGTTTGATAAAAATTAAAGGACTATAGACGATAATACTGTTATATCCCTAAAGGGAAAGGAATATACCGGACTAATGCATCTTTCTTAGAATCAATATTCAGAAATCCCAAATTTTGGAGTTGTCACATTAATCTATTATATCTGTCAGGGAAGGACCACATTAAAAATGTTAGCATTTTTCACATTGTCTTGATTAATTTCTTGCAAGTTAAAACAACCTTGATTTCACTGTTTCTCCATAGATCTACTGTATCTAAAAAAGAAAACACAAATTACATTTACTTAAGTATTGGTTCAAATAGTTTGAACCATTTTTAAACAAATTTATATGAAAGCATAACAGCATTTCAGGGGAGCAAGCCATTGCAATTTTACAAATTCCATGCAGCATTTGTAAGCCATAATGTAAGGTATACTTACTTTATACTTTCATTTGAGCAAATTTAGTCAAAACAGACATTCCTTGACCTGATGTTATACAATTGTATGGAGAAGGATGCCAAAATCATAAAAAGGATTCATTGCTTATTTACCATGTCATTTTGTTTATGAACTATTGATTTGCTGCACACAACATACTTCAATTCAGAAATCAGACAGATATTTTTTTATTTTAGAGGTGAATGTGAGAAATGTCATAATATAATTACAAAAATAAATTGCACAACAACAGCATATGGAGAACACAATTTCTAGCACTGCTTGTTTAAACACTGTACAGCAGTAAATATAATTTTTTCTGTTAGAAGTATGGGATCAGTTAAACGTGCCTGGATCAACATAGGCATAGGCCAGGAAATCTCCTACTTTGTTCCCTTTATCATCATAATGAAACATTCGAAAGCACTGGTCACAAAACAAGCAGGGGTCCGTGGGGGCAAGAGGATCACTGACTGTTATCCATCTGCCATACAAAGATAAAAGACTTCTGGTCAATGTAACAAAATTAATTAAATATTAGTTCATCCAAAAATGAAAATGTACTCACCCTCAAGCCATCCTAGTTGTATATGACTTTCTTCTTTCAGCCAAACACAATCAGAGTTATATAAAAAATATTCTGGGTCTTTCAAGCTTTATTAATGGGAGTGAATGGTACCTTAGATTTTGAAACCCAAAAAAGCACATCCATCCATCAAAAAAGTATCCATACGGCTCCAGGGGGGTTAATAAAGGCCTCCTGAAGCAAAGCCATGCATTTTTGTAAGAAAAATATTCATAGTAATAACTTCATAAACTATAATCACTGCCTTATGGTGACGGCTGTCCGCGCGTTCCCAAGAGAATCGAGTTCTGGCGTATGACACAAGCGTAGCGAAGATCCGGTGAGAAGTGATGAACGCAGAAGTGCAGAGGATAGAGGAAGCCAGTGAACGTACGGACGGCCATTAACGGAAGCCTGTGATTATAGTTTATAAAGTTATGGATATTTTTCTTACATAAATGCATCGCTTTGCTTCAGAAGGCCTATATTAACCCCCTGGAGCCGTATGGATTACTTTTTTGATGGATGGATATGCTTTTTTGGCCTTCAAAATCTAAGGTACCATTCACTCCCATTATAAAGCTTGAAAGAGCCAGGATATTTTTTATATAACTCTGATTGTGTTTGGCTGAAAGAAGAATGTCATATACACCTAGGATGGCTTGAGGGTTAATTTTAAGCATCTTAAGCTTACGGTTTACCTGCTGATATAAATATGACACACAGAGCACTTCCGGGTCACAACTCTGTGCTTGTGAGTGATGAGCGGGTAGAGCTTTCTGTCTAAACAATCATCCTGATGGACAAGTCTAGGATGGGAACCATATAGGATGGAAACAAATCAGGTTAACTCTACTATTCATTCGCTATTAAATCCATGACAATGGCTTTCAAAAATCTGTTACTTTGTTACACAGATTCCCAATTATCTTGAAAGAGAAGCATGAAATGAGAAAGGCCTGACCTGATGTCAGTGAGGATGACAATATGCTCACAATCTCCCTGGTGAGTGTAGAAATACGGGTACCCAATTTTCATCTTCAGGTCGTAGAAAGAAGTGTCCTCCATCTTAGCCGTCTTGAAATCTGGGAAGTCTCTGGTTCGGGCCCACTCACACGTGGTCCTTCAGCAAGTAGACAAATTATATATATCTGTAAAAACTGCAACTGGCTGGTTTGAGAGAGCAACTGTGGTCATTTCAAAAGTGGCTTTATTTAGAGTCTTATTCATTGTTTCAGTACTGTTAAACTACTTCACACTAGGTCTTACGTGCTGATGTCTCGACATTCTGGGAACCGTGTGTCATTGAAGAACGTTCCATTGAAGAAAAAGAAAGCAGACTTGTAATGATCCTGAAGCAAAAAGGTAAATAAATAAATTGCAATACCCTGCTTGTTTTTAATTTATCAGGAACACTATTATGCTATAAGTTTGCCATCCACGCAAATATCCATTTGGTCTAATTTTGGTTATGTTAGAATTATATTGAGCAGTGTCTTTATGACATTCTTTGTGTATGTATGTGTATGTGTTTGTGTGTCTTTGTCTTTAACCTTGCTGACGAACTGTGGCACCATGTCTGGAGTGTTGCTGAACTCTCCAAACACCTGGAGGTCACTGACACAGCAGATGGCATCTCTAAGATCGCTGAGCCTCTGAGAGCCCAGCACATGTAGGGTCTGATATGCCCTCACATGCTTAAACTGGCATAAAAATAAACATACAGACCAATCTGAAACACCTTATCAAAATTACTAATGCATATTGTTACATGAAATTAAACCTGTCTTTTATTAATTTGTTATACACATACCCGCTGAAACAGAACGGGATACATGATATTAAAGGTTAGGATGATTTCACCCTCTGGGATCAGGTCTGTGAGATTATCTGGCTTCTTACCCACAGATATCATCTCCTGTATGATTAAGAAATGTAACAGAGGGTAAATGTTATATTCAGTCTGTGTATGTATGTATATGATTAAAGGAATGTTACGGGTTAAATACAAGTTTAGCTCAATCGACATTTGACATGCATTTGTGTTATAATGTAGATTAACACAGAAATTAATATCGACTCGCCCTTCCTTTTCTTTAAAAAAGCAATAATCTATTGATACTGACTACCACCCCTGGAGTAGCAAGTTCAAATTCTGGGGTGTGCTGAGTGACTCCAGCCAGGTCTCCTAAGCAACCAAATTGGCTCGGTTGCTAATGAGGTTAGAGTCACATGGGATAACCTCCTCGTGGCCGCAGTAAGTGGTTCTCGCTCTCAATGGATCGTGTGGTAAGTTGTGCGTGGATCGCGGAGAGTAGAATGAGCCTCCACATGCTGTGAGTCTCCACGGTGTCATGCACAACGAACCACAAAATAAGATGTGTTGAGTGACAGTCTCAGAAGCGGAGGCAATTGAGACTTGTCCTCTGCCAACTGGATTGAGGTGAGTAACCACACCACCATGAGGAACTACAAAGTAGTGGGAATTGGGCATTCCAAACTGGGAGTAAATGGGATAAAGACATTGACTACCACCCCAGGGTGTGTTGAGTGACTCCAGCCATGTCTCCTAAGTAACCAAATTGGCACAGTTGCTATGGAGGGTAGTCACATAGGGTAACTCCCTTGTGGTCACTATAATGTGGTTCGCTCTCATGTGGTGAGTTGTGCATGGATGCCGCGGAGAATAGCATGAAGCCCCCACACATGCCATGTCTCCGTGGTCAACAAGCCACGTGATAAGATGCTCAGATTGACGGTCTCAGACATGGAGGCGACTGAGATTCGTCCTTCACCACCCGGATTGAGGCGAGTCACTACGCCACCACGAGGACTTAGAGAGCGCATTAGGAATTGGGCATTCCAAATTGGGGAGAAAAAGAGGAGAAACTCCAAAAAAACAAAAATGGTAATTACTCCACAAGATGGCTATATTAGAGAGGGGGGTTACTGCCACCTAAACCCATTCTTTCCTGGACTAGCAGGCAGGGACGTCATGAACATGCAGTATTTCAATAGAAGCACATCTGTGCACCAAATATGTTTATTGCTTTTTATGTTGCTAGAAAGAAAGCAAAATGGGTCTTATTAATGGATGCTATATTCTATTAGTCCATGTGCTCACTTTTAATTATTCAATAGTATATTAATTTTAAATTGTATTAAATTATATTAAGTTTCTGCTAAACATCAGATCAGATTTACAAACATTCTAAATCATAAACGTATCAAAGACATCTGAAGACAGTATTTTTGATATCTGAGTCATATTTAATGACATGCGTCTAATAGACGTTTTGTAGATGAGCAAACAGTGTTAATAAATTCGTCTTCCAGATGTAAACGCACCAAATAGACTTCTGGGTGATGAACGCGTGAAAAGATCTAAAACAGACATATTGGATATGTAAATGTGGTATCTGGATTAGCTTTGGAAGACAACGTCGTTAAAAAAATTAAATAAAATACTTTTCTTGACGACTAGTGTAGTACCAGGTTGGACGTAAGAAGTACTCTAGGTTACTAAAACGTAGCAAAGAGACGTGCTAACAACGTTTCTTCAACGTTGTGAAAATTAAACATCTGTCGCATTAAGCACTTCGGATAAAAGACGTTATTAAGAACTTTTCATAATGTAAAAAAAAAAATGTTTTAGTTTAGTTGTGTTCGTGGTACATGGCAGGCAGGTTGAACGCACCATTTCATTGGCATAGACTTCATGTCTGTCAACATTGTATCTGGTCAGAGTTTCTTTATAATCTTGTCTTCTCTTGCGTAATCTGAAAAACAACAACAACCACAACAACAACAACCACACACACAAGATATTTTAAACAGGTTTAAACCAATTAAATGAAATCAAATATTGGCAGGAGAGACTTCCACTTACTTTAATGTAGAGAGATGAGAATCTAATGGCACGGTGTTTGTGTCTACATGTCCACTTCTGAGAAAATCAACACTGAGAGGACAGAGTAAATCAAACAAAAAACAACAATACCCGATAAAACGAATATAAAATTACATTATCTCTATAATACCTGCAGATGCTCTTGAGTTCCTCCAGCGTCTCAGGATCAATGCCCATCTCTTCAATAAACTCCACGTCCTGTATTTCTGGGACTGTGTCACTGAATGAATACACCTCCGGATTCAATACATCCAGCCACAAATCTCTACATCCACCAATGTGAAACTCTTTAGAGTTCACGTCCAAGAATTCATAAACAGGCACATTTTCATGTTTTGCTTTAACACTGCCGCCTTCCGCCATTTGTAAAACGTCATTGGCGCAGATCAGGGATTGTGGGTAATGTTGTTTTAACATTCAGTGGCGTACACGAGGGGTGCTGATTTTTCTTTCTTTCTTTTTTTAATGCTTTTTACAACGTCATAACAATGTTTATCAAAACACAGAAGTTCACAGAACAAATGTGAGATCAAACATAAAAAATAAAAGTAAAAAAAAAAAAAAAAAAAAAAACAGAAGTAAACAACACATGGTATTCCTATTTGTTTTATTAAACATTTCAAATGTAGAAAACATTTAGACTTTCAAAACAAACAGTACAATCTAAAAAAAATAAAAAATAAATAAATAAAAGGGCATCACAAACTAATCAAATTTATCTAGCTTACTTGTTTCATTAAATTTTTATAGACTCAAAATAAATAACAAGGGTTGAATGGAGATTATCAAAAATGGGTTTTAAAGGGATAGTTCACACAATAATGAAAAGTCTCTCATCATTTAGGCTACTAACCCTCATGCCATTCCACATCCCAGATGTGTATAACTGATTTTCTTCTGCTGAACTCAAGATTTTTAGAAGAATATCTAAACTCTGTGGGTCCATCCAATGTAAGTAAATGGTGACCAAATCTCTGAAGGTCGTAAATGTAATCCATACGACTCCAGAGTTTAAATCCATATCTTCTCACCCACACCAATCGATATAATAGGTGTTGGGTGAGAAACAGATAAATATTTAACTCATTTTTTACTATAAATCTCCACCTTTGACCAGTACCGTCCAGTAGCGATATGCACTAAGAATACAAATCGGCAAAAAACAAAAGAAGATTGTCAAAGAGAAAATGGAGATATATAGTAAAAAAAATAATACAAAAAAAATAAATAAAAAGAACTTAAATATTGATCTGTTTTTTTACCCAAATGTATCATAATCCCTTCCGAAGACACTGATTTAACCACTGGAGTCATATGGATTATTTTAATGCGGACTTTATATGCTTTTAGGACCTCCACAGCTTCTGATCACATTCACTTGCATTGTATGGACCTACAGAACAGAAATATTCTTCTAAAAATATTTATTTGTTTTCTGCAGAAGAAAGAAAGTCATACACATCTGAGATGGCATGAGGGTGCATAAATTATGAGTGAATTTTCATTTTGAGGAGAACAACCCTCTTGTCTCTAGTAATTCTCCACTTATCTACGGCAGCAGGAAGTGCCTGCCAACTCTCCGCTGCTTTCTAGTTTCTGATTGGTCAACTGAAGAGTTTCATTTCCGGGTCAGCAGCTACAGGTTGCTGTTGAAGTTGGTGCAGATGACACGTCAGCTGGCTAGAAAGCTGCTACAAACTGCCCCACCTACTAGAATACGAGTGACATAAATCAGTGTGCTGCATTTAAACACAACTTCCATATTGTCAGTCGATTACAGGCGCGCGGATTATGGAGCCACGCATGTCAGCACTGTAGCATCATTCATGCTGAGATTAAGAGTTACAGCCTCATTCAATCCGGACCCAGTCGAACCAACCCAGGGAAGATGAGTTACCGCGGGTGAAAGATTTGACCGGACCGGTGTTTGACATGTCGTCCCCATCGCCTGTGCAGATCAGAGAGGCGAACGCGCATCTGGCTGCGCTGCACAGGCGGGTCACAGACATGGAGCAGAGGCTGCAGGACGCGGAGAAGACCGTGCGGGAGCAGGCGGAGAGTCTCATCCGCAAAGATGAGCAACTGAGAGCCTCCACGCAAGAAATCACAGAGGCCAAAGACAAGTAGGGAAAATAACAGTAGTAAATCACAGTAGTTTTGATGGGTTGCCATCTCAATGTGTTATTTGACATGGGAAATAGGGGTGGGATCACAAAGTAAATTGCGATACCATATACGCTATTTTTATTAAACATAGACACCAATAGAAAATGTAAACCTATCTAACAGAACATACATGTCACCAAGTTCTACAGATGGTGGCACCAGCACATAGCAACAGTGGAAAAATACATATTTATTTGTTAAAAATAAGTAAATAAACAAATAATTAATTATAGAAACTAATACAAATAGTGACATTATATATTTTATAATATTTTGCCCTGAAATGTACATTAGACAGTATTGCATTGATTTTGACTTGATGCAACAGGAACATCTGTAAAAATGTTTATTTATATATGCCTATATAGGCCTACCTAATTTATATAGGGTTAAATTGAAATATTATGCACGCAATCCTACTGATTAAGTACAATAATCGCTTTGAATTTCTGAAGGCAAACAAAGCCACTTACTTTTTACTATAATCAAAGAGCAGATTCTAGATTTTACACAGAAAAAAACCCTGATTGCTTGGTCCATAATAATTATGAAATGTTGCCGTTGTTCCTTCATTAGTGTCCATAGTTTTAAGTGATATTTGTAACTAGATCACAGATAGTCACTGGTTAAACCAAGCATGGCTCCTTACTAAGATGGTAAGTAACTTCAACAAAACTATGGCATTTTTGTAATGAAATGACAGAAACTATAAAAACTAAATAGAAACATTTTGAACGGACATAATTGTAACAGAAATTAATCATTTAATAGGACTATATAAATAATATACAAATATTTCATATGAATATAATGTATTGCACAAATGCCAAAATACCATTGTTAACACCGTAAGTGTTACTATAGTAAATCAGTGTTTCCCATTAATTACCTAGACTGTGGTGGACCGCTTCAGTTTCATAATGAACCAAAAATATGTGTACACTTCTCATAATAATGTGAATGATCTCTAACGTTGTGTTTTGCACAACGTTAATTTCAAGCATTGTATAGTATTCACTGCGCAAACCAATGATTGACTGACTGAGTTTCTAGAGAAAGCTGTTTCTTTTTTGCCATTTGTGACCTAATATTGACCTTAATACATGCCAGTCTATTCCATAATGTGGCAACTCTAAAACAAACACAAAGACAATGTTAAGCTTCATTTAATGAACCAAATAGCTTTCAGCTGTGTTTGATATAATGGCAAGTGATTTTTAGTACCAAATTAGCAATTTAACATAATAACTCAAGGATAAGGTGTTGGAGTGATGGCTGCTGGAAATGGGGCCTGTCTAGATTTGATCTAAAATGACTTTTTTTCAAATAGTGATGGTGCTGTTTTTTACATTAGTAAATTCCTGACTATACTTTGTGATCAGTTGAATGTCAGTTTTGTTAAAGTACCAATTTCCTTCTGAAATAGCAAAAGCTGTACATTATTCCAAACTTTTGGCTGCCAGTGTATGTGTAATATGTATGTATGTATGTGTGTATGTATGTGTGTGTATATGTAAATACATACATGTACATTTCAAATTAACAATTAGAACAAATGAATAGTTCTCCCAAAAAAAATTATTCTCTCGTCTACTCGCACTAATGCCATCCCAGATGTGTATGATTTTTAATTTGCAGAACACAAATTAAGATTTTTAAAAGACTATCTCAGCTCTGTTGGTCCTTAAAATATAAGTGAATGGTGACCAGCAATCAAAAGTTCCAAAAAGCACATATGGCAGCACAAAAGTAATCCATAAGACTCCAGTGGTTAAATCCATATATTCAGAAGCAATAAGATAGGTGTGGGGGAGAAACACTATTACTATAAATCTCCACCTTTGACCAGCCCCAACCAATAGGTGGCTGAATGTGTAAGTGAATGTTACTTCAACACCAGAACGTGGAAGTGAAAGTTTAGATTAACGGTAGAAAACTGACATCAAATCGATCGGGTTCTCACCAACATCAATCATATCGCTTCTGAAGACATGGATTAAACCATTGGAGTCTTGTGGATTAGTTTTATGCTGTGCTTTTTTGACCTTTAAAGTTCTGGTCACCATTACTTGCATTTTATGGACCTAAAGTGCTGAAATATTCTTCTATAAATCATTGTGTTCTGCAGAAGACAAAGTCATACACATCTGGGATGGCATGAGGGTGTGTAAATGATGAAAGAGCACCACTCCTGAATGCACCACTCCTGAATGCATATAGGGAAAACACTGCTATTTTATATGATACTAACATTTTGTCAAAATACATCAGTCAATGTTACTACTGTAAAATCGTGATGAGGGAGTGTGATAGTGTAAAGCATGATAACGGCACCTTCTAAGGGACTGATGTTGAATTCCTAGATCGATTTGGCAAATATAATTTTTTTCCACATCACCACAATATTAATGTGGAAAAATGTAAATAATAATATTGATATTTGGCATGCAAATGTCAGTACAATATCACAAGGCAAAATATCACGATACTTATAACGTATCAATATTTTGCCTCTTAGATGTCAATGAGACATTCAGCAGATGTCTGAGACATTTATGATTTAGAATGAATGTAAATCTGCTCTTTTTAAGATGCTTAGCAGATGTTGGATTGTGATGCATTTCCAAATGAAAAGGTCTAAAACAGACATCTTGGAGACGCACTGGCACTATCTAGGTTGGGAAACTTGTTTGAAAGACAGTCTTTTGTGGTACTTGCCAAGGCAAGCGTCACAATTACTATTTATTTAGGTGAGAACCAGTCACTTCTTTTCTTTTCTTTATTCTTTAATAATATTTGTTATTTTTGCAATACCATTTGGTGCTACTAGTGGTGCAGACATCGATTACTGCAGCTTTAATTAGTCGGGAAATTGGTTCATTAAACAGTATCTTTCTTTTTCATTTAGAGAGATTTCCTTTCTCCATGAGAAGCTTTGTCAATCAGAGGAATCAATCCATAAACTAAACCAAACCATTAAAGAAAAAGATTCCCTAATCGGACAGTTGCAACATCGATGTCAGCTGCTGGACAACATCTGCAAAAGCCGCCCATTATTGGACAGCATGCTGACTCAGATGGCTGAAGCAGAGAGAATGGGGCCCATCAGTGACTTGGGGAATCCCACAGCAAACATCTCCCTCACGGACGGAGAGTCCAACTGCAGCCCCAGCCACCTCTCCAATCACAAAGAATTTTCTCTCAGTGAGGATGACTCCGATGATCAGGAATTAGATGGGGTTGTGTTTGGGACCACAGTTTGAAAGTCACAACTGAACTGGTCCTTGTCTCAGGTGTAGTGGCCTGCATTTTTTTTTTTTTTCTTTTGATGGTTACAACTAATTCAGTGTCTTGAGACACCATTTGGTAATATATCCATTTTAGAGTAATACAAGTTACAGCAGTGTGTATCTGAATGGAACTTTAGTGTGTAAAGAGAATGCCTATACTCTGGCTGAGCCTAAAGCATTTTTTAGGTTTGCACCTCACAGTGTTTTTATTTGAATTATTATTATTATTATTATTTTACTTTAAATCACCGGTTTACAGATCTGTAATTTCAGCCTAAAACTTTTTTTATATATATATATTAGTTAACTTGATATACCTCCTTTTTTAAGTTTTTAAAACTAGCATATTTTGCTGTTTTTTAATTATAACTTACAGATGTTAGAAAAAAAAAGTTTTTGCAATTTATTGTTACATACAGTCTGCAGTGGTATAGTGTTATACAGTGGAAGTTTAATGTTTGAGACATTAAACTATAGTAATAATGGGAAAATCATTTGTAAACAATAGCTGTTTTGGACAAAACACCCTGTTTGGATCAATTCAAAGTCATGTACTTTTCAATTTTGAACTCTTTATTTAGCTGGTTTGTTTGAGCTTTGCGATACGTAATGACCAATTTTAAGTCATTGATGTAACATAAATCACAGCTTACAAGTTATGCATGTTGGTTAAACTCTATTCTATCATGTGTGTGATTGTTGACTCATCTACTCATCGGGTCATAGAGCTGGTTATAATTGCATCAAGTGTCACATGTTGCACGCACGCCATTTATTATTATGCTTTGGCAACTGAGCAGCTAGACATTGTTTAACATCATAAGACACATCTGACAATTTAAGTACAATGCATACAGTACTGTAAAAATGTTTTAGGCACTTGTGGAAAAATGGTGTAAAGTGAGGATGTCGTCAAAAATAATGACATAGTTTTCATTTATCACTTAATGTCATCCAAAGGCCAGTAAACATAAAAAAGCTCAAATCAATATTCGGTGTGACCACCTTTGCTTTTAAAACAGCACCAATTCTCCTAATTACACCTGGATGCAGTTTTTCGTGGTTGTTGGCAGACAGGATGTTTCAAGCTTCTTGGAGAATTCACCACAGTTCTAACTATTTCGGCTGTCTCAATTGCTTTTGTCTCTTTATATAATCTCAGACAGACACAATGTTCCTGTTGCAGGGCTCCCTGTTCTTCTATTCTAATCTTTTCTATTTGCAAAAGTAATGTTTGTGAGTCTAACATTTATATTTCCTATTGACACACTAAAGCTGAAGATATAAATAAACATCTTAAGACAAATGCTTTTGTGAAACATCTTATGTGCCTAAGACTTTTGCACAGTACTGTATGTTTGTCCTGTTGCCTTACTGGACCTATGTGGAAAACTAAGAAAAATATTTTTGTCACATGGTTATTTCATATTTAATGATCTGGGGGGAAATCAAACATAACATGGCTGAATCATCAGAGCAGTCCATGAAATAAGAGTTCTTGAGATGTCCTACCACTACTGTGCCCATGAGCAAGCACTGAACCTCATGACTTCTGAAGTATAACATCGGAGTAGTGGTGTAAACTATCATTTAAGGTGCATTGCATATAATTAAGTGATCTATGCAGTGAAGTGGTTCTCTGAAAACCCTCTTAATAAAACAGTTATCGCTAAAAATAGTGCTCCAACAGATTAACCGGTAGCAATTTGCAGCAAACCTTAAGCTACTGCTAACAAAATTACAGGTCCAGGATTGAGAAAAGAGTCTAAAAGCTTTTCCTTTAATTTTTATTTGATTTATTTATTTTGGTCAATAGCTATGTAGCTGTTTGTGTACAGGGAATGGAGAATAAACCATGTTATGTAGGTGTATAAAAACGGTCATTATTTTTGCTATCTGTTAAATTTTACTTATGGTAATGTGATGCTTATACAGTACATAAAGATATGAATCTCTCAAAAGTTCATTTGATTTGTTGTTTTATAATTTGTCTTAGCAAAAAGTTCTATGCAAGTCTGTTGTATTTTGCCATATTTATTACATTGAGTTAAACTCTGTGATAATCGTGTAGGCAGCCATAATCTTTTGAATGACTTGGATTGTACTGATGATGGGCATTTTTCATGCGAGTTTTCATGTAAAGAGTGCCATTTATCCCGTTGGTGTGATGGTTACACAATTTTCAGGTTACTTTTTATCGTTAAATGTTGTACTGCATTACAGCATGGTACTAGCATATTGGGGCATGTCATATCTGTCTTGCTAATGCACTGTGAAGTGAGTATGGTCATTTCTTTCTTTACAGATAAAGGTAAAACAGTGCCTAAAATACTAATGGTTATTTGGGCAATGAAATTATTTATTCTGAAAGATTCTAATAAAATATTTTGTTATTCATCAGTGCTAAATCTCAATTGTGTGCTGCTTCCTCAGAAACTACTTTAAATTGACAGGGATTAATTTGAACGGTAAACCACAGTATTAAAAGTGATAGTTCACCCAAGAATGAAAATTCATAATTCATAATTACTCACCCTCATGCCATCCTAGATGTGTATGACTTTCTTCTGCTGAACTCAGATTTTTAGAAGAATATCTCAGCTCTATAGGTCCATATAAAGCAAGTGATTGGTAGGGCTGCCCCCTAATAGTCGACCAAATGTTAGTTAGAAGAGGCCTGGTCGACCAAATTTTAATTTGTCGGTTGGTCGCAGAAAAAAAAAACCTCTACAGGAAGTGGCGAAGTCACGCAGTCCATGACATACAGAGCTGGATTATGTGGTAATTATGTCGGGCAGGAAATCCAGACATTCCTTTTATCATTCATTGACCTCAAACATGGCTTATCATCTGAAACATGTAAGTAGTAGACTAATGTTAGCCACTTTACATGGCCGCTCGCTCTAACGTTAACCTAGATAAATGTGTGCTATTAGGCGCATATCCATGTGGAGTGTGGAAGCTAAATTAGTACCGCGCTCATGACATGTTTAAGTTGATGTGCATTTCTCTCTATAGGCACACATTCTGCAGAGATGACAAGTCAGCATCGTCAACTTCATCTTTGCAGCCGACACGGACTCAGAAAACACCAGTTCATTCATAAATTACTAAAATGTTCAGACAGTCTTCTTTCTGTTTTTCCGACACATTCATAATCATTACTAGCTTATTGTATATTTTAAAGGCTCATTATTATGGTTTACTATTTCTCTGTAATGTACAACAGTGTTAGCAATGTTATGTATATTCCTTCTCAGTCCTGGAACTCAAACCATTTTCAGATGCCACCCACCCATTATATATTTAAGAAACTTAATTAATATAAACGTGCGACTAGTCAACTATGGCTTCAATGAACGACTACTACTCGACTTGAAAAATCTGTGGTCGGGGGCAGCTCTAGTGATTGGTGATCAGACCTTTAAAGCTCCAAAAAGCACAGACAGTTGTAGTAAAAGTAATCCACATTACTCCAGCTTGAGCATTGCGGAATAGAAGCGAAATGGTGAGATTTGCCAGGAGGAGCCCCCCCCCCCCCCCCCCGAAAGTCAGGACATCAGCATTTCCGTTGCTCCAGTACCACTCAATCACAAGCATATGCTAACATACTTTAGAAAAAGAAAGATGGATTTTGTCCAATAGGTCTATAAAAAGACAGCCCGATCACAAATAGAAAAAAAATTACAGATGGAAATAAAGACTTGTGGCCTGAAACATGACAGTCTTCTGCGTTCACATGGGGGGAAATTAAAAAGGTGAGTTATGGTCTGTCTTTCTCCTCTTTTTAAATTAGTAACCTATAGGCCACACAAAATTTCGAAAATGAATATAGGCTGATAATATATCGTGCTTGCAAATTCCCTATGGATAATGCACAAAAAGGACATAGATTTCTAGAATTATATCCAATTGTATCTGCTGATTTGGATTAAACAGTGTTTGGTAAATTACTCTAAAAAAGTAATTACTAATTACATCTGCAGTGTAATTAGGTTACTGTACTAATTAATCTGTCTGAAAATGAATTGCATTATTACTAATTCCTTTCTAAAAACCCTTGATCATCAACCTTGACCAGATGAAAGTATATACTTGAAACTTTATTTTAATTCTTTCAAATAAATAAAAATCAAATATATTATTCATGAACTGGCCAACATATTTTAAGGGTGCAGTGTTAAATTTGAAAACATATTTTAACATTTCTTTTAAATTCACTATTGTTTTGTATAGAATTGTTCTATAGTCTATACAGAATTTAACGCAATTACATCAGAACTAATAAAATTACTGAAAAATTAAGAGTAATACCTTTACTTTGTTGAATGAAAAAGTAATTTACAGTAATTCATTACTTAGTAATGCATTACACCCAACACTGGGATTAAAATGTCCCATAAATAACAGTTTAAATTGATACCTAAAAGTTGTAAAGAAAATGCATGTTAAGAATAATTTATTTGTTTTTGTTTTGTGAGTATTTATTTCATTCTGTATTTAATACAGGGAATAATGGTTTCATATTGCTGAAAGGTTACACTTTTCTGCTTAGTTCATTAATTTATCAAAACTTATTTAAAATGAAAAGAAAAAACACTGAAAGAGCAGAGTGGAGTGATAACTGGGCACAAATGCAACCTATGGTACGGACGTGGAAGTTCATATGAAAGCAAAAGCAATTAAGCTTGTGAACAGAGTTCTGTTGTAAATAAACTGAGCTGCACTTCTGGTTGTATCGCATCAGTTCTCTCATGAACATGCCAAAGCGCTTGCGTCACACGAGAGGCTGCGTGTGCTCGGTCCTCTAATGAACATGCATTGGACAGCAACCGTAAATAAACAAAAATATTGATCTCTTTCTCACCCAAAGCGAGTGTATCACTTTAGAAGACATTAATTTAACCACTGGAGTCATATAGATTAGTTTTACTATTTTCGTCTGCATTTTGGAGCTTTAAAGGTTTGATCACCATTCACTTGCATTGTATGGACCTACAGAGCAGAGATATTCTTCTAAAACTCTTGTGTTCTGGTGAAGAAAGAAAGTAAATTATGAGAATTTTAATTTATGGGTGAACTATTCCTTTAAGTGTTTATGCTAAAAACCTGCTTGAAACTGCAAAAATGCCAATGGACAAATACTGAGATCACATAAGACTACATAGAAGGGTTATTACTGCACCACAACCAACTGCAGCATGCAACAACACTAGGTCATGTCAAACAATCTGTGGAACAGTAAATATTTTTGTAGTAAAGCATAAAAATGCAAGAAAGTGGTAATTGTTTTATTGTGAATACAAATTCATCTTTATTTATTCAATATTTATTTAGACATTTACATGACATCAATTTATTTCCCTTTCAATTAATAGGTAAAGTGAGGCATATACATGTAAATAAGGAATTATTTTGCATTAAAAAGTGCCATCCCCTTGTACTGCAGAATACAGTTATGTTAATTCAACAGGACAACAGACTTCATAAAGAACCCATGGTCGGTGTCACTGGGGTAGCATCACCTTTCCTCTACCAATGCAGTTGTGGAAACCTTTGGTCCCATCAGGTCCAACAGGCTGGCGCACAACCAGGACACTTAAAGATCTAATTATCTGGTTGGGTGACAAAGAATCGCCCATCTCAGGCTGAACGACCTGAGCAGCATGTTTACGTCGCTGGACCCAAGGACTGCTCATGAACCCCATGTCATCTGGAGAGAGATCATCTGCACTTTTGCACCTACTGAAGGGGGAGGTACAAGCTGCATTGGGGGTACTGCTGTAAGGATGTGTGGCCAATAGAGAGGCCATCTGACTGCAAGGAAAAAGCTTGCGAGGCAAGAGTGGGCTACCCACAGGACTGCCAAGGGGATTCCTGTAAGCATCAGAGCGGAAAGTCGATATCCTCGGAATAGCAAGGGGGCTGCCATATAGGGCCTGAGGGCGGGAGACACTGCGGTTGGGCCTGGGCGAGGCAGGGGCAAAATCAGACTCAGAAGAGCTGCAAAGGGCAGAATCTTCTAGGGAATAAAGGAACCTTCTAGACTTTCTGTTAGGCTTTTGACAACAGCCAATGTCAATACCTTCTTCTGATTCTTCCACCATTATGCCTTGGCTCCACCCTGGCTTACGAGTTCCTCGACTACCCAACAGGGCCACACAAACACCTCTTCCTCCTTGCAGCAGCTCTTCTGCCTTTAGGGCTTCAAAAGCCTTACGTGCACCCTCCAGATAATCGTACTCCACCACAGCGCACACTTTGCGCCCCAGTTCAATGTGTATCTTAGTGTAACGTTTTAGTTCAGCAGGAATCTCTTTTCCTGGGCGTAGAATGCGGAGGGAAGAAATGGTGCCGAAGGGGGCAAACACCCGCATGGCAGCTTCCATGACGTCCAGCTGCTCCACACAAGGTGACCCACTCACCTCGCCCTTGACTGCAGGAACACCATCCAGCAAGTTCCATGCCAGCAGCAACTTGCTTGTGGGAGTGCACAGGAGCCAATCAGGCACTGGGGTTCCGCGTCGCACCTTGGTACCGGTCTCGTTCACTTCCAGCTGCTGAGAGATTCGTGCAGCTGCCAGTGTGGTGCGCCAGTCACGAGTGAGATCTTTAATCTATCAAAGAAACACACCGCAAATTGTCCATAAATGAGGGTACTTCAGCTGATCAGATCAAGATGAGTTTAGCATTTCTTCTCACCTTTTTGAAAGATGTCAATAGTTTCAAACTAACATAACCCATCTTGTTCCTTTGGACATGTTTCAGCAGAAAAGCATCATGAGAGAGATTTTCATCAGAAAGATAGTTCTCAAGCTGGGCAGCAATTTTTTGTCTCAGATCATCATTTGGTGGAGTCCAGAGTTCATCCTCATAGCATTCTTCCTCAAACACATCAGTCAAACTCCTAAAAAAATGCTTTAATTATTTGATAGGTGGGTAGTTGATGCATAACATATTCATGAACTATTTTTTTTCTCCAAAAGTCAAGATTAAAGGTTAAAATTCTTACAAATTTATGGGGAAAAGTGTATTTTACAGCTGCTGTGAATGATCAGCATGCGGTTTTTAAATATTCAAAATTTGAACCCATTTGCCTTCACAACAAATATTCTATGTAGCCATCTAATTAATAGGAGTGCATGTACAATAAATATACAAGAATCAGAAGGTTGCCATTTTAAAAGGGGTTTACATGGTGTACAGCACGGCACACTGCTTGGCAAGACAACTTCCCAAAGTATTTCATTTACCTAGATACATGTGAGGCATTACTTTATTCCTTTTCAAGAAGCACAAATATTATTCATTTTCACAGGTCAAAAGATTTTAACTACAACTGTTAATTAACCAGTGTCTTACCCATCCAAACTGTCATTTAGCCCATCATCAGTGTATGAGAACGTCCCTTTTGAATGCGGAGGCGCAGTGTCTTCACAATGAAAGATGTCCGTAAAACTGGATGAGGACATGCTGTTGACACATGTGTTTTTAACTTACTAACATTGACAAGGCCTTTTAAAATTGGATTATTCAACAGCAATGCGGAACGCTTCAAGGAATATTGGGTTTAATACAAGTTACACTCAACTGACAGCATTTGTGGCACAATGTTGATTGCCACAAAAAGAAATTGACTCATCCATCCTTTACATAAAAAAAAAAATAAAAAATAATAATAATAATATTATATATATATATATATATATATATATATATATATATATATATATATATATATGCAAAAAGCAAGGTTACATCCAGGCACTTGCAATGGAAGTAAATGTGGCCAATTATTTGAGGTTTAAAAAAAAAGGCAGAAATATGAAGCTCAGAATTTTATAAAAGCACTTACATTAAAGTTAAAGCTTGTGTATTACTTGGGCTGTAACGCTGTTTAAATTGTCATTTTTGCAGCAGATTATGGTGTTATGTGGGCATTGCAAACAAAGTTGTAAAACTGGATATAAGTTTACACAGAAAAGGGTCAAGAAGCAAGTTTTCATCACACTAAAGTCATGTTAACAAGCATATGGTTTATAAATTTAACGTTACATATTGGCCCCATTCACTTCCACTGTAACCCATACTTTTTTTTTTAAATTGAGAAAGTCGAAATACATTTTTTGGTAATATATATTATGCCACAAATAATGTTGAATGGTCTTAACTTGATTGAAACCAGAATATTCATTTTACTATCTGTCGAAAACACACTTTTCCAATCTGTTTTCCAAAGAAGCAACAAATTGCTGATGCGTTGCTTGACATAGAAGCATTGAACTGCAGAGGGAACAGTGCAGACCAGAACAGTGAATTGATTCACTTGATTTAATTAATCTGAACGGCTACAGAAAGCAGTTCGACGCACAAAAGCATTTTAGAGATGAAAAACCTGAAACTGTTTTGAGGCAATAACCAGAATATGTCTTGAGGTGTGGTAACAGTGATATAAACAGAATAATTGACTCTGGGCTGCTGACTTAAAAATAGACTAACGTACACTCAAAGTGTAGTCGCCAGTGCATTATTTGATCAATAATTCAAAGTGCTGTTGTCAGTCATTCCGTACTTAAACTTTAGTTGCTGAACTCAGTAGTAAGCAGCCTACCTGACGTCTTCCCTGTCTGTTCACCGGTATACCGCCACACCTGAAGGCAGTTGATCCCTTTTAGGATACTGATTAATACCATTCTACGTCACAATTGAGAAAAGCTGTCTATTGGGTGACACCACACACGTTCTTTAACGAATCCTCCCCAAGTTTAGTTACATATTGTTATAATAACGTGAAACTATTCCACAAGTTCAAGAGTTTGAACACTTTCCCGATCTTCCGGACTGAATGGGCCCCTACAATCCTGCATAAGCATATGTCCTTATCTGCGCTAGCATACAATGTTAATATGAGAATGAAATGTAAAATTAGTGAATTTTCTGTAATTATTCAATCTCGTCGAATTACTCAATTAGCCTACACAACGTTTAATGAGTGCGTGTAATGAGCGATTTGATCGATGTATATTTGAGCACTCAGACGTTAGAGCCAACAGACATTAAGCAAACCACCATGGACTCGACTTATTTGTGTAATGGGGCATGAGGTGTCAAGATAAAGTGGAAACTGTATTCCTAATGAATGGGTACCACAGGGGATCCGTGAGACAGTGTTAATGTCAGTAGTGAACCCCCTAGTCGGCTTCCTGTGTATTAACATCCCCTGTGTTATGGACAAGTTGTTTCCCACTTGGGTGACATTCTTCAAAAGAGCACGATGAATGTAGTCTGAAGACCTGTTAATCATCTAACGTTATTAACAGCCAATAAACACACGCAGGATCATGTGTACCCAAGCATATTATAACAACTGTTTCCTGTGTAGACGTGACTCAGTGTGACCGGATTTACAACTGATTACTGATCAGTTGCACGCGGGCACAAAAATCACAATGTTTTGTGAACTACCAACTATACTGCAGGTGCACAAGCATAAACAGTGTGGTGGTCATGGTCTTTCCCCACCCTGGGCACATGTATTTTATTCCTTTGACAGCAAAACTACAGTCAAATTTAGCTCTAAAATACCCAGTAGAAAATTGCAACACACACACATGCATTTTATGGGATTTATACAGATTTAACGATAATTTATATCCCCTAACCCTACCCCTAAACCTAACCCTCCCAGCATTTTTCATTAATAAAAAAAAAAAAAAAAAAAAAAAAAAAAAAAAAACATCATTTAGTATGTTTAAAAAGCCATATCCCTTATGTGGACCGCTGGCTGGGCCCCACAAGGTAGTCTAAGGTTTTACTATCATTGTGGGAATGTTTGGTCCTCACAATGTATAAACATGTAGACCTACACACACACACACACACACACACACACACACACACACACACTAACATGCAATTGTGGGGGAAATGGTACCGATAAACCAAGAATAACGGCATGTCTTTTTCATTTGACTTCATTTAACTTATTGTAACAATACTCTGCAATTTTTTGATGGGATTCAATCAGTCGCCAATTCAAAAATGAGGCTCTGTGGTTTCCACACGTTTACTTGTCCTGCAATCGTGATTTACATAAGGCAGAGCAATCATATTAATGAATCAATAATAGACCCTTTAAACATTATACGTACAAAATATGGTAGTTGTATGTGTATTAGGACTGGTCTTGCTTGCTTTCTTGGAGCTTTGACGCTGACATCATCTTTCAGAGGAGCACAGAGAAAAGTATGGCTGTGTGACTATTTGGGTCTCTCTTTTAACAATATTCACATGAAATCAAGACATTCTGCACTTTTATTTATATTTATTTATAAAAATTTGTAAAATACATCAACCACTATTTAGACCCTTCAAATTTTAAACAAATTTTTTTATCACAATTGTAACCAGTAGGATCAGATGGGTTTTCACAAATATAAATATATATCATTTTTCACCAGTAGGCGGCACTCGTAGATAGAAGATTGTGCAGCCAAAGTTCTGTTCGCTGAAATTCTTGGATTTAACCTCAAAATACATGCAACGTGACACTCTTATTAGAGGATTAAAGTTATACTTTTATTACAACTAATTCAAATTTTACACAAAATTTCATAACACATTTCAAACCTTTTTTAAAGCAGCAACCTTGACGTTGCATCGGTTGACATATACGCGTTGAACTGCAGATGGCGCACAAGAACATTGTATTGAGTCACTTGACTGAAATTGATTTGATTTATTGATATAGTTGAAGGATTTCATATTCAGCAATACAATGCCAGATTCTTAAAAGACACATAAATGCGCTCACACATGCAAGCCATATTTAAAAGTATTGCTCTTGGGGTAGCCTACACGCACAATTTGGCACTTTTAGCCAGAGCTGATTCTTAAGGTTTTTATTTGATTTATTTATTATTTTTTTAATCACACAATTAAGCTCCACCTAAGATGTTGACCTCAGTGTGTATGCAGCGCTGCCCGGCAGTGAGTTTCGTAACTCGAGCACAACAAAGATCCCATGACATCAACAGCTCCGATCCTGTGACTGTACTTTCTATAAACAGCCGGTGGAACTGGAACAGCCTGGCTGATGAAAGTTCGAGGTAACAAGGAGACAAATACTCTACTGCCTTCTAGAGCGTCTACTGCAGACGACTTGTGTTAAACAAAGCTAAACGATTAAAATACGTCATCCATTTATAATTTTAATGCATTTATTGACACCTGCCCAAACGATTAGATTTGTGCTTGTGAGAAACATAAGCCAATCACGGTTCCTTTCCCATATCACTGGCAATTGCAATTCAAAACTGAGTTGCCTGGTTTGCTGTATAACTCTGCGCATGATGCAATGGATTCGGATATAAAGGCAACATGCAAAGAGAAAACAACTGTGGGGAAACTCCATCATTTCCATTAGGAAATTCCATCAGACGGACTCCTTAGCCTACAAACAAACTGAAAGCTACCTAGGTGCATGTTGTGCTAGTTATTTGGATAGGTTCCACGAATCAGCCCCACGTGGGGTTTAAACAGGAGTTCCCCCTGTTCACCAATAGCTAAGGGACGCTTGCCGAACAATTCTAGCCAATGAGAGAGAGAGCGGAGAAGCCAACGCTCGTAAGGCCTATATATAGAGAGTTTCGCCACTCTTCGGCAGAAACAACTCCTCTCATACAGCGAAACGAGCAAAGGAATACAACAACTCCAAGCAATAACTGGATTATACTTTTGACCACACACTTTACCTGGATTTTACCATTTCGGAGCTTTCTGGAGACTTGTGGATTACTATTATTTGCAAGCAAAATGACCCTGGAAGAAGTCGTTGGATGCAATATTACTGATAAAAAGTAAGTTATTTTCTCGCATGTCTGCATAACCAATGCTGATCATAGTGGTTCTCACTGTAGAAAATCATAAGCTGATTGCTTACCAAATTCGCATGTTTTTTTTAACAGAATGGACACCGTGAGCCAAGCATTAGAGGAGCTGCTGGTTGCAGCACAGAGACAGGACTGTCTTACAGTCGGGGTTTATGAATCGGCAAAACTAATGACTGTGTAAGTATAGAACTTGACTGACATTTACACTGCAGACTGTTGCGACTGATTCGCTCCTTGTTATGCACACAGACATGGGGCTGATTGCATTTGTTTTGGATTTACAGAGATCCTGATTGTGTCGTACTGTGCGTTCTGGCCACCGATGAGGAGGACCAGGATGATATTGCGCTGCAGATTCACTTTACGCTTCTTCAGGCGTTCTGCTGCGACAACGACATGAACATCCTGCGGGTGTCCGGTCTGAGACGCCTTGCGCAGGTGCTCGGCGAGCCAACCACCTTAGATAACAGCGAGCCGAGAGACTTCCACTGCATCCTAGTCACTGTAAGTACACTTAAGATAGCATTTGCATAATCCATTGTTCATGCAATATCGAATGCGCTGATCATCGGCTTTGTCTTACGTTGCGTTTGATGCTTTTTCGCAGAACTCTCAATGCCAACCACTGAAATGCCAAGCACTGAAGGACGTGGGCAACTACTGCGAAGAGAGCCGTTGCAAAAACCAGTGGATCCCTTATCTGTCCCTACAAGAACGCTGAATAAATCGCTATGCCGTTGCTGCAATAAAAGAATGAAGTCATTCTCTACGAATGAAAGCAGATGAGCTCCGCAACAGCCGCCGTTGACTGCTGCGTCATGTAAAGGGGCTGAAAGAGAGGCTGGAGCTCTTGGAACTGTGCGCACGGTACATTCCACCCTGCCCCTGCATCTTATCCTCCGTGGGAAACAGTGGTTGTCTTGGTAGCGGATGAACAAAGTCGTCCGGTGGCACGAGCTGTGTTGGAAGAACTTGCTGGCGCCCCCCCCGGTTTCATATGTGCGATGGGTTGGAAAGCCAGTGTGCGTCTCCGCAAATCTACATTTAGTTCACTATTCCGTTTATGTGGACATTAGTAACTATGAACTGTAGTAGCCTTTATGTCAAGCTACAATTGGACTGCAATTGCAACTGTTGAGAAGTGTTGTGGATTTAAATCAATATAGTATTTATTTATTTGAGTAATTGACAAATACATACTGTGAATTGATGCAAATTAAATCTAGTAATTTAAATAGGAGTAATATATGTATTTTTTGCTCTTGTCAAATGCAACATTGTTTCAATAAATGTTTGATTGAGAATTGGACACATCTGACTTTTGTTTTGTTTTTGGGGGTGAGGGGAGGATGATTCTAACAGATCACAAATTGATACTCCAGCTTCAAAACCACATTAGGCCTACTGGCAGGGGTAGCTCAGAGAGTATTGATGGAGTCGTGAGTTCGAATCCAGGGTGTGCTGAGTGACTCCAGCCAGGTGTCCTAGGCAACCAAATTGGCGCGGTTGCTAGGGAGGGTAGAGTCACATGGGGTAACCTCCTCGATGTTGCTATAATGTGTTGTTCTCACTCTCGGTGGGGCACGAGGTGAGTTGCGCATGGATACATTAGAGAATTGTGTGAAGCCTCCACATGCGCTACGTCTCCACGGTAATGCGCTCAATAAGATGCACGGATTGACGGTCTCAGACGTGGAGGCAACTACGATTCATCCTCTGTCACCTGGATTGAGGAATGAGCACCACGAAGACTTATAGTGCATTGGGAATTGGGCATTCCAAATTGGGAAGAAAAAAAATACATTAATATAATATACTGTACACCAGCAGTCAAAAGTTTGGGCACACTTGGCTCAATATGTTCTCATGATCTTAAAAATCATTTGACATTTGGAGGTTTATACTTGCTTAATGAATAATTAAGCTTTTTAGACAAATATAACATGTGCCCATGTAGGAATTCCTTTACTTTTAGACTTAAACATTTAATAATAATGCAGCCATCAAGTATACCCTGATATGTGAACTCCTTTAATGTTATCCCAGGTGAATTCCCTTATGAAGCTGCATGAGAGAAATCCCAGATTGTGCACCGCTGTAATCAAAGCTACTTTGAATATTTAAAATATCAGATAGTTATTTTATTTTTAGTCACTGCATAATTCTCATAAGGGTCAGAAATTAATGGGAGCTTGGTGTTTAAATGCCACCGATTTAATTAAATCCAAGTATTTTACATAAACAAAAACACTATTTTATTTCTCGTAATGCCTTATAAGAATTAAAATACCCCTAAAAATCTAATCCAAGGAGCAAATATTGCCCCATAATACAAATTTTAATGTCTAGCCCTGATGCTACCATAAGTTTGATGATTTTACTATTATTCTAAAATGTGTTCAACTGTAACAGTTTAGAATGAGTATATGTATCCAAACCTGCTATTGTTTACATCTTTACTCAAATGATCAAACTACAGGGAATCCTGCTTTCAGTTATAGCACAGAAATCAATAGGCATGAAAAATTCTGAACTGAAGAATAAGGACTGTACAGTGTTTGAGCAGTGATTGCACCACTTACAGTAGGTGTAAACACATTAAGTGGAAATGTCCAGAAAGATCTAGAGCGCTCAGAATGCATAAGTGACTTGCAGGGTAAACATATCACACAGTTTGCCAAAGGATAGTCTTCATATCCTTCTGTCCTGGAATCTGCATCAAATCCTACTGATATAAAGTTTATTACGACACTGCACTGACAGGAATGCTTGAGTTATGTGTTGCACCTCTCCATAAAGAGACTGTAATTGAACTTCTCTATTTGATAACAGGATCCATACAACAGCTTTTCAGCATCTCCAAATCACAACCAAATGGAAATAATGTCTATTAACAATACACAATCAATTATTGTTATATAGTTACATATATATATATATATGCTACTAAAAGTTCACAAATTACAGGGACAGCTCCCCTGGAGCAACCCGGAATTTATCTTGCTCAAGGGCACAATTGTTCCCTATTTTTTTTTTGGTTTATTTTTTCAGCTCTCTCCATTTATTATTCAAGTCACGTTTGGTGGCTAAGGTGGTGAACTATTGAGGCAGACCAACAGCAGTTGCTAAAACAATGCATCCTTTGAGGGATTCTTCCATTCTGGCATTTACATGTCATTAAAATGATTGGAAATATTCATTCAGAATCACATGCAACTTGCTGTAACATCCGCTGAGCATTTTTGTGCATTTACCCATAATCATCTGAAGCAAGAAAGGCTAACTGTCCCAGACACTGTCAATGTGTAGGCTAATATAATGTATACAATTAGACTTATTATCAACGGCTAGTATACGAGCAATCAGAGTTGCTAATATTATTCTAATTTAAGATGAAAGGCACCACTTATTGTTTATGGTCATTCCCTGAGCTAATTGTGCGTCTGACGTATCACGTCTCCGATTACGCATTGGTACTCCGGAAACGTCATTGACCATTTACGGGCAAATTTGCGTTATTATCGAATGCATTTTATTCACGAGAAACATAACCATTTAATCCCTGTTACCATTGTAACATTATACATGCTTCTTTGGAAAAGGCATTAACTGCTGTGAGTCCAGCCCAGTGCTCTTGCCCCTGGTATGTGAGGAATGCGGAAATAAATGTTCTCTGTTTCCGTAGAAGAGCCGCGTGAGCGCACGAGCTGTTTCTCACATGGTGCGAGAATGAATCAGTATATTTTGCCCATAGTGAGATATCAAAGCAGTTGTTTCAAAATGTATATCCAATAGCTATGATAGAAATAATTAATTCTGATAGAAAAGTTTAGCCTAGTGCCTTTTAAGCATAACCTCAACATGTGAAACGTGCACAGACACCTGGGGCGGGGGCTCCAAACCTAGCTGATGGTCATTCACTTTAAATGTGTCTGGAGACTGTCAGAGGGGGTGGGGGCGGACGATACGTTCTCCGTCGGTTGGTGTGCGTGCGCGACTGCGCGTGCCGCCAGAGACTCTTTGCCACCTCAGAAAAGTGGCAGTGGATCTTTATAGGAGGGGCACCTCATCAAAGGGACACTGTCTTGAGCACCCAGACCCCTCCACCCCGATGTACATACCTGACCTTTTTTTTTCTTTTTTTTTTTTTTTTTTTTTCCAAATCAGCACTGCAAATTAGGACATAATATAGGCGGGCCTACTGTAAACAGGGTTTGCTTCAGAATGCAGATTTGACATGAGATGATACACTCTAAGGTCAACAGCACAAACCATGTTTATCCTCGTTCCAAGTAAATCTGTATTAAATGTAGTCTGGGTCACATTTTCTTTTAAGCTACCTAGTATAATTTTGCCCATGGTTTTTAGGATGACGCCATGTCACACAGCCCATTTATTGGAATCTGTCTAATTTGACAAACTTCTAACACATTACAGATTAATTTGAAGCAATACAACAAAATATACTTACATTATGTGAAGCGTTTTTAGAGCAGTGCATGACTAAAGGGATAGTTCACCCAAAATGGAAAATTCTCTCATCATTTACTCACCCTCATACCATGCCAGATGTGTATGACTTTCTTTCTTCTACAGAACACAAATTAAGTTTTTTAGAAGAATATCTTAGCTCTTACGGCCCTCACAATGCAAGTGAATGTGACCAAAACTTTGAAGCTCTAAAAATCACATAAAGGGAGCATAAAAGTACTCCAGATGACTCCAGTGGTTAAACCCATATCTTTAGAAGCAATTTGATAGTTGTGGGTGAAAAACAGATAAATATTTAGGTAATATATCTTTCAGAATGTAAAAGTGAATGTAGAGATTTATAGTAAAAAAGGATTAAGTTTGATTAAATATTGATCTTTTTTCTCTCCCACACCTATCATAAAATCCTTCTGAAGATATGGATGTAACCATTGGAGTCTTATAGATAACTTTTATACTGCCTATATGTGATTTTTGGAGCTTTGAAGGTCTGGTCTTCATTTGTGTTCTGCCGGATAGAGAAAGTCATAAAAATCTGGGATGGTGTGAGGGTGAGAAAATGAAGAGAGGAGTTAAATTTTTGGTTGAACTATTCCTTTTAACAGCTAGGTTCATTTTATTTGCATTTAGCATTGTTTTATTTGTTTTAGAAATAAATGTTTTATGATTGCATTTTCTTTATATTCACCTCATAGAAGCAATATACACTGTGCTCATTGTATAGTGATTACTGTTGCGATGGGGGTGCCCCCTCCTCCCCAGACCCAACCATGGTACCAAGTGATACATTTGCAGTATAAAAAAGGGAATTGCCTAAGGATACACAACTATACTTGTGATTATAAACTTCAAAACTGTTTTGCTGTTTTAAATAGTATGGCCAAAAGAGAACTACATATACAGGAATAGGCTTGAAACACATACACATATTGGTAGAAAAAGCAAGAGAGGGAAACTAGTCCCCTATTTTTAGAGAAACTCATAGCCAAAGGCTCCATGCCCCTGAAGTTTTCCCTTTCCATAAAGCCTTGATCTGCATGTGAGCTGTAATAACTGTGTGCCACCCAGTCTGTTTCTTTTTTACATTCGTCTCTGAGGTCATCGGGTACATGCAGCCTGACAGTAGTGCTTCTATAGACCCACACCCACATGAGCAGCCAGCCACAGCAAGATAAAATAAGGCTGGCAAGATGTGGTTCTTGCCAAAGTTACGACCCATCCTGCAGAGTGAAACAAATTAAACAGACAGTAAAACCTTAGCTTGTGAATGCTCATATTTTCATTGCACTTTGAGAGTCTTTAATCAGCACTTTATCTAACCTATATAAACCCATTGCTCATGCTTAATTAAAGCTACCAATGACTGGGTTACAGCATATGTTGACAGTTTATTTTTTTTCTTTTTAAGAGAGGGGCTTTATAGCTCGTCAGCTTACAAGGAACAAGGATATTGCTAACAAAAGCTCTCAGGAAATGAATGACAAATAAGAGATAAGTAAAAGGAAATTAAAAAAGTTAGTTTAAAATGCTTGTGGCAAGTTTTTAAAAATGTAAATTTGTATTAATGTTGGTTTCACATGGTTTTCAAATTTTTTTTATTCCATATTTAGCCTATACATTTTAATTCATCTTTAAACAGTGCTACAGTAGGCCTATATTTCTTAAGAATTTTTAACATATGAATTTTAAATAATGTGTATCACAAAGTTTTCTGGGGATAAATTCCATTTGACATTTGACAACCTAAATTTGAATAAAATTTTCCATATATTTAAGAGACGTATTGACCTTGACACACTGTCATTAGAGTCTACAGGGGTCCTCTCTATAATGTAATTTTCTATTTTATGACTTTCTTGCCACATAACAGCAAAATGCCTTCTTACATGTTGGTTATACCTCCCTAATTAGATTTGGAAGACAAAAATTTTTCAGATATTATTAATATTTTAAAACAATGTTACTTTACTACTTATTAGAAATGTAAACAGACTGATCTCACAGTGAAATCGGAAATGGACATCTCTTTAGCTAAAATCGGTCTGTGCTTACAAAAATTTAAAAACACTGCCCCTAGTGGCCAAAGCAGTAAGTGTTGTTGGACGTATGTTGTGAGAGTTCCACTTTCTGGGTGTAATGTCCGCAGAGGGGCACCAAAAGCGAGTTGTGAAGTGAGTTGTTTTCAGCTGTACAGGTTGTAATACAGTAAAGAGGAATGCATATCATATAAACTGTACCCCTCGACCTAAACCTAACCATCAGTTTAGTAAAAATATAATGTTAGAGAGAAAAATGCAACCTCCAAATCGCAATCATCACTAATTAAGTGGACACGATTGCTTCCTGGTTTCAGCGTCACACCACAAGGGAAGGTAAACAGTGGTGCTGATGCAAAAATATCTGAAAGGAGATAAAGCTTGTCAGTGAGTTGGCATGTGGCTTAGGGTACCAGAACTCATGGAAACAACATACCGACTTCCCGTGTGATCATTTTGATTTAAAACATTTTCATTTTAACATTTTCAAGTTATTGTATTAATAAAATGCATACATTTAAAAAAAAAAATTCATGGTTTCACATTATTGATCTTTTTCCGTTTTTAGTAAATATTGCACACCATCTCTGATCAGTAATTTGGTGCTGCTTTGACAAGCACTATCCAGACAGGTTCTCTAAAGACTGATGCGACATGTGTGAACTTGATTGTTGAAGGAATTAGCTGGTTAAGTGGGGGCTTTAAGGTCTGTCTTGCCACTTGCCTCGGTCACAGTGGAAACAGGGAGTATGAGAGCTGTGAGAATAGGTGCTATTGTATGGCACACACACAGGGCAGCTGACCAGACAATAGCTAGCTGTGTTTCTCTTCAGACTGGTGGAAAAAGTGTGCACACATGCTCAGCCCTAAAGGCGTCACTCTGCAGCACAATAGTAGCACCAGTTAGTGGCTTAAAAGACTAAATTTGTCTGAACGAGACTGGTGACTGGAGTCAAAAGTGCTGGAGAGTTCTGACGTCAAGTCCAAAAAGTGGGTGGGGAGGTGGGGGGGTTGTGTGATAGAAACAGAGAGTCCTTTCTTCCCCTTGGCAATAGCCCAGTCTGATTTAGAGTTGCTGAAAGTATTTAGTTCAGACGACAAGGCTATCTAGCCCTGCTAGAGTATTTTTAGTGCTAGAGGGCTATATTTATTTCGAAGGGAGTGGTGGACTTGTAGATAAAATAAGGGGCTTCTTGATTCTGTAAATTACATGAAAACCCCAAACGGATTCTCTTTCACTTTCTGTGGTTATCCTGCCCCCCCCAAAAAAGCAGTGTTTAATTCAATAATAATGTGCCATTTTAAATGACCTCTCAGTTCTGCATAAGATAATTTAATGCTTTAATGATCATTTAAAAAGTGTTGTTTTTATTAAGTAATTAACCAAAAGTGAATTTTGGCTGAGGGATCCGTGGCTAAAGGGCATTGTGAGGCACAACGCACGGCGGACTGCCTGCAACCTGTCAATCATGACTATTCACATGATTGTTTTCATAAAATGGTTACTACACAACAAAAATTATTAAAGGAATCGTTCACCCAAAAATAAAAATTCTCTCATCATTTAATCACCCTCATACCATCCCAGATGTGTATGACTTTCTTTCTTCTGTAGAACACAAATGAAGGTTTTTAGAATAATATTTCAGCTCTGTAGGTCCACACAATGCAAGTGAAAGGTGATCAAACCTTTGTTTAATTTCACCTTAACATCTGAATGTGCAAGTTAAAATGGAGATTTAGAATAAGAAAGGACTTTTCTTAAAAGAACAAATATTGTTCTGTTTCTCACACACACCTATTATATTGTTTCTGAATATATGGATTTAACCACTGGAGTCTTATAGATTACTTCTATGTTTTCTTTTTGTGATTTTTGGAGCTACAAAGGTCTGATCACAATTTACTTGCATTGTATGGACCAACAGAGCTGAGTAACTTCATTACAGGGATGGGGGGGGGGGTTATGCTTTGAACATGCAGTATACGCATGTGCCTGGAATTATTTGCACTAATTAGTTGGTCAGTCAAATTGAGTACACTTTGAGAGACTATGAAATCTTATTCGCCCAAATCCTTGGTCCACATAACATATTTATACTGTACATCAGATATTAATTGGCAATTATTTTGCTGTGTCAAACAGACTTTTCACTTTCAGTATGGACAGACAAATTGCTTCTCGCTTGTCATGTCACACATGGTTAGGACACAGTGTAAGGCTAATACTTGCTCCGTGCGGGTTCCGTGCAGTGATATACACAGAATAGCTTCCTGGAATTGTCCATTTTAAAAACCATACTTTAAAACAGAGATGTGAGAAGTTATAATTTGATTTTCTATATCTATTGACTGTGTTTTTTCATTGCTCCAGGCTAAGTCAGGCCGACTGCAACCTTTGAACTGTTGTGTTGACACTGATGAGAGTGCTGCAAAGCCTCCTATTATAAGCCTGCACTTCTAAGGCCTTAGCGTTGAGAGGGCTGCTGCTAATTTGGTCTTCAATCTAGAAGCATCGGCGGATGTCTGACTGCAAGCACTGCCCATCCTCCTTATGAGTCACGACCTTCTTCAAAGCTCAATAGATTGAGCCTTTACTGCCACTTGAAGTGTCAGACCATCCACAGCAGAGACACCAGTGATGCATCAGGAGAACATGTGTTGTGTAAGATTTACAGTTCAGAATTTCCTTTTCCAGAATCTCTATCAGAAAGTGTGATTACATCCAGTAGTGATATCTATACTATGAGAAATCTAATTGGATTTGGACCAGAATTTGTGAACCTCATGCACTGATTCAGAAAGCCATAAAGCACTTATTGCAAGAAAGTGAAGACAAAGTGACATTCCCATTTATATGCACTGTGTTATCGACTTTCTCTTCACTCCCGTATACATGTCTGTCTGTCATGTTGTTGGTGTTTGTGTCTGTGTTTCACTCTCCCTCTTGTGTTTTGCAGGTGCCACATGGAGAACATCAGCTCTGTTACCAGGATGACTGAAGGCCCCAAAGGTACGGGAATGGGGGGTGGGTGGGTATGCAAAACAAATTCAAAACTGTATTTCGTTAATAGGTGAGGGGCCCAGAGCAATATACAGTCAGGGGGCCCAGAATTCCTTGCTACGGCCCAGCCTCCAATGACCAGCTCCTGTATATTCCCTCCTTTGTTGTTCTGTCTTAGTAGTTAGATGTTTTGCTGTGTTGCAACTCTGTTAGCATGTTCTGGTCTGTTCCCTGTTCGGTCGGTATAGTTTCTGTTTTGTTTTCAGATGTTTATTCCTCTCCCTCGTGAGAGTTTTGATTTGTATTTTATTTGTTTATTTAATAAAGCCTTCCTGTATTTGGGTCCTTCTCTCAGCACCACATACCATGATACATGCGAGCCGCAGCTTTCTCCACAGCAATGTAATATTCCAGTGACACTTGTGTAAATAAAAAACATAACATCCAAGAAAGACTTTGCTATTTTATTCTCAGTTGCTTCACTTTATTTCCAGATATTCCAGAATTTGTTTCCTTAACTTTCTATTGCGACCTGTGGCGGAATTGTGCTGCAATAGTGGAGTTTTCCTCTAATGTAAAACTCTGAGATTCCCCAAGTGTACATGTGCACGCAGACCTGTGGGACACTTGATATTTTACATTGGTGTGTATAAATGAGTAAAATTCCTTGTATATGCACTGTAATCCCAGAAATGTTGAATTCTTTCCACTGTGTTGACATTTTGTTGGAGTCATCCTATGACGTTTTTTATCCGGTCTGTTCAAGCACATGCTCACTCCTCAAAAACCTGTAAGAATACAGCTTATGCATTTGCATGGCCATAAGCCACATTCTCTAGGAGAAATCTGGGTTTGTTGAACCACATACTCTTAATCCCATAAACTGTGTAAGAAAAATGGCATTCTTGTTTGCATGATGTTTCAGTACGCCACTTTCTGCCAAAACCTGGAATAAACCGTTTCCTTAAATGCGTGTAAACATGATCACTGTTAAGTGTAAAGTCTAGCAAAAGGGTTAACTATTACAGTCGGGAATGGTTTTATGCAGTGTGTATCAGAGAGCGATATCATGGTAACAATTAAATGATCCTTGGATCATGGGTGGTCTCATTTAGTGTTATAGGCAAGTGCTACCTGAGAAAAATAATTGTGTTCTGTTTAAAGTCATTTACAGTGGGGAGATCAAGGACAAAACCTCACTCCTGGCAGAGCTTTTATTCAAAGCCTTAACAAGCACAACATGGAAGCATTTTCTACTGGTAATGGAACTGCCTTTTATGACTTCACACTTCACCCAGCCTGAAACAATTAGCACGGGGTTGCAGTGTTGTCATAGTTTGTGTCTTTAAGCATTTTCAGGCAGTGGGCTGTCAATGTTGAAGAAAAACAAAATTCAACCATTGTACTCTTCATGCCTCGCAATAGACCATAGTCAGGTTAGGCAAGGTATTTAATGTTTCACAATTGAAAGAGTAAAATCTGTTTAACGGTTTGCCCTTTTAAATACCTTGGTGTTGATCGTTTACCTGATGAAACATTAAAAATATACTCCAAAAAAATTCAAGTGGACAAAGAAAACTGAAAAACAAGTGTTATAATGATAATTAGAGGAGATTTGTGAAAAATTACTATGAAATTACTCTTCGTGGCTCCAAAAACATTGCATGCTGTTTTTCATGCATCACATGTATACATTTAATTCAGTATGGTGTTTAAGCTTTATGTATTGGCAACTGATGGGCTTTTTGATGAGACAAAGAAAACGTCTTATTTACTATCGTAACCTCTGTTGGATGGTATGAGATGTTGTGTCGATGCAGTGACACTAGGGGTCGCTCTTGGGTGCACCAAACACCTCTGATCTTTGAGAGTTAATTGTGTGGAAATACGTCACATGGACTTACCAACCAGCAGTATCGCATGTGAAGGAAGTCTCTGTGAAAGGTCCTACCCAGAACTCTACAACCAAGGTGACCGGCAGAAAGAAATCCGTACCAAGGAAGAAACATCACACGGGGTTATTCACGGGCAACCAGCACATGTGGAGCATCTACAGGGCCTACTAGCACACGTACTGGGCTGGCATCAAATTTCTCCACCGATTTCGTATGCTAAGGAGGAAGGATATCTAGGGTCCACATTCTCGTGAACTCGGCTGGGTGGAAAAAGGGCACGTCTTCGCCTCCAGGACGGGAAAAACACTGCATGCAAGCGGTACACCCGGCCAGTTGCCCCGCATACTTATCTGTTCATACCAGACAACACACGGGATGAAACCGGCACAACCCAGAGATTGTAGAATCTCACGAAGGTATTGTGTATTTCCCAGCCCACTGCTCTGCAGATGTCTGCTAAAGAGGCGCCATTGGTCAGGGCCCTGGAGGCCGCCACACTCCTGGTGGAGTGTGCTCGAAGCCCCAAGGGGGGCGGCACATCCTGGGCCTGGTATGCCAAAGAGATGGCGTCAATTACCCAGTGGGCGATCCTCTCTTTGGAGACATCCCTCCCTTTTCGCTGTCCTCTGAAGCAGACAAAGAGCTGCTCACGTGTGTCTAAAGCTCTTTGTGAGATCCAAGTAGATACTCAAAGCACGCACCAGACATAGCAACAACAAGGCTGGGTCTGCCTCCTCCTGGGGCAGCACTTGCAGGTTCATCACCTGATCCCTAAACTGTGTCGTGGGAACCTTGGGCACATAGACCGGTCGGGGTCTCAGTATCAGGTGAGAGAATGCCACACTGAACACCAGGCAGGTGTCAATGACAGAAATCGCCTGCAGGTCCCCAACCCTCTTGATGGACGTGAGCGCAATCAGGAGGGCAGTCTTCAATGAGAGCACCTTTAGCTCAACTGACTCTAGGGGCTCAAACAGTGCTCTCCACAGGCCCCGCAGGACCATGGAGAGATCCCACGAGGGAATAAGGCACAGCCTGGGAGGATTCAGCCTTCTTGTGCCACTAAGGAACCTGATGATGTGCCATGGCACCATACCCATCTCGGAACTTGAGTCTGAAGCCAGTGCTGGAGCAGTCTCATATGCATCAACCCGAGTGGCGTGACCACTGCTGAGGACGCCATATGCCCCAGAAGCCTGGGACCGATATTTGCAGCCTGGATCAGAGATGTTTGGGGCTCCCAAGAATGACCCCTAGTATCGACACAATGTCGAGTGAGGGACAGGTAGAGAACCATAATGTACACTCTCCACGCCTTCCAATAGGCTTGCCTGCTGTATTTCATTCATTGTATAAATGCATTTCAAATATCTACAAGCAAATAAATGCATGTAGAAGAAAACATTTATGCATATTTTTCTATTAAGTTAAACCCTCAAACATTATTCTTTTGAAGTTTTTGACTGTCAAACAAACATAGTATTCTGTTATGCACTAAAATGAAACAAATTTAATGCACTTTCCTCTTCGTTCTCTGTAGTCTGCTGAGGTCTTTCTCAGTAATCTCAAATGAACTAACAGTGGAATTTCACCTCAGGCTTCATAAACACAAGAGAAGCCATTGTTTGGCACTATGTGCATGTGTCTTTGTTTGAGACAGCAGTTAATTGAAAGGTACATGCAAAAGAGGCAGGAAGCATTAAATGACGCTAGGCCTTCATGTGGACTTTTCAGAGCGAGATTTACACTCACACCAACAGGTCTGACTGACCCACAGAGTTGAAAGGGATCTTTAAGTGCAGCCCATTTGAACTTCACCCATCCCAAACTCCAACCACAGCAGATGAGTGGTTGGAGGGGTTGGGTAGGCTGTGGGATGGGGTAAGAGAGAGAGGACAGGAGGTGCAGGGTGTGGTGACAAACCTGTAAACTACAGAAATGGGTCTTTGTAAAGAGAGGACACAGAGACAGTTTTTGTTAGGTGCTCTTCTTAATGTCACTGGTATTGCCACTGCATTTGAGAGTAACATGCTTAACACATACTTAAAGAAATAGGATTCCTCAATGATTGAAAAAATGACTCCTGTTGAAATTTGTAATTATTCAGCTGTAGTAAAATAAAAATAGACAATATCTCCTTTGTGAGTTACAAAAATGTAATGAAAATGTTTGAAAATAGCATGAAAATAATATCACAAAGTAAAAATAAAAAATTTCCTAAAAAGAAACATCTCGGTTACTGTCGTAATTTCCATTCCCTGATGGGGGGAATGAGACGTTGTGTGGAATAGTGACACAAGGAGTCGCCCTTGGGAGCCCAATTCACCTTCAGATATTTGAGAAAAGGCCAATGAGAAAGAGAATTTGCATGCCACTGGGGCATAAAGGGGAAATCAGAATGCAGGTTCATTCAGGTTTTGCACTGAGGAGCCGAGACAAGGTCCCGTATATTACATCAGTACAGTTCAGGATGTGGCAAGAGGGACACAATGTCTCGTTCCCTCCATCAGGGAATGGAGGTTATGGCAGTAACCGAGACGTTCCCCTTCTGTCACTTACTTCTACGTTGTGTCAAATAGTGACACTAGGGGTCCCTATATGAAATGCCACAAAGGGTGAACGGTCACGTGAACTGCCGATGCAAGTGTAGACAAGCTACTACGCGCATAAGAACAAATGCATTCGGGCTGCACGGAGCCTCCCCAGATGCTCCAAAATGTCAGGTGCTTCCCTATAACCCTGAGGTTGGGGAAGGAGACGTGTCCAGTATGGGAGCAGGTCGCGCCAGCTGCCTTTTCTCTCAAAGTCTTTCTCTCCACTTAGAAATTTGATTCAACTGGGGCCCTTAATGCTCATAAAATGCGCCAGGGAAGGCATTCTTTTCTGTTCCTATTCTTTAAGGGGGAAAAGACCCTGCAGAGGCCACACCCTGCCCTTCTTGGGGGGGGGGGGGGGGGGGGGAGGTATAAAAGTGGCGAACACGTCATTTGGGCCCACAGGGGCCACATATGGAAGAGATGCATGGTAGCTCCAACCCTTCGTGGGGGAGGAGTTTTTCTACAAGCACAGCAACCAGGCAGAGGAGGCTCTGCCAAGGAAGACGCGGGTCTACGAGTGTGCGATCCAAATAGATGTGGAAAGTACGCACCGGACACAGCAACGAGAAGGCTGGGTCTGCCTCGTCCTGGGGCAGCTTAGCTTGCAGGATCCAAAAAGGGATGTGGGAACCTTGGGCATATAGTCTGGATGGGATCTTAGGATCATGTAAGTGTCTTCCGAACCAAACTCCAGGCACATTCGCTAACAGAGAACGCTTGCAGTTCCCCAATCCTCTTGATGGAAGTGAGCATGGTTAGGTGGTCGGTCTTCAGAGGGACTGTCTTCAGCTCGACTGACTCAAGGGGCTTGAAGGGCGCTCTCCGTAGGCCCGAGAGGACCATGGAGATGTTCCATGAGGAAAAGAGGCACGGCCTAGGAGGGTTCGACCTCCCGGCGCCTCTCAGTAACCCGATGATTGGGTTGTGCTTATCAAGAAACTTACCTTTAATTTAATTTTACATTGTGGTGTGTTGCTACAGAAACTACAAGACCTCGAGAGTGGAGGGTGACAGCTGTCCCTCCAATTCCTTGCAGGGAGGAAAGCACTGACCCGACTGCGCACCTCTGGGGGTCTTCACTTACGGGAAGAGGTGGTGGTGGCGTAGTGGCTAGAGCACAGGGCTGCTAATCAGAAGGTCGCTGGTTCAAACCCCATGGCCACCACCATTGTGCCCTTGAGCAAGGCACTTAACTCCAGGTTGCTCCAGATTGTCCCTGTAATTAGGGCTCTGTAAGTTGCTTAGGATAAAAGCGTCTGCCAAATGCATAAATGTGAAGAACACCACTTAGCGAACATACATCACTTCAGGGACTACAGTTACCTTGTAGAAGGAGTGATGAATGATTTACATGAATGATCATGTAAACCACATCGTGCGGTAGACGACTTAGGTCAGTTGCATTCAAGAACCAGACATGGAATTTCCAGAGGTCTGGGCATGGGTGCCGGATGGTGCCCCGTCCTGTCACGAGGAGTGTGAGTTCTGAGAACCAGGTCTGAGTTGGCCAGTACGGAGCCACAAGAAAACCTAGTCCTCATGCTCCTTGACATTGCACAGAACCTGTGCAAGTAGGCTCACTGGAGGGAACGCATACTTGCGTAGCCCTTGAGGTCATCTGTACAGAGGGGAGCTCCTGTCAGGGCATACCAGAGCGGGCAGTGGGAGGACTCCAAGGGGCCAAACAGGCCTACCTTTGCCTGGCCCAACTGGCTCCAAAATCAGCTGGACCGCCTGAGTCTCCACTCTCCCCTGAGCGTTACCTGCTGTGACAGAGCATCTGCCGAGGCTAGTGGTGAGGCAAACCAGTCTCATCCCAGTGATGGATTCCGATCAGTCATTCCGATCTCCCCTTTATACCCACATATCGGGGGGAGTGGCACGCAAATTCAACTCGCCAATTTCTCATTGGCCTTTTCTCAAAGATCTGAAGGTGAATCGGGCTTGCAAAATATTATTTCTTATTTGACATATCTTAGCTAGACCAAGAAAGAAGTAGAGAGAGTTAACCAGGCACAGTGTTTTCCTATGATGATTTTCTCTGTTCCTAAATAGCTTTGAATACAGCTGCATCTCATTCAAACACTTTCATCATTTCACATTCAGCCCTCAAGAATTGTTTTTTATTGTTATTATAATTTTAAAAAGTGTACTGAGATTCTCTCTAAATGCGCATGGAGCAGCGGGAGGTAGAGCAAAATTGATGGCATAGGCAAGACAGACAGTCCAACTAAGCTGATCCACCAATTCAATTTCAGATGCAATTAGATATTTGCTAACCAATTATGTATTACATTTCAGTAAGGGGCAGGACATTTCCAGTGTCTAATGCTGATGCACAAGCATCCCTGGGGTAACCATACTTTGTGCTATAAATTTATTTCCCTGATAAACGTAAACAAAATAAAATTTTAAATATATATATATATATATATATATATATATATATATATATATATATACACACACACACACACACACACACACACACAAACACACACACACACTACTGGTCAAAAGTTTTGAAACACTTGACTGAAATGTTACTCATGATCTTAAAAAACTTTTGATCTGAAGGCGTATGCTTAAAAGTTTGAAATTAGTTTTGTAGACTATAATTTTGGCAAGTCATTTAGGACAACTAATTTGTGCGTGACAAGTAATTTTTCCAACAATTCTTTTCAATTGTTTCACTTTTAATTGACTATATCACAATTCCAGTGGGTCAGAAGTTTACAAATACTAAGTTAATTGTACCTTTAAGCAGCTTGGAAAATTCCAGAAAATAATGTCAAGCCTTTTACAATTAGCCAATTACTTTCTGATAGGAGGCATACTGAATTGGAGGTGTACCTGTGAATCTATTTTAATTCATACCTTCAAACTCAGTGCCTCTTTACTTGACATCATGGGAAAATCAAAAGTAATCAGCCAAGGTGGTGGCACAGAACTGGTAAGCAATCCCCACAGCCACCAAAATTGTGTCCTTGAGCAAAGCATTTAACTCCAGGTTGCTCCAGGGGGATTGTCCCTGTAATAAGTGCTCTGTAAGTTGTTTTAGATAAAAATGTAATTTTACATGTAAATGTAAAGTTTAGTAAATGTAATGCTTAAGAAGGATGTAGAAGAATGTAGTTTGGTGTAAAAAGTGCAAATCAATCCCAGAACCAGAGAAAAGGACCTTGTCGAAGGTGCTGGAGGAAACAGGTAGACAAGTATCTATATCCACAGTAAAACGAGTCCTATATCGACATAACCTGAAAGGCTGCTCAGCAAAGAAGAAGCCAATTCTTCAAAACCAGCATAAAAGAGCCAGACTACAGTTTGCATGTGCACATGGGGACAAAGATCTTACATTTTGGAGAAATTTCCTCTGGTCTGATGAAACAAAAATTTAACTTTTGGCCAGAATGACCATTGTTATGTTTGGAGGAAATATAAGGCTTGAAAGCTGAAGAACACCATCCCAACTGTGAAGCATAGGGGTGGAAACATCATGTTGTGGGGTGCTTTGCTGCAGGAGGTATTGGTGCACTTAACAAAATAAATGGCATCATGAGGAAGGAAGTTCGCTTGCAGGTCTAGGGTGACTTGTTCCTCGTCCTCCCTGACCTTGCCCAGCACCTGTGCAAGAAGGCTCACTGGGGGAAATGCGTACTTGTACAGCCCCGAGGGCCAGCTGTGTGCCAGTGCGTCTGCCCAGAGGGGAGCTTCTGTTTGGGCATACCAGAGCAGGCAGTGGGAGGTCTCTCGAGAGGCAAACAGGTCTACCTGGGCCTTGCCGAATCGTTCCCAAATCAGCTGGACCGACTGGGAGTGAAGCCTCCACTCTCCACCTGGCAAGCGTTGTAGTGACAGTGCGTCTGCTACCACATTGAGGTTGCTGGGGATGTGAGTGGCATGCAGCGACTTGGAGGAGGAGACGACGGGCGAGTCGTGACATGTGGCAGGAGCGTACGCCACCTTGGCGATTTATGTACACTACCGCGGTGGTGCTGTCTGACCTGATTAGGACATGTTTGTCTTGAACTAACAGGAGAAACCCATGGCTGCGTGCCCGTTGCACACGGTGCCCCAACCCAATCTGGAAGCGTCGGTCGTGACCAGGATGTATCGGGACACCTGCTGCAAGGGTATTCCTGCCTGCAAAAAGCAGAGGTCTGTCCAGGGTTTGAATGTTTGGTGGCAGGCGGGGGTGACCACCACACGGTGCGTGCCGTGGTGCCATGCTCGTCTCGGGACTCGAGTCTGAAGCCAGTGCTGAAGCGGTCTCATATGCATCAACCCCAGCGGCACGACCGCCGTGGAGGATGCCATATGCTCCAGGAGCCTCTGGAAAAGTTTTAAAGGGACCGCTGTACCCGGCCTGAAGGTGCCGAGGCATTTCAGCACTGACTGTGCATGCTTGGAAAAGACATGCTGACATTGAGACTGAGTTTAACTCCATGCCGAGAAAAGAGATGCTCTGAACCAGGGCGAGCTTGCTCTTTTCCCATGTGACCTGAAGCCCCAAACGGCTGAGGTGCCTGAGCACCTGGTCTCTGTGAGTGCATAGTAAGTCTCGGGAGTGGGAGTGGCATGCTTTCTGTTGCTGCTACCGCAACGTTGCGATGGTCATGCTCTGGCAGTGAGAACATGAACCATCCACAAACGCTGCCTTGGTGTAATCACAGCCCAGATACACGAGACAACGCCTGTGCCCATCTGAACCAGAGAGCACTCTACCGCATCCAGGAACTAAACAGGGGCGGAAAGGCAACTTTATAAAGACGTGTCCTGAAAACACTCTTTTATCAAGAAAATCACTCTTTTAAGTTTTTTGTGCTGCCGAAGCGCCCAGGGGCAGACTGCACTGCCGTGCAGAGAAGGAGGAAGGCCACAGAAGTGCGCCGTAGAGCGGCAAAGCGGCAGAGGAAGAGGAACAGGAACAGGTGTGTGACTCGCAGCTGACTGCATGCACGACCATCGGCTCCGAAGAAAATTTCTGAATGAACTCGATGTATTTCCCCGCTTTTATACCTGTATGTCCGGGTGCGGGGTATGCAAATACTGTCTGCCAACTTCTCATTGGCCTTTTTTTCATAGATCAGAGGCATATTCGGTGCTCAAGAGAGACTCCTAGTGTCGCTTCTTCGACACAACGTCGAAGTGAGTGACAGACGGGGAACAAAGTGTTAGACCCTAGAAACTAATGACCCACTGAAATAAAAAGCTGAAATATATAATTCCCTCTACTGTTATTCTGACATTTCAAATTCTTAAAATATAGTAGTGATCCTAAATGACCTAAGACAGGAAATGTTGTCTAAGTTTAAATGTCAGGAATTGTGAATTTTTTTTAAAATGTATTTGGCTAAGGCATATGTAAACTTCAACTTTATACAGTATATATATATATATATATATATATATATATTTTTTTTTTATTGCACCCGTGCTAGTTTTTGATGCTCTTTGCAGATGCTGAACAATTGTGTACCATAATTATATCAAATGTCTTCTTTGTGTGTGCCTTTTAATGCTATTGGTAACCCCTCAAAAACTATAGAAATGAACATTATAGTACACAAATAAAACAAATAACCATTCATTCTTACATAGGCTATATATGTTAACTACAATTACAACAGCCAAAAAAATCCTTAATGGCACAAATATATACACTGGCAGCCAAAAGTTTGGAATAATTTACTCCACATGCAGCAATGACAGCTTTGGCTGCCTCCTTGGCTTACAAGCTATTAGATTGTCCAGATACTCAGGTGACATTTCACCCCATGCTTCCTGTTATGCTATTGCCATAGATGTGGCTGGCTTGTGTCTGTGTTTCTTTTATTTATGATTTTCTGTTTCAAAAGTGGCTTTTTCTTTGCAATTCTTCCATAAGGCCTGCACCCCTGATTTGTACATGAAACTGGTGTTATACTGGTATAATTCAATTAAGCTGTCAGCTGAGGACATGTGAGGTATCTATTTCTTAAACTAGAGACTCTGATGTACTTATCCTCTTGTTTAGTTGTATCTGGGCCATCCACATCTCTTTCTGTCCTTGTTAGAGCCAGTTGTCCTTTGTCTTTGCAGACTGTAGTGTACACCTTTGTATGAAATCTTAAAACATTTGGCAATTTCAAGCATTGTATAGCCTTCGGTCCTCAAAAAAAATATTGACTGATGTGTTTCTAGAGAAAGCTGTTTCTTTTTTTGCCATTTTTTACTTAATTTTGACCTTAATACATGCCAGTCTATTGCATACTGTGGCAACTCAAAACAAACACAAAGACAATGTTAAGCTTCATTTAATGAACCAAATAGCTTTCAGCTGTGTTTGATTTAATGGCAAGTGATTTTCTAGTACCAAATTAGCAATTTAGCATAATTACTCAAGGATAAGGTTTTGGAGTGATGGCTGCTGGAAATGGGGCCTGTCTAGATTTGAATTTTTTTTTATTTTATAATTAAATAGTGATGGTGCTGTTTTTTTACATCATGGGTATACGTCCTGGGTATACTTTGTGATTAGTTGAATGCCACTTTGGTGAATTAAAGTACCAATTTCCTTCTGAAAAAGCAAAATCTGTACATTATTCCAATCCTTTGGCTGCCAGTGTATTTTTTAACATTTTACATATGTACTGAATATAAATGCAAATATATGAATTTTTTTTGCATGTTTCCTTCACAGTATGCCCACCTCTTCAGACACTACTACATCATTGAGTTAAATGTACAGCAATGCAACACAAAATGCAAGATATGATTTTCTTTCATAAAAAAAAAAAATGGCAAGACGACAAAATTGCAGCAAATACATTTTTATATTTTTCTTTTGAATTGGTAGCTCTGTGTCCACAGTTTGTGAGTTATAATTATGATCAAAGAGTTTGAGCCCCCGACCTCAAGTGCAAGGCTGACTTAATGTGTCTTACTAACACTAAGAATAGAAACGACCCCATTGCCATGCACATACACCCTCTTGTTATCCCTATTTTCTGACCAACAAAGAGAAGATGGGAGTGGCAGTGTTCATTTGTGTGTGTATGGTTTTCTATGGGGGGCCTTGGAAAGTTGATTCACTGAATTGGCCCACAATTTCTACTGTAGCCCGAAACTCCAGCATCCAGAAACCAGAATCCCTCCTTCACTTTTCAGGATATTTTTAGCATATTTCCAACAGGTCCCAAAAGAGAGCTGCTCAATGGAAGGAGAGGAATGTTCAAAACAAATATGCCAGAACATTCCAGACAGGTTTGCATACAGGCTGGGAAACATGTTAATCTTGTTATTTATGGACGCTTACATACACAAAAAGATCCCTGGCAGACTAACTCATGACACAGGCTTGGAAAAGCATCTGGACAAAAATTGTTCCCACCCGACCATCATAACAATAAAAACCACCTCACTACTGGAACTAAATAAACTTCACACATACACACAGAGGCTTGAAATGGAAATGGGTACTTGGCTAAAACAACCACAACAACACAACCATCCTCTAAGTGGATAGATGTGGTGAGAATTTATTTAGTGCTTATATTTATATTATATATATAAATAATTTTGTCCATCCACAGACATCGGCCAAACTCAGATCTTCCTAATCATCTATTTGGTGCTAAGTAGTACTGAGCGGCAACTGAAACAATAATTTCTGAAAAGTTAACTGGATATTTCAGTCCATAACAGCACATTGTGCAGTGGGTCTACAACTCAGCAAAGAAGGAATTGGTAACAAAAGAAAATCTGTTTCTTGAAGGGTGGCGCTAGTTTAAGCAAACATCAACATTACAGTACTATTGCTTGTACTTTTATACTCTAAGTATTAAACTTTGGAATTTAACTTGTCCCGTTTGTGCTACAAACATAAATGATACCTCAAATCATGTAGTTTGTTGAAGAGAGGTTTGCTATTACTTTTAGAGCATTTGAACAGATGATCTACCAGTTGATCAAATTGGTGAAATAATCTAATGGGCTGAAGCCTTCGGTTTTGACGCAAAAACGTAGTGTCTGCATACAGGCAAACACTCACCTTTCAAAGTATGCTTCTTTTGACTGTGCGCACATACACATGTAGTTGGCGCATGCACGCTATAACTGCAGAGATACTGGAATATTTCTCTTCTGGAGTTTAGACCCATTGTTACGTTCGACAGTCAATATTCGTGTGTGTGTCTATATACCTTTGTATTCATTTTCACTGGTTCACTCTACTGTCTCTCATCATTATCCGCTGACTTAATCTCACCCAATCCGATTCCATCTGGGGTAGATAAAGGCAACGTCATTTTTGCCAGATGGAGCTTCGTGCTCACAGACTTGTTTGCTATAAAGATGTCTTTATAGTCCTTCATAATCCAGTTATACAAATGCAAGTATCTCCTGACCTCTTCACAAATGCGCTCTTGACCTATACATCCACTGTTGTTATTTTCACCTTCATCTCCTGTTGTGTAGCAGTAATTACATCTCATTCTAGTGCTTCTTCGTGATAGTAGCAGCTCAATTGTGAGTGTTGCCACCTTGTGGACCCACTTATTACTGCAAATAATTCCAGTCACATGCACATTCAGATTATGCGTGGTTAGAAAAATCGGGCTGCACACGTTCAGTGCTCGAGCACAGAATTAAAAAATTTGCCTCATGTGACCCGTACACAAATGCCTAGCATTCGTATCTAATCAAAGTACACTTTGGGCTTTACAAGGGGGGGAGACCTGAGCCATATCTAGAGACCATAATACCATTGGGCTATTTTGACTTGGGCCATTACCCACCTAGCAACCACCCAGAACACCTTAGAACCCACCCATAACACCTTAGCAAGCTGCAGCAATGTACTAACAACCACTTGGCAAAACCTAAGAAGCCACATAGCACTGCCCTTGCAACCACTCACAACATTCTGGCATCATAACAAAAATTTTGCACGGACATCACCTCTCCATTTTTCAGAAAATGTTAAAATCACTATTTTATTTAAATCTCTGTTGAAGTAATTTATTGTCTATGTTTCTCTGACCATAATGACATTGGTCTTTGGAATTCATACTGACACCTTGCAGCGTGAATGCATCATAACATAAATTTAAAAAAGTCACAGATGCTATTGTAGAAATAGCTTATTTGCAGGGATATTTTTCACCCACCATTAACTTATTCTGCGAACTAATTATATGAGCTAAAGTGTGTAGAATTGGGCTGGTCATGTGATATCAACATGGTGGCCCCCATGAAGTGAGCCACTGGTATGGCTGAAATCTTCATCCCATTTGAATGTTTATGTTGACATATTTGTCAAAGTATTATTCATTTCTTTAGGTGCAAAACTTCTTTACAACAGAAAAAGTTACTTATTGCACCTTGAACAGATCTTTGAGTTGTTGGTGTCTGGAAATTTAACTCAGCAGTGTGTTCAAGGCAACCGAGACTCTCTGAAAGTGAGAAAGTCACGTTTACACAGAAGGGGGAACTTTCAGAAAACCCACATTAGTTCAAATCGAAAGTATCTAAAATGACTTCTGTAGTATCAGTGCATATATCTATGAGTTTTCCTATGAATGATGAAACTCAGACTTGTGCAGAAAACAGAAGTGAGACAGAGAAGTTCCCTGAACATTTGCATTGGGGTGTATAGTGAGGAGCAGCAAAAACTTCATCTTTCTTTTTAGAGCTAAAACAGTACAGAATGATGAAACCTTTTATAACATCATTATTCTAAATAGTTCCAAGTAAACATTACAACTGCAATTAATAGCAATGTCTGTAGGCAGGGTGCAAATTATGCAGGTGGGGGTGTGGTGCTGATCCCCCTAATCAAGACTTACATTAGACAAAAGTGAATGCACTAAATAAGTGGTTCTCAAACTTTTTACACCAAGTACCACCTCAGAAAATATTTGGTTCTCCAAGTACCACCATAACGACCAACATTAAAATACAGTAGTAGTAGGCCTAACTATTCAGCTACAGTTATGCACAGCTCAATAACCAGGCAGTTTTATTTATAATAAGAACATTTATTATTGTTAGCCACTTTGAACATTGTAACAACACAGTTTTAACATGAACACTGCACTGTGCTGCTGACACAGAGGTAAATAAAATACAAATTAAATAATGATTCAATTAAAATGTATTGCACCTAAAAGTGAAATAAAAACTGTACTTAAAGATTAAATGAAAATTTATTGCTTCAGTTCATCACGTTTTCGCAAAATTTTTTTTTTTTTTAAAAATCCACTGGCTTGTCCTTCAGCGCGTGTTTGGTTACAAGATGCCGTTTGAGATGCGACGGTTTCATGAACTTTGCCACATACCACACACTGCGGCCTGCGCTGAGGAGCTCCCGCTCCAAATAAATCCAAATTTGATATAGTTTGGGTCATGATTTCTCACTATTTTGAAGCGTTTATCAAAGTTGCCACTGTTTGCGCCTGTGCTCTGTTCACTCTCGTCCTCTTCAGTTCTTGTACTTGAACATTCTCCTCCTGATCCGAACTTCTCTTGCCAGATTGAAGCCACGATAGCAGTTTTGAAATTTTCATAATTTTATCATCCACCTAACATTCATTTATATTTAACCCTTTCACAAAATTCCCTGCACTCAAGTGTGCGTTTTTCAAGGCAACCGTTATAGAAGCATCACTTTATTGTTTCCATGGTGACGCGTCATTGCTTGTCACGTGACCACAGACGCTGAACGACTGATGATCTGACTGCTTTTATTTCTTTTTTTATTCAAAATATTCACAAATTTGTTCGCTATACTATAGCATTACCTTTATAAACATCACCTTTATTAACATCGCCATTTTAAACATCACCTTTATAATTATCACGTTAGTTGAGCTCTATACGCGATGGGCGCAACCTGATTATAATGGATAGGAATATTATTGCCGCTTCCATAGACATCAGTGTGTATTTTACAAACTCTAAATGTATTGTAAATGTATTTTTTTTTTAGTACTTATGTGAATTTAAATGTCTGAAACCTAAAATAAACATCATGTGGATGAAAACACTGAATAGTTGTGAATGATTATGACTCCGCTGAGCGCGTACGTCTCTGGCTCAAGCGTCAGCCAACGCGCGAAAGCACAGTTTGAATTTATCAGTTGGTCAAGTCACGCACTCACCGTTCTACTGGTGAGAACGAAATTTAGTGATTCCTCTGCGTACCACTAGTGGATGTCTGCGTACCACTAGTGGTACGCGTACCACACTTTGAGAACCACTGCACTAAATCGATTGAATTGCATATTACAGAAAGACATTTCAGTAAACAAATGTACTGTAAGTCAGAGCATGCATTTATACCTACTGCCAAACAGACATTTGCAAACTGAAGTTGCATTTTCCTGAGGAGTTAACCACCAACAATAGCCTGCTTGAGAGGTTGCTGTTAGGATCACTAACAAACAGTTCTTCAGCAAAACATAGGTAGTCATCATTTAACACTTTAATATAGATTCACATATCATACATATGTAAAAAAAACAAACAAAAAAAAAACTTTAATACAATGTGGTTTGCACAAGATGATCCTCAACCAGGGGAGTAAAGTAGTTAAGTAAAACTATTTAAGTATTATACTTAAGTATTATTTTTTGGGATTTGTACGTTACTTGAGTGCAATTTAAATGGAATACTTATACTTTTACTTAATTACATTTCCAAAGGAAATTTAAAGAAAATTTGACTTGAAATATTTGCAGATCATTTTCTTTTGCCTTACTGGACTGAAGCCACCTTTTCACTGCATCTGACAAACAACAGATGACAGACCAGAGGTCAGTCATTACAAATGTCAAACAGTGGCTGTATGAAGTTCTGACCATCTGCATGGGCGGAATTTCAGATTTGATTTGAGCTTCGGTTATGTTGAAATATTGGTTATGTTAAAACTTTATTCTATACGCCTGCTACTTCTACAGACTTGACAGATATGAAGTCAAAAATTATCATGCATTCAATAGATATATAAACAAAAGCGGAAGAGGAGACACCTACCAGCCCCTGAAATGCGGCAGGGTCGGAGACCGCCAAACGCGAGTGGGGAAGGTCTCCTGGCCGACCGCCTGGAGCGGATTGACCGCTGCCAGGGGCAGGGGAGACCCCTTCCGTTCACCGAAACACAGCGGGGCATTCCGTCCACCAGGGGCCGGAGGACTGCCTCCGATCTGCAAGGGGAGGCTGACTTTTGTCCACTAGAGGGTGGAAGAGTGACCGAGGACCAAGAAACGGCATATCGGAGAACCAGTGATTAAATAATGTTTTGCTTCTTCTCTCTCTCTCCTCTCTCTCTCCTGCTGCTGCTCCACGTTGGCCTTTTCCCTGTCTTTATAATATAATATTTGTATCGCATATGCAACACTCTATCTGTTATGACGGGGTTGCGAATGCCACTGGGGGAGAAATATTACAGTCGTTAGAGACATCTTCTCTCACACAATCTCCTCTCTTGATTTCATTCTAGCTAGAAAATAGTTACTTTTTACTTTTTTAATACTTAAGTACAATTTTATGTCAATAATTTTTATTTTTACTCAAGTATGTTTTTGACTACCGGCCTTTCTGTGTGGAGTTTGCATGTTCTCCCCGTGTCTGCGTGGGTTCTCTCCGGGTGCTCTGGCTTCCTCCCACCCTCCAAAGACATGCAGGCTAGGTTAATTAGGTGTCTCCAAAAATTGCCCTAGGTGTGAATGTGAGTGTGTGTGTGTGTGTGTGTGTGTGTGTCTGTCTATGTGTGGCCCTGCGATGGACTGGCGACCTGTCCAGGGTGTCCCCCGCCTTTCGCCCTATGTTAGCTGGGATAGGCTCCAGCACCCCGCGACCCTGTACACAGGATAAGCGGTTGATGATGGATGGATGGATGGATGGATGTTTTTGACTAGATACTTGGACTATTCATTTTTAATATTTTGTGTCATTACACATCATTTCACTTAAGTATAATGTCTAAATACTTTTTACACCCCTGCCCTCAACAAATCACATCTGAAAATTGCCCAAATACATTTCTTAGAAATAGTTAACTCCCTGAAAAACCACCATAGTCATAGTCAATATGCAAATTTTGAATACAATTTCTGTAAAAATTCTGTATGCAAATGTGCAGATTGTAAAACGTATTTCACAATCTACATGCAGAGGTGAAGAGGTCATGGTGCAACTGTTTGGTTAGAACCAGGTGTGACCAAATCTGATACATCCCATTTTTATAGAAGATGTGCAGCTATTGTCATTTAACAGTGGGACTTTGCAATCACATCTGCTGTTGACCACACACACACACACACACACACACACACACGCACACGCATGTTGGTCTACCTTATGAGGACTTTCCATAGACATAATGGTTTTTATACTGTGCAAACTGTAGAAAACTTTCAGCATTTTTTAATTTTCAATAAAACATTGTGTAATATGTTTTTTAAGCTATTTAAATTATGGGGACACTAGAAATATCCTCATAAACCACATTTATAGCATAATACCCTTGTAATTACCAGTTTGTAACCTAAAAAATTGTCCTCGTAAACCACATTAACATGCCCACAAACACACAGACACAGAGACACACACACACACACACACACACACACACACACACACACACACACACTGATCAACTTGTGCAAGTCAACAGAAACTCAATTAACAGTCATGCCATGACCATGCAGATACCAGACATCAGCTTTCTCACAACCAGCAGCATGTTTCCAACTTCAACATCGCATGTCATTTCAGTTAGTTTTTTCCAAAGATTCCTTGATGTTTTACATACTAACTGTCAACTACTAACTTGGAAAGAAAATGCATAACTTCATTCAGTGAATCATTATGAGGAACTACTGCTCTCTTAAACTCTTTACAAATGCAAAATTGTATTTAGCAGAAATGGGCCACTTCTATTAAAATTAATGGGAGAAATGTTAATGCCCAACCAAGAAGCTCTAGTGCCCAACGGATATAAAACGGAAGTCCTGCCGAACAGGTTGTGCACAATGTGATGAAGGAATCGTCAGGTGAAAATTATAATGAACTTCTTTATTATATTGCTAGCCATATTACAACTGGTAACATGCTTTTCGTTCAATATCTACTTCCATCTCCTTTATCTCCAAAAGCCAGTGTCTGTCATGGTATGGAGATGTGTCAGTGCCCATGGCATGGGTAACACACATCTGTGAAGGCGCCATTAATGCAAACAGATATACTGCCATCAAGCACCAAGGACGTACTGGCATTTTCAGCAAGACAACTTCAAACCGTATACTGGCTGAATAATCAAAGAGTGCAGGTGCTAGATTGGCCTGCCTGCAGTCCTGACCATCTCCTATTGAGAATGTGTGGTGCATTATGAAGTGCACAATATGGCAATGAAGAACCCATAAAATTGTGCAGCTGGAGACCTGCATAATGGATGAATGGGGGAAAATTCCACTTTTTAAACTTAACAAACTTGTGTCTTCTTCAGTGCCTAAAAGCTTAATAAGTGCTATTATAAGAAATGGTGATGTTTTACAGTGGTAAACACTCGAATGTCTCAACATTTTTGGAGTGTGTTCCGATCATCTGATTTCAAATGACTGTACATAAAAAAACAATGAAATTCACAAGGTAAAACATTATATAATGCGTAATTGTAGTGCTTTCAATATAGCAAAGGGTGCCTATAATTTACAAATCACTCCTTTTTGTTTTTATTAGCATTTTTCATACTGTCCCAACTTTTTCAGAATTGGGGTTGTAGAATGGGCATCAGACCACTGTTGGTGCAGCGTGACGCAAGGCAGCAGATGCTTCCAGTGTAGACAACATTATTGATTATAATGGGAAAAAGTTTTCTTTAGACATAATGTGATGTGCTGCTGGCATCCGGTGCAAACAGGGTGTTAGGATTCTGCCAACATAGGCAGCTACAAACGCTTTGTCCATCTTGGATTCATTTTTTCCACTTTTGGAACTCTTGAAAATGCTTTTGCATCACTGTTTTATTTTTATTTTTTAGGAGCTCATTTGGTTTTGGAATAAAGCTAATTTATTTTACTAAGTAAATTGGTCAGAACTTAAATACAGAAACCCTATTACATACAGCACAACAAAGACAGTATATAGACTATGAACATTTTCACAGCAACAACAGACAACATTGTGGGTAATCTTCCCAAAAATAACAAGATCATTCTTGCAATGCAGATACTCATCAGAAACACAGTATCCCCCCTGGACAAGACATACAAATTCCATTCTAGCTTTATACTTTCATACGCAATCTCCAAAACTTACATTTAAGACAGTTAAGATAGAACTTTACTGGGAACATTGACTCAGAATTGGCTGTTCAGTAATCAAACAAAAGAAGGTAAGTTGTGGTCTGCTAAATAGACGGGTGTGCATAAGTGTGCAGGATGTTTCATACAAGATGATAAAGAGTGAAACATATTCAGACATTCTTTGCATAAATGATTAACTGCAAACTAAGGAGAAAAATTTAAATATACAGCTTTTAACCTTCATTACTCCAACTATCTTTGGGGAAATACTCTAGTAAAGCCCTCAATGTAAGAATGACATTGCATTCACAAGAAAAAAGCATTTTCAAAATGTTTGCATGTGTTTGCAAGCAAAGAAAGCCAAGGTTCAAGACAGCCCCGCCTAGAGCATGTTTATCTGTCTGTCTGTCTCCTCCCAGTGCACCAGACTACAGCTCAGCCCTGCGACTCACTTTAGCGTCTCTGTCTCTGTCCCTTCCTTGTCGGCACACCCTGGATGGCTGAGCAAGTTTGGTAAGAGAGAAAGAGAAGAGACGGGTAGAGGGGAGAGAGAAAATGACTCACTAAGGGAAAACCCACACTCTTGTGCCAGAACGGCTGAGAGGAGAGACTTTTCAGACAGTATAAACAGGACTCAGGCTGGTAAAAAAAGAGGACTCTATTATGCTGATGGCTGTCTGATATTTCTTCCTCATGGTCTCGACACTAAGGCACAGACTGTTAATGACTTTCAGACATGGAATTCTGTTACAGATGTCAGATTAGAATCTGCCCATCTGTGCTGCCCTGTATCAATTTCTCAAGATTTCACCTTTAGTGAAAGTCCCCAGCAAATGCCATGCCAGCAACTCAGAAATATAAAAATAACTGATTCTATTTTTCATCTGTGGAGAGCCTGGGGCAAATTCACACAACAAAAAAACAACAGTAAAAACTTTGTTATGAAGAAGAGAAGTATTTGAAAATTTGACAAAAAGACAAAGGTACAAGACAATGTACAATGAACTACAACCCCATGAAGCATTTGAATGAAATAATCAAATTAAAATATAAAACTATCGATTTAAAGTTTTTAAGTATAAAAACAATCTATTTTATTGCACAATATTCATGTATATTGGGCTCTTTTGCTGTAGTTTATTTGTTTAAATTCTCTGATTGGTGGATCTTTTCTCTTTAGTAGCATAGGTAGTGTATTTTTTATTTTTTACCAGGAATTCTGCTATTACACATGATTTTTAAAAAGTGATGTTGAAATAGCATGGACTGATTGCTTAAACCGAAGCATATACCATCGATTAACAACCTCATAGCTCAAAAGGTAGGTCTGTTTTAAAAGGTTTATAAGTTATTATGATTTGTCCATTGAACAAAAGTTTAGGATTTTTACTTATGGAACCTGACTGTCGCACTTTGTCGCACTGTGCTAATTGCATTCATTACCAAATGGGCATGTTTGAGTTGTAACCTGATTTGTATAATTCTTTTAGCGAATGGGGTGCTAAAACAACATGGACAGTGCATGCAAATAATCAATGCTTAGTGAATTCTTAGTGATTTCCCCAGTCAGTTAACAAAAAGGGTCATCTTGTCTTAACTAATGTCTGGAATTTGAGCAGTAATTTTGTATGAAACGTTTTGTATTTTCTAGATTTTGATGTGACATACAACGGTAGACAAGAGAAAGCACATCAAAAGAGATGCATCATCTTCCACAAACTGAACCAGCTGCTTATACAAGGATTCTGTTACTGTGACTAATGATTCATCAGATTCTATTTGTTATTTTCATCAAACAAACACAAAAGCTCTGTCTGCATTGCTATCATCATTAGACAAATAAAAACACCACAAAAGTTGAAATATGGCAATGTAAACATACATACACATACAGAGAAAAAAAAAAGTATTCCAAATCTCACTCAGTTTAATGACTGTTATATAATAACCTTTAATCGGTGACACACCACACAGTTACAAAATGAAGCAAAGTCATATTTCTTCAGAGCTTTATGTTTTAATTTTCAGTGATCTGACTCATTCTCTGGAGTTTGATGTCAAGTTTCATAATTTACTCAAGCTCATGCCATGTGTATGACTTTCTTTCTTCGGCAGAATGATTGAATTGATTTTGAATAATATCTCAGCTCTGTTGGTCCTCACAATTCCAGTGATTTGTGACCAAAATTTTGAAGCTCTAAAAGCACACAAAGGCAGCATAAAATATATACACACAACTCCAGTGGTTAAATGCATGTCTTCAGAAGCATTAAGTAAGTGTGGTTGAGAAACAGATCAATATTTAAGTCTTTTTTTTGTAACTATATATATATATATATATATATATATATATATATATATATATATATATATATATATAAAAATCTTTCACTTTCACATTCATCTTGTATTTTTGGCGATTTGCATTCTTCGTGCATATCGGCTAACCAGTGTAGTTTTATGGATTACTTTCATGCTGTCTTTATGTGCATTTTGTAGCTTCAAATGTCGGTTCTCATTCAATTGCATTGGGAGGACATATAGAGCTGAAATATTCTTCAAAATGTCTATGTTTTTCAGTAGAAGAAAGAAAGTCATACACACCTGGGATGGTATGATTGTAAATGATGAGAGAATATTTTTTTTGGGGTGAACTATTCCTTTAATAGTGGGAATCATTTATAGATAATTTCACCACTGGCTTCATTCTAGATTTCTTCTTGATCCTTACCTACTTTGCAAATTTGTGGAGATCTTCTGCCTGTATTAGCAAGTAGGAAATTTGCTAAGTTGCTGTTGTTCTTTAGTCTGGTATCCATCAATCCACCAGTCCATGCCTATGTCTCTCTACCTACCAACTCATCCATCCATCCATAATTTGCTTTCTACAGAAGCATCATCTCAATTAATTCTTCAATGAACAAGTGGCTCATGATCTTTTAAACTGATTGATCAACAACATGGTCCATAAACTCTTTCTTCTTGTGTGACTTTGGGAGCTTTCCTGAATTTTTGATGTGGTTTAAAATAAGTGAACGGTGATCTTATGATAGTTAATTCTCTGCACTCCCACAATTAAATGTTCCCCAAGAAGATTCTATTCAGATAAAGATCCTGTTATCTTGTTAACGCCCTTAAACTGAAATAATCTCCAATTTTAAGACTTTGTTCTTTGCTGATGTGATGAAAGAACACTTTCCAAACATTTGATGCAAAGCAGACACCAACAAACAACATGAAGCTCTGAGAACTGCCAAACCCTTGCATGCATTCTTAAGACAGTAATTCATAAATCATTCAGTAAATCTGGTTGAGAAAATCGCTTCTTCAATAATCTGAATTATGAAACGGTCTGATTAATGCTGTACACAGTGGGCCCATAGCTCCTTATCAAACTCATTCTGACTTTCTGCTGGTAACACCCAGCCTTGATGTTCAGCAGATTTCTCAAAGACTAATCACTACTGCAAAACAATTACCAGCATGGGCTGGTTTGTTGGCAAATAATGAAAACAAAAAGCTCTCGTATTCTATGTCTTGGCATTAAAGACAGATAACAGGATTCCTTTGAAATGAAAGAAGTGTCAGATAGAAGCTGTCTCTGAGTCATATTTGAATTAATATTCAAAGCACAGCTGGTGTATGAGTAAGAGTGTGTGCAGTGCGACTATGCACATGAGAAGAATATGTTCAAAAAGACATGAAAGGGAGACACCGGTAAGTTTCCCTCTGGCTTCCTGTAAGACCCAGGTGTGAGTCACATGAGAGTCACATATCAGATCTGGGGTCAAACAGATCGGACTAATAAGATCATAAAGGCAAAACAACTGTTTACAACCCAATAAAGAAATTACCATAAATGATTTCCATTCTGACAAATCTTGAAGCTTCCTTAACAATATGATCCTGGTGTCTATCATAGTCAGATCTGCATGCCAAATAGGTTTGAGTGATTCAAAAAATAAATACATTCTAAAGACAGTGTGAGTGGGTATTCTGTGTTCTGAGTGCTTGGTGAATGTGACTATGCTAGGGTGATGTGGGTGGTTGCTAGTACATTATTAGTACATTGCTAGGTGTTTGGGTGAGGTAGATTCACTTATCCATTTTTAGAAATCTGCATGGATAAAGGCACACCAAAGCCCAATCAATCATGAGAAATCTTATGCTGGTCAAGAAAGGTGAGAGGTCACACTAGAGTAAGAGGACAAATCTGTTGTTTTCTCTCATCTCCTCTGTGAACACAATGGTATGGCTAAAAGGGTGCTGCAGTCAGAACATGTTGCCAACTTCATGGAAACAATGAGCTCATTTACATGCAGAATCGTACAACTATTATGTTTAATAAGCCAACAATGTGTGTGGTCATGTAAACTCATTAAATGGCTTTCTATATTCAGGGTAAGGTCATAAACGGTTTAAGCATAAGCCTATCGGCACGTACAGATTTTTGCTCATTACCCTGATTTTGCATTCTGACAGCATGTATACTGTACACCTCTACCAGCTTTCTTATTGGCTTATCCATTGTGTGCAAGTGTTGTGTGCATGCCTGTTTATGCTTTGCAATAAAAAGCATGGAGTAAGCATGAATAATCAGATGATTTAAAATCTTGTGCAAACACAATTTTCATGCATTGTCACATTTTTTTTAATAACCTATAAGTTCCTGACCAGAAAATTCCCTAGGAGAAATAAAAATAGACTCAAATGAGAAAATTGTTGGCCTAAGAGTAAGAGCATGAAGCTATAAAGGTAATGTGGGAAGTAAAGCTCAGATAATTTGGTCTTAGAAATAAGAGAAATGCTTCAGTTCATTATGAGATCTCTGACTTTTGACTGCAGACTTTGGTGTCCTGTCAAATCTGTGCAAAGTTTGAGACTTTGTTGAGATCTTCTGAAACTCTAGAGGAGACACATTAGATAACTGGGATCTTTTCTTCTCAGGATAAAATCAGAGAAGCAGGGGACTTAATTTTGTAGTCCATCTAATCGCATTACCATCTAGGAGAAACAAGTGAGATTTTAAAAAGATCTCGTTTTTGATTTTCTTCCACAGGGTAGTTTCTGTTGGTACTGGTTTTAAAGCAGATGTTTCTGTATTCTGAACATTTATGATGAAACCTGTCTTAAGAGAAAACTTCTGAGAAAAAAAAAAAAGTTGAGCGAAACCTGTTTGTGTAGACAGAAAGGCATATTCCTGTTCCTAAACTGAGTATCCTGGATAAACATGAGTCACCAAAGCCAATCCACCTTTGAACACCTGTGGGTGGGACTGTAGGTGGATCCTGAGGGCATAGAGGCCAAACCCAGGCATGCAAAGAAGATTTGTAAGCTTCACACACATTTGTTCATTTCTAACTGATCTGTGCTGTCATTAGCTTATTAGGCTGAGCACGCGATCTGAGTGTGGATCAAAGGCTTTTGGTTAAAATGGCTGACGAACAAACAGGAGCACAATGTGTTTAAACAAACAGTCCTGGCACAGGTGCCTTATGAATAATAGTCCACCTTTAAACCCCATTTGCACACTTCAAGAGATCCTATGACTTATTTTGCATTCACAGGCTACACTTGAATGAATTTCAAAGGGTCTCATATCAATAAATGCTGATCATTGCTGGTCTGCGGCTACACTTCTCACAACTACAAGTACTTAGAACACACATGCTAAGAAAAAGGTCAAAAATAGTTTTTCAACCTTTCATTCTGAAGGTGCAGTCACACTAGATTTTATGTTAGAGAAACCAGTTATTTTCTTATCCCTCCGATTCCAAATACTATCAAGGCCAATATTTCCAATATCGATCAATACCTGTATCTCTATTACACTTTTAGTTATTAAATACATATGAGTGAAATCCAGCCAATAAAAAGGACAAGGACTCTTGTTTGTACTTAAATAACTGCTATTTACTTGTTCTCTTTTAACCCTCTTAAGTCTGATTAAGGCCTGTGTGCCGAAATGCAAAAAATGTTTCTCCCTTTAACGACTGGTGCTGTATTTACTGTCTTCATTATATTTTAAAGCCATATTATTTTATTCATAGGTCTAAACTGCAAATTATATTTGAATATTATTAAATAATAATTCTCATGGTAAATAGACTTAATAATAAAATCACTAGTATCATTATTTTATGTGATTATCAGTTCTCTCGATTTAACATAAGTATCGGAAGTATCGATACTTTAGGATCGATCCACCCGTCCCTGTATTGTGTTTAATTTACTTCTATTCATATGCATGCAAATGCAGGAGAATGTCTATGCAAGCATATGCATGAAGGTTTCCTTTTGTGCTGCACACTAAAATTCAAGTTTGGTGAACTCTGACTGCAAATTCCAAGAAGGCCTATAAATACCTGGAGAGAGCGGTCCATTTGGTCCATTCAGTTCCAAAGATATTGCCAACAAAATTGTGCAGTTACGGCATCTACGAGCAGTGGCCAACTGAAACCAGCCAAACCCTGACCCTTTGGTGTATTTGTATAATGAAAAGACATTTGATAAAGAGAGGATCTAAATGTCTTATTGACCTGAATAATCAAACTTGTCTAAAAATCAAGCAAAGAAGAAATTTCTTGTTAGAAATCATGCAAGTTTAAAATAATGCCACAAATGTCTAGAGGACAGGGTGAACCTTCTCTTTTTCCAGTTTTGTCGCCATCTCGCAAACAGGTACAATACACATAGCATGTCGGACAATACTGTGTAGGGCGCCATATCCCTAGGGGGGCACCATCTAACCCTATGGGACACCAGAAAATTTGCGCTCATTGCATGTTATACTTAGGACCCAACAGCAGTCATGGAACACAGGCAATAACCTTGCAGCTCACACCACATCAAATGATCAATTCTTACCTCTGCCCGCTGTCCATCTCTGCGAAGGGCAACAATTTGGTCAGTGCTGGCCCTGACGTCGGACACTGTTATGATGTTAGATGAGGTTAGCAAACATTAGCTCAAGAGTTTGGAGAACACAGCCATATCCACCACAGAATTTGAGGGGTATGGGTCATCTCCATTATTCAGATAAGCGGTCTGTCAAATATGGGTTTTTCAATGGACGATTCTTAAAATTTGACAATTGGCCCCCTCCCCAATCTTGAATATTTGATTACATCTTTGGTGGACAAAATTTGTTGTGTGGTCCAAACTAATGCTTAAAATCTAGTGTGACCACCCCATTATATAGCGATTTTATGCAGATTTGACTTAATATTTCTTTTATTTTAGACTAGGGTTGTCAACATGCCAACCATCCTGTATAATATGTAATCGCCTTGTATTTAAGCGAACAAAATTGCATTCTGTGCTGAATCCAAATGGGATGTAGTTTTTCCCGTATTTTGGCGTCTCACACCCAAACTGCTGGGAACATTTCTAACATCGAGAGAAATATACCTGAAACAAAGACATCTTTCTTGTGAGTTGTGTGAGATATCATCTGTGCAGCTGGGGTAGTCTCATATTTGGCTAGTAGAAATTTGCCAACCCTATTGAGTACCCTAAGAGAACTCTGCAATGCTGGGATAAGGACACACATAGTAGGGACAGCTGAGAGCAGGTGAACATCCACTGTAGCTGCAGCAATGACGTGTGTGTGTGTGTGTGTGTGTGTGTGAATATCATCAGGAGGACAGGAAGGACAGAATCACAGGAACTTGATTCTCTATCCTCTGATGTGTTCTCCTCCCACATTCTCTCCTTCCTTCACGTCCTGTGCTTTCATTAGCAGAAACAGGAAGAGAATGGTGACAATGGGGCCTATAAGGGTCACAGAGCAGTGCTGCTTACATCCTCCTGACCCCCAAAGACATACACACACCTCATTGCAGAAATTCTCATGACAGCAGGCACTGCAGACTGACTACTGTGTTTGGATCAGCATTCACTAAAAGTAAAGGCAAATTGTTTGGTTTGATCTGGGCTGCACCACACTAGCAAATAAATAAACAAACAAACAAAAATTAATGGAAACAAGACTTGTTTTCCATTAAAAATATCTAAACATTCTTAAAACAAGACAAATTTACTTGAGAAGCAAAAGTTCATAACATATTGAGATATTTTCAGAGAATCTGAAACAAATAAATGTGTTTTCTCAAAATGGAAGTAAATCCAATCTAATATTCCCATGCTATATGCAAATATAACAGAGTTCTCTTCTGTGATAATAATAATGCTTTATGCAGCTGATAAAATCTAAAAGTGGGAGGCGGCTAAAATTTATTCAAAGATAGCGGTTTGATATCTGTACACCAATATATCTGTACACTTCCAAAGTGAGGAAAAGGGCTGGAAAAATCCCTCTGGACACCACTCACCAAGCCTTCTACCCTTTTGAACTATTGCCTTCTGGCCAGTGCTACAGAGCACTGAGCACCAGAACCGTCAGTCACAGGAACAGTTTTTTCCCTTAGGCTGTCATTCTCAAGAACAGTTAAAACTGCCCCATTGAGCAATAATTAAGTGCAATACACAGCTTAGTCTATTTATATGTATCCAACAAATCAAGTCAAGTGGCTTTTATTGTCATTTCAACCATATACAGCTAGTGCAGTACACTGTGAAATGAAACAATGTTGCTCCAGGGCCATGGTGCTACATAAAAAGACATAAAACAAACACAGAACAATGTGAGACTACACAGAACTAAATAAGACCAACACATTACTGCATAAAGTGCATGTGTGCAAACAGTACAAGACGGTACAATAATTGCTAAAAACAGGACAATAGGCACAGTAAGAGACAGTGCAGTGCCGACCAGTACACAGTTTTAGTGTGAAAGTGTCAGATAAAACAAGAAGTGCAAAAGAGATAGCAATATAATAGAAAATGCTGTGAATGTAAACATAACATACTATGACATGGTATGCAGCAGATAAGCTTATACAATATATGGACATAAAATATATTGGGGTAGCAGCCAGGCAAAAAGTGTCAAGAGATTAAATACAGTATTTTTATTAATACAGTAGCAGCAAAATATTTGGGTAGATAATACAGAAATGTGCAAAAAAGTGCAAAAGGAGTCGGATGGTATTCAGTTGTGTGTGTGTGTGTGTGTCAGTCCAGTCTCTGAGTATTGAGGAGTTTGATGGCTTGGGGGAAGAAACTGCTACACAATCTGGTCATGAGGGTTCGAATATCCAGTACCTTTTTCCAGATGGCAGGAGGGAGAAGAGTTTGTGTGAGGGGTGAGTGGGTTAATCCACAATGCTGGTGGCTTTGCGGATGCAGCGTGTGGTGTAAATGTCCATTATGGAGGGAAGAGATGAGTTTCTAAGCTGTCTTCACTATACTCTGCAGGGTCTTGCAATCTGAAATGGTGCAATTTCTAAACCAGTCAGTGATGCAGCTGCTCAGGATAATCTCGATAGTAACTCTGTAGAATGTGGTGAGGATGGGCGGTAGAAGATGGGCTTTTCTCAGCCTTCGCAGAAAGTAGAGATGCTACTGTGTTATGTTTATTTCCTGGTTATGAAGATGGTGTTGATGGACCAGGTTTAGGTTCTCCGCCAGATGAACACCAAAAAATTTGGTGCTCTTGACGATCTCCACAAAGGAGCCGTCGATGTTCAGCGGAGAGTGTCTTATTCAGTATTTCTATATATACTTATATATTCTATTAACTTTTATTTTTATTCTATTTTTTATTATTATCTGTGTCTTGTTGTTTTATTGTTTGTGCACTGGAAGCTTCTAACACCAAGACAAATTCCTTGTATAAGTAAGCATACTTAGCAATAAAGCTCATTCTGATTCTGATCTGTCTCGAAGTGCATTTACACTTGGGGCCTTGTATTCACACCCGTGTTAGGTGCAGGAATATGCATTATGACTGTGCGCTACATCTTATAAAAAAAAGGAAATTTTGTGCCTGAGCATAACTGGTCATGGGTGGGAGCTTTTGCCCTCTGTGGACACTTATGCGCAAACTAATTTTATTCATGAAAAGATATGGGAGGCTCATGTTAATAAAGTGGAGCAAAACTTAATTAGCTATTTTGTGAGAAATAGGTAATTGTACCATGTCTATTCTCCACGCAAAGTCTAAACTTAGTCAGTGCATTTGCAGTTTGGGGACTCCACCAGTAGACGCTATTTAAGATGATGTCCAAACTTTGGAATGACTTCTAATGTATTGTATCCAGCCCAATTACACTGCTGAATTTTTTATAAATGGGCAGTCTTAATTAATATCTTTTGCACTTTGCAAACAAATGTCCTCTCATTTCCTCTCAAAAACCTCTCATTATGACATAGATTTAGATCCCAGTTATGTGTTGGTCAAAGTGCTTCCATCCCGGTTCAGTGACACGTCTGAAGCACATGAAAGAAACCACAATGGAACACAGCGTAATATCAATTACAGCTTTACAAAAACTATAATACTAGCACAATGATAAAAAGCAGAACTTTTCCAATAGGGCATGTACTCTGAGGGCAGGGTTTAGGAGTGCTGTAGGGTGAGTCTGGAAAAAGTACATTCTGTCCTCACGAGTTTCACATGCTGATCTGTGCTGTGCTCGAGCATGTGAGTTTGGCCTGATTTATACAGAGAGGATTTCATTATGTGAACTACAAGCTAAATGTACAGATCATCCATTTTCCCTCTGCACCTTGTGTCATTAATTTCAGTGGACACACACAAGAATCCCCCTCTGTTTCACACACACTTTTCCAGCTGCCGCAAGCAGGGCTGCCATCAGGATTTATGGACAGGGGGACAACAATTTGACTGTGCGGAGTGCTTGTACTCTACTTGTACATGCTCATTGCTAACCTGGATATGAAAAACTAATATTCTAATAAAGAGTGTTTTAAAAAGTGTTTAAAAGAATGTTGTATCTAGAGTAGCAACAGTAATGTTTCAGCAAAGTTACTATATAAACTCAATATCTCACTGGAAACAAATCTAAAATGTCAAATTAATTGTATCCAATGGCTGTGAAGAAAGCAGGGAAGGCTGTCATCAAGGGGCTGTGTTTGATGTACTTGATCCCATTAAGGTTCAACTAGACCTTTGCATGGGCCCGGGGTCATCTGTACCTTTTGACCCCCCCTGAAGGTGGGCCTGGCTGCAAGTAGGGTGATATAGAGTAGAGAAGCAGAAAGGGAGAGTTTCCAAGAGCTGTCAGCAGTTCTTTCTCAGCTGATATAAATCACTCTCTTAACATTGTCTTCTACCACACACACAGACACACACACACAGGCATGGGTAGCAATAGGGGGAAATCTAAGGGGGACTTTTCCCACACCTACGTGTTTGCTTGTGTTGTAGGTGGTTGACAGGGCATTGCTAGGTGGTTTCTAGGGCATTCTTAGTTACAGTACAAAGTGGTTGCTTGGGTGTACTGGGTGGTGTCTCGGGTGTGGCTAGGTGGTTACTGTGTTGTTGTCAGGTTGTTGCTATGCAGTTTTCTAAGTATTTATAGGGCATTGCTATGCAGTTGCTGGATGTTTGATAGAACATTGCTAGGTGGTTGCAAGGGTGTTCTGGATAGATTCTAGGCCATTAATAGGTGGTTGCTAGGGAGTTTCTGGTGGTTGCTAGGGCATTTATAGGTGGTTGCTAGGATATTCTGGGAGGTTTTTAGAATGTTCCTAGTTACTGTACAAGGTCTTTGCCAGGATATTCTGGGTGGTGCCTTAGGTGTTGCTAGTTGTTTGCTAAGGTCTCTGTGCTGGGTGGTTGCTAGAAAACTACTAGGTATTTACTAGGGTGTTCTGGGTGGGTTATGTAGTTGCGGTTATGTAAGGTGTTCAGGCTGGCTGTTCCACACTGGACCAAGTCAAATGATCCCACCCCCAAGTCTCTGGTCTCTAGATATGGATTTTGTCTCTCCTTCAATGTAAGTACAAATGCACCCATTTTTAGCGGTTTGTTGAAATACCTAACCAGCAGTGCTGATGTGAGTGAGCTATAATACAGCATGATTCTCTCCATATAATGAGGGAAGACTTAAATGCACTCTCAATATGTGGCTTCCTAATTGAGATTCTAAAAAAAGTATTTTATGTCAGTCATTTACAAAATACCCGAGCGCCAGGCCTTCTACTAAAAATAGAAGGGAGGGATTCCCTACAATGAGAGGTGGTGAGCAAACTGACGCCCTGTTCCTCCCACTGTGTACGAGAGTGATTAAATAGCATTTTAATGCAGCCAGCAGCTCAAGGGTAGACACTGAGCATTACTAGTGTTATCTTAACAAACAGGGCATTAGAGACAGTTTACACTACAGCACTATTTATTCTCACACACAAGCAATCCCACATGACTCATCAGTGAAACCTTGGAAATATGAATTTGAATTTCAAAACGGTTGAAGAATTGGTTGTAGATGCAAAATTCAGACTGGATAGAATTAAAAGAATGAAACTACCAACTGATGTCCTGTAACGTTCAAACAACGTTTGACAACAGTGTTTTAAGAATTACATGCAGACCCAGATGGAATCTGATTAATTTTTTGGTATTTTCAGTTCTGAATTTGGAGAAAAATCGGAGGAAAGTCAACAGAATAAATCTGTTTGCTGACCAATGGAAAAGAGGGGGAGTGGTTTGGAAACCCATTTGAAAACAATCTACATTTTTGTAATTCTGTATAATGAAACTATTGCCAAAGAAATTGTACAGCCTCTGAGCAATAATTATGGAAAACCTTTTGGTTTCAGTTCAGCTATTTAATTATGTTTTCATTTGGCACTTGACTTTTTCCAGTTTAACAGCCTGATCTGTTAAACCCAGATCTCTGAATGTTCAGAAAAATCCCAATGGTAATTCAGGGAAATTCAGCTCCTCCCTTTCATGCCTCCGGCTATGCCCTGTCCAAAGCCCACTAAACATACTTACTTTTTTCTTTGTGTTCTTTCTGTCTCTCTGTCTTCGTTCTCATGTCATATTTTCCTTTCATGTCACAAATGCCCACATTCCCCACTCTTTTACCACACAGCCCTGCTGATGGTGAACCAGTGGTGTGGGCATAGACAGCCATGGAACAGCCATGGAAACCATATTTTCAGGGAAGTACAAGGAAATAATCCCACAGAAAAGTGATGACACATCAGCACTGAAAATACACTCATGAACAGAATTTACCTTATAAACATTACACATTCTTGACCAACAACTCACATGAAAAAAGCTGAGTATGGCTGTTGATATTTTGCTCTGACTATACTGAGTATGAACTGAACATAACTAAATTGGCCAGATCTAATATTTGGCTTTAATAGTTAATCTCAAAAGTGCTTTGAAGAGCATTAAAAGTCATGACTTCATTAAACAAGAGAACCACAAATCAGTCAGATCTCTTTTTCTATCTAATGTTTTTTTAGAGTGAGGAAAGAAGTACATAGCTGAGAAGCTACAAGAGTGTTGTATCAGCTGATATTGTGCAGCACCATCTGCCTTATCATGACAAATACCACAATACTGTTTATGACTCAGATTTGTATCACAGCATTGTCAAATTCTGTTAGATTCTGATTGGCTGACAGAATTTCCAAAGTGTTTTTCAAGGTGCTTAATCTTGAATGACTGCAATACTATTAAGAAATTCCAGGTTTCTTGACTGTATTACAGTTCTATTTCACTTCACCACTTTGTTTACCTAACAGTAAAGGCAGCTTGGATGGTTTTAAACACTATACTTATTTGGTGTCCTAACCATGTGATAAGATTGTGACCAGAGATTAAAGATTAAATCTCTTCCACATAAAAAATATTTTTTGGGATCTTGCTTGTGATCTCTTTTTGAGACATCACACTTGAAAGCCCTGCCCATTGTGAAATCTCATTGGTCCAAAATCCTGCTCCACATTACTGTATATTAAACATTTCAGTTTGGACAGACTAGATCATGAAATCTGTGTTCAGTGCTCTGAACTCAGCATAAAAAAATAAATACAAATAAAATAAAATAAAAATAGAAATGCTCAAGGAACGTCCTGTATTGTTTAGGAATGTTCTCCAGCGTGCAATGACATTCACAGATGTGCTGTGAGAAGCTTCGTTTAGTCAGATCAATCTGTGTGTCTGACTGTAAACAGGCCCTTATCTTTCTCCAAACAGGATCCATCGCTCTCTAGACACAGTGTGCTCAGTAAAAGAGCAAAATACCAAGTGACCCTTGATTCCTGGAAGACAAGTATTAGAAAAGGGACATTAGAGAATGTTCTGCTGGCATAGCACAAGATCCTTGTGCTCACATCAATAAATCAACCACTAACCACACTTGGAAACATGATCTGCTACTAGATGGGGATTATCTCAGGCAGCAGTGGTACTTTGTAGGACAAGAGTAGCTCAAAGTGCATGAGTGAGCCATCATTGGGTTCTTCATTATTAGCAAGAGCAAAAGTCAAGAATTAAGAAGATCAAGCTGAAAGTGCATTCAGACTGACAGAGATTTATAGCAATTTGTAGTCATAGATAGCTTTTAGGAACCTCTGGGCTCATGTGCGCGATGTTATGCTGAGGTCCCCTTCTAGTTTTTGAGTGTCTGTTTTGGGGGTTGGCACTAAACACACGCTTCACGGATGCCTTTTGCAGTTGCGCCTAGTTGTGTCAACTACTGCATCTCCCGCTGAAAGCGTTTTGACTTGCTACTCCTGCAAACACGGATAGGGAAAAATGGGGTGGTGGACACCACAAGCTGGGCTCCATGGGAGTTGTAGGCCCCTGGGCTTCAGCCCATGCGTTAATGTGCCCCTGTGTGCTAGTATGTACAGTATGTTACAAGAGTGCATCATGCATCATATCATGAACAAGATGAATGATAATCATTGTATGAATGATTACTCAGAAAGCCCATAAGTTCTTACACATTTTTTCACTCATCATAAAAAAAGAAAAATTAGTTACCCTTCTGTCATTCACTCGACATTGTGTCGATTGTAGTGACACAATGGGTCTTCCTTGGGAGCCTTGCGTACCTCTGAACTTGAGAGAAGGTCAATGTGAAATTGGCAGACAGAATTTGGGAAAGGGAAGCGGGTGTGTGTCTGTCAGTCAGATTTTTTTCTTTGGGGCCAAGCGGTTGTGCAATAGCAAGCTGAGTTCACCACTGTTCCACTATGCATGCTGTACAGTCCACGCCCCTGGGTGCTTCGACAGCTCTTTCACTGTCTAAAAGAGTGTTTTCTCCTCCTAAAAGACTTTGTTTCTCTAAAAGAGTTTGAGTTTTCACTCATAAAAGAGCAATACACAGCAGACATTGAATGTCCTTTTCAGGATGTGTCTTTTTCAAGATGTCTTTCCCCGCCTCTGTGAAGTTCCTTGATGCGGTCGATTTCTCTCCACTTCTGACGTTCATAAAAGCCGCCTCGTGTGCCTGGGCTGCGATCACACGCAGGCAGTGTTTCATGAATGGTTCATGTTCTCAGTGCAAGAACATAGCCATAGCAAAGTTGCGGGAGAAAGCCACTTCAGCCGCCCCCCGCATCGTTCCTTCTTCCCACGGGATTGAGGACGACCTAGCTGGTGATGAAGGCGATTTAAGGATGACGACGGGCTCGGTTTCACCGGGTAAATCCCCACAAACCACCCACCCCCCAGCCCACTTGCTTGCTTCCATTCGAGCTCAGGATGAGTGTGGCTCGCCTCACGGCCAGCCGGCATTTTCCCTTGAGCTCCCGGAAATGGATGCCGAAATCGCCGCTGCATCGGAAAGCGTCACAGCGGCATCTGATGCTGATGACTCATCTGGGCTGCCACCTTCGAGTCTGCTCGCCCAGTCTGAGGCTGACGCATGGATGTCCGCTATGCTTTCCCGGGCCACCGTGAGCATGAAGCTGGACTGGAAATTTCAGTCCCCCCATCATGGCTACTCGATCATAGCCACGTAGCTTACGCGGTCGTGGAGGGCACCTTTTACTGCCCGGAACCGACCACTCCACTCGTCCGCTCTCACTACCCTAGATGGCGGGGCAGCCAACAGGTACAAGGAGTTCCTCCAGGTAGACAGAGCAGTTGCAATCCACCTGTGTCCCAAGAACACCACACAGTACTCCCATCCAGGGCCTGAAGGATGACGTCGTCACTGACTGCAAAAGCCTACAGCGCCACCGGACAGGCCGCCTCAGCCTTGCATGGCATGGCTCTCCTGCAAGTACACCAAGCCAAGGCACTCAAAGATCTGCAACTGGGTAGTCCTGACCCAGACATGCTGCAGGAACTGCACTCTGCCACCGACCTCACTCTCAAAGCCACGAAGGTCACAGCACAAGCACTCGGGCGATGGCTACCCTCGTGGTCCAGGAACATCACCTCTGGCTAAACAGGGTCGAGATGTGCGACATTGACAAGGCACCCTTTCTCAACGCCTCTGTCTCCCAGCTTGGCCTCTTCAGCAACACCGTCAATGACGTCGCCCAGCAGTTCTCGGTGGTGAAGAAGCAGACAGAGGCGATATCCCACATCATGCCACGGCATTGCCAAACCAGTGCACCCCGCCTGCTCGCCGAGGGAATCCCCCTGTGACTAAACAACAGGTAGCTCCGCCTCAACCCAGTCCACGCTCTCAGCCCTAGCGTTGAGCACCTAGCAGGCGGCTTACGCCCCCCATCTCCAGGACCCCTTCCAGGACCAGGAAAGCTCCTAAGCATACCTGAGATGGGCAATCCAGGCAGTCAGACGTTACCAAGACAACACCGTCCCCTGGTGGAGGGACAGGTGGAGAATCCTTGTTTCATTTGCCGCACCGGGCTGCCCACATTCTCAATTGTAGAGTGATTTCCTCACTCCCTGGGTTATCCAGCCGGTGTGCGCTGTTCTCACGGCACCCCGGCCCCAAAACTCAACAGTCCCAGCTCGCAATTCAGTTTGCCTGGCTCCCGCCTAGTTTCAGCGATATTCGCTCCAGCACCGTACATGTTACGTTAGCACTTTACGGGCAGGAACTCTGCTTCTCAAGGACTCGATAGAGCCCGTCCCTCCAGCCGAGATGAAGAAGGGTTTCTACAGCACTTACTTCATCATACCCAAGGTGCGACCAATCTTGGACCTGCGAGTTCTCAACCGGGTCTTGCAAATCTCCCATTCAAAATGCTCATGCACAAACAGATTCTGACATGCATTCGACAGCTAGATTGGTTTGTGGTGGTAGACCTGATGGACGTGTACTTCCACATCTCCATCTTGCCTCAACACCGACCCTTCCTACGGTTCGTGTTTGATAGCCAGGTGTATCAGTACCAGGTCCTCCCCTTCGGCCTGTCCCTATCCCCTCGCGTCTTCGCGAAAGTCGCAGAGGCAGCCCTTGGCCCGCTAAGGGAAGTGGGCATCCACATACTCAACTACTTCGACGACTGGCTCATCCTGGCTCACTCTCGAGAGTTACTATGCACTCACAAGGACCAGGTGCTTAAGCACCTCAGCCATCTAGGGCTTCACGTCAACTGGGAAAAGAGCAAGCTCGCCCTGGTTCAGGGCATCTCTTTTCTCATCATGGAGTTAGACTCAGTCTCAATAACAGCACGCCTCACGAACGAGTGCGCGCAGCCAGTGCTCAGGTCCCTCGCTCTCTTCGAGCCCGGCACAGTGGTTCCTCTAAAACAATTCCAGAGGCTCCTGGGGCAAATGACATCCTCAGCCGCAGTCGCGCCTCTCGGGTTGATGCATATGAGATCGCTTCAGCACTAGCTTCAGACTCGAGTACGGAGATGGGCATGGCACTACGGCACATACCATGTGTTAATCACCCCTTCCTGCCATCAGACCCCTTGGACAGTCCTCTGTTTTCTGCGGACAGTCCCCATACAGCAGGTGTCCAGACGTGTCGTGGTCACCACAGACGCCTATCAACTGGGTTGGTGTGCCGTAACGGGAAATGGGCACGCAGCCGCTGGCTACTGGACGGGGCCCAGCCTGCGTTGGCACAACTGCCTCAAGTTGTTGGCTGTATTCCTTGCCCTACGGAGGTTTATCCCGCTATTTCAGGGCAAGCACATCTTGATCTGTTCAGACAGCACCGCGACGGTAGCGAACATAAATTGCCAAGGCGACGTGCGCTCTCGTCATGTCACAACTCGCCCGACATCTCCTCCTTTGGAGTCAGATGCAACTCAGGTCACTACAACACGATGGTTGACGTGCTGTTGTGACAGGTTATGCTCACCCCCAGGCGGTCCAGCTGATCTGGGACCAGTTCGGCATGGCACAGATAGCTTTGCCTCCCAGGACAACTCCCATTGCCCGCTCTGGTACTCCCTAATGGAGGCCCCTCTCGGCACAGATACATTGGCATACAGCTGGCCCCGGGGGCTCCGCAAGTACGCATTTCTCCCAATGAGCCTCACAACAGTGCCTACCTGGCAAATTCCCATGAGGAAGGACCTTCTTTCTCAGGGATGTGGCTCAGGGATGTGGCAGACGCTATCTCCAAACTGAAGCTGCCCGCTGGGTTGTCGACGTCATTTCCTTGGCCTTCCAGACTCAGGCCGTGCCCCCTTGTGGGTCCAAGCACACTCGACAAGAAGTGTGGCATCCTCGTGGCACTGGCCAACGGCACCTCCCTAGCACACAACTGCAAAGCAGCGGGCAACACCCAATACCCTTGCAAGATTTTACAATCTCTGGGTTGAGTCGGTCTCGTCTCGTGTTTTGTCAGGTCCGAGCCGGTAGAACTCTGTAACGCGGCACAACCAACCAGGTGTTCCGCTTGCACACAGCACCCTTCAACAAGTTGATCCAGTGCGCCTTCTCTTCCAGGTTAGCCACTAAGCGTCGCTGGATGTTCTCCTCCCAAGCCTTCTGGCCTGCGAATTCAGCGGAGCAATTCATGTCCAGACCCACTACGAGTCACAGGTGCTCTGTACTGGGGTAGGGCTAGGGCTGGGCAATATGGCCAAAATTGTTATCACGATATTTTTCATATTGTTCGATATCGATATTTATCATGATATACATTTACACATTGCACTTTCTTTTTTTATTTCAAAAATGATGGTATAAAAGAAGAAAAAATTAATTCCAAACAGTCAAAATAGTCTCTACAAAACTGCACAGGGTGTCCAGAGACAGCCAAAGCAGTGGGGTCTGCAGGATCTTTTACCAATTTTACCATCTTTTGCCATTTATCAATTGAAAATTGAAAGAGCAAGCTCTTTCCTAGCCCTGTGAGTGCCTTTGAGCGGATTTGGCCCACCCCAGTGGAAACGCAGCCAGAGAAAGCCAAACTGCTTGTGTTTTAGAGACACGCAGTAAATATCGAAAATTCCGAAAAAGCTTATCGTGGATTTTCTTTATCGTGATATATATCGATATTGTTTTATCGCCCAGCCCTAGGTAGGGCTACACGTGCTTAGTTCCATCCTCAGGCAAACTCCCACTTTTCCAGTCCCACTGCCCCCGGTTGCCGTGCTTGTAGAGCTCCTCCCTCATCAGGCAGGGCCTTCTACTGCGCCGCTCCCACGTATGGCTTCACAACTCTCATGGTGTATTTGCCATATGTTACCTCCCCCTAGTCTGGGCCTCCTTAGGGTATTTCCCCCCTGGAAAGAATAGGACCGGCAAAGACCGCCTTCCCTGATGCATTTCATAGCACTAAGATAGCCCCAGCTGCTTCACACCCTATGCGAGAGACATAGAGAGAGAAAAGGCTGCGGTGCCGGGCTTGCTCCCATGCTAGCCATGTCGCCTGTTCTCATGCGGGTACTGGGAACCTAAGAGCGGTATATGACACCTTTTATTGGGGGCGTTGGAGAGGGTTAAGTGAGGCCGACACAGCTGCTTCTCGCATGCAACAGCCTGCTTGCACTTGTCTCAGCAGCTCACGTAACATGGTTTAGTGCATGGCATTTTTAAATGGGACCCCTTGTGTCACTACAATTAACACAACGTCGAGTGAGTGACAGAAAGGGAATGTCATGGTTACTGTTGTAACCTCCGTTCCCTGATGGAGGGAACGAGACATTGTGTCCACCTTGCCATGGCACTATTCCTACTACTGTAACGTGCCTTACCTTATTCTTGACTCCTCAGTGCAAAAACATGACTGACAGACCACTCCCGCTTCCCTTTATAATCGTATGTCTGGGGGCGGGACATGCAAATTCTGTCTGCCAATTTCACATTGGCCTTTTCTCAAGTTAAGAGGTACACGAGGCTCCCAAAGAAGACCCCTTGCGTCACTAAAATCGACACAGCGTCTCGTTCCCTGGAGGTTACAACAGTAACCATGACGAGTCCTGCACGTGGGCAGATTCAAATATAAAACAGTGAAATTGGTCACAGTAACATTCACTTGTCATCCATCTTGCTTACAATTCCTCACATGCTTCAGTGTCTTAAATCCCATTGATTGTCGGCATATCTCACTGCTGCTCAGTTGTATAAACTTTGTTGCATCACTGGAAATGCCCATATTGCTTTCTCAACATTCACTCATGTTGTCTCACATAACCAATTATCATTGAAAGTGAATGATTTCTGGTTGCTTTGTCACTGAATATCACTGTACGAGTGAACGGGGCAAGGCAAATTGCTCCATGATGTCACCTATGCTACTCAATAAGACCATGCCCATTTTAATACCATTGTTAAGTGGGAGCTGTAAGATATTTTTCACACGGGAAACATTTGTCTCTGCTCTTGTCCTAAAGAAAGGCAGCAGGACAGGAAGAAAGCATGGTTCAGATGACAAAGGCACATTGTCCCAGTATCGACTCCACAGCAGAGGGTAAGACCTGAGAACAAACCGGCCGGCCAGGACTCAGCATTGACCGGCATGACAATGAGCCCTCAGAGCCTACAGAAGAGTGAGGAAGAATAGCAAGAGGAGGCATTGCCAAGGCTAGCACACAACGTCTCTCCCCTTCATTATGATCTCTTCATCCTGCAGGAAAGAGGCACTGACGGTTCTCAGAGCCACACATGAGGGAGGAAGCAGAGAAAATGCTCCCTCAGAAGCTGATGTAGCATACAGACGGCAATAAATATCACAGCATAAAGGAGCTTTGAGGTGTGAACTTCCCATAAGACCTTGTAAATGACCTTGAATTTGGCTTAAAAAAGTTGTATAGAAATGTTCCAGGTTCATGCTCTATGAACATCATCCCACAGAAAATAATTTTAACTTGTTCCTCAGTATGTATAACCTTGTGTTAACAATAATGCACTTACAATGGATTTCTTGCAAGGCATTACGGAGGGTTTAAAACCAGAATATGAATCTCATTAAACATTTTTTTAATTCAGAATGGTGTTACTGTGTCCGAATGTCCACACTTCTCTACTATATAATATGCCAAAAACAGTTGTAGGCTTCCCCACTTTCATAAAAATGTAAGCGAGAATCACCCAAATGACCTACTATTTCTGTGAGGATTCAGAATTAATGATTGAATGGTGAATCGTGGACAGCTCATTTCAACTGTAATTGATGTGCAGTATATAGCAAGAAAGTTGTTCCTTGTGTTTAAATGGTGCTTGTTTAACAAAACCAGAGTACAACCCCAATTCCGAAAAAGTTGGGACAGTATGAAAAATGTGGATAAATACAAAAAGGAGTGATTTGTAAATTATATTCACCCTTTCCTATATTAGCACTACAACTAAACATTATATGATGTTTAACTTGTGAATATCATTGTTTTTTTTATGTACATAAATTTCAAATCAGATGATTGCTACACGCTCCAAAAATTTGTGACAGTCACATCACCATTTCTTCTAATAACACTGTGACAACGGGGCCATGGTCAGGCGTCCGTCCGGGGAGAGAAAGCTGTAAGGGCGCTTGCACCTGAGCCAAATTATTTCTAACACCTGTCTCTGATTTCAGTGAGCATGGGGAGAGCGGCATAAAAACGGCCACAGAACAGCCAGACGAGTGAGAGCGAGCTGCGAGCACATGTCAGTCCAGTGCTGACGTTTCCCGCTGTACAGTATTTCAGTTAATGTGTGTATTCAAAGAGAAAGTTGTGTGCGCTGCTGTGGCCATTAAAGCCTACTCACCATCCATAAAAACCTATGTCTTCGTGCCTTCTTTCACAAACACTTATTAAGCATTTAGGCACTGAAGACATACGTTTGTTAACTTTAAAAAGTGGAATTTTCCCCCATTCATCCATTATGCTGGTCTTCATCTGCACAATTGTAAGGGTTTTCATTGCCATAGTGCGCTTCATAATGCACCACACATTCTCAATCGGAGATAGTCAGAACTGCAGGCAGGCCAATCTAGTACCCGCACTCTCTGCTTATTTGGTCAGTATGTGGTTTGAAGTTGTCCTGCTGACAATGCCAGGATGTCCCTGGAAATGATGGCGCTAGATAGCAGTATATGCTGCTCCAAAATTTTTGAAAAATGGTGCTCTCACGGATGTGCGAGTTACCCATGCCATGGGCACTGACACACCCCTGGCCCATACAGACACTGGCTTTTGGACCTTATGCAGATAACAGCTTGGATGGTCCTTTTCCTCTTTGGCCAAGGGAACACGACGGCTGTTTTTCAATACTATTTGAAATGTGGATTCATCGGACCAAAAAACATGGTTCCGCTGTTCTACTTTCCATCTAAGATGAGACCGAGCCCAGAGAATTCAGAAGTGATTCTGGACAGTGTTGATGTATGGCTTCTGCTTTACATAGTAAATTCTTAACTTGCATCTGTGGATGCAGCAGCTAATGGTGTTGACAAACAAAGGTTTCCTAAAGTAATCCCAAGCCCATGTTCATGATATCCATTACAGATAAATTATATTTTTGAAGACAGTGATGTCTGAGGGATCAGAGATCACACACATTCAGAAGTGCTTTTTGTCTTGCCCTTTACACACCGAGATTTGACCAGATTCCTTGAATCTTTTAACTATATTGTGCACTGTAGAGGGTGAAATGGCCAAAATACTTCCAATTTGTCTTTGGGGAACATTATTCTCAAAGTGTGGGATTATTTGTTGAAGCATCTGTTGGCAAACTGACATATCTTGAATGATCCTTGCTCTTGAAGGACTAGGCCGTTTAAGGAAGCTTCTTATATACTATGACATGATTGCCTCACCTGTTTAACATCTCCTTTTTCACATTGCGTTGTTATTTTAACTCTTCAAATTGATAGTAGTTTTAAATTGCCCATGTCTCAACCTTTATGGAGATTGTTGAAATCAACTGATTTGAAATTACTGTACATTTAAAACAAACAATGAAATTCACCAGGTAAAACACCAAATTATATGTAATTGTAGTTTTTTAAATTTAGCAAAGGGTGAATATAATTTACAAATCACTCCTTTTTGTTTTTATTAGCATTTTCCACACTGTCCCAACTTTTTTGGAATTGAGGTTGTAGATTATTTTTGTGGTTGTTGTTCTTTTGTCATATATTCAGGTCAAGGGTCAATACCCACATCCACGGATGAAGTATGTCTGGTTTATATTCATACTCCTCGCATGCATACCTATAAGAATGTACTGTTTTACCAACTGAGAAGTGCATCTTTCAGCAAATACAGAACATCCTGTGACAGAACGAGATTTTGGACACAGTGTGTGTTATTTGAGTTGTAAAGTTGTCTAAATCGTCATTTTAGAGGTGGAACAAATTTAGGAAGATGTGCTTCTGTATTACTGATGTAATTCCTGTGAGTTGAGTTTGCTGCATGCAACACTACTTTGCAGACAGTTTTGTTGCATCCCTAACTGGTATTCTTGCACATATTGTGTAAAATTTTACATGGAAAAATTTATGCTCAGACAAGATTATGTAGCCAAGTGAAGAACTTTCATGTGATTTAACTCTGGTAGTAAATTGGATGTGGCCTCTTTAAGAGTTTTGCAACGCCTTCTGTGTTACGCACATGTCCTGGTTAAAATGTAAGAGCAGACCTTGTGCAAGGGAGCTCCCGGTTTTGTTCATCTGGGTTATAGTGGAGCACTTACATTGGAAGTGAATGGGGCCAATCTATAAACGTTAAAATACTCCATGACGCTGTAACACCGTAAACCCTAATATGACTGTAAAAACAATGATTTAAACAACTCCACAGCTCAAATAATACTGAGGTTTTAACAGAATAATGAATGTAAGTGCATTTATAAAATTATAAGCTTCACATTGCACAATGAGGGTGGATTGCCCCCTTACATGGCTCATATGGGGTGCATTTTTTTTAACCAAATTTTTCCAGCCTTATGACTCCGTCATCCTTTTATGTCAAAAACTTTAATATAAACAATTAATTCAATTTTAAAATGGCATGTTTTGATAATTACAAAATTGCATGATCTCTACATTGCATCATGTGCATTGTTACTGAATCAAATAATGTTCTTTGGCCCACTGGCCCTAGTTTGGGCATCTCTGCTCTAGATACTGCATACATTGCATGGATTATGTTGCCCCACAAGTGGAAGCTGAGTAATGATTTTGAATAAAAAAACTAAAAAAAACTCTATATATAACTACAGTGTAATTGTTCTCAAACTGCCATTACAGTTGTGTAGTGAACTTCAGATGCTGGCTCTATAGTATTGCCAAAAATATGTTTAGTAATATATATATAATTTGTATTTTTTTATTTTTTACCCTGGAGTAAATGCAAAGGGCATCATTTTTTTTGCAAGTAGCCTACTGGTTAATTTGGTTACTCTTGTTCTCATTCTAAAGTTCCAGTGCAAACAAATTAAGCTTGGATGACCCACAGCCTTGAGAATATCTTAAGGAGTGTTATTAGTGTTTAGTTTTAGAGAGGTGGAGGGGTAAATGTGGGAAATAATCCTAAATCACGACTCACTTTGTGCATCACGATGTGAGGGGGAGTCTTATCTCAGACCAGCAGCGGGGAAAGCAATGAACAACCCCGAAGATTTCAGTATTTTAGTCAGTGCTGACGTTCACATTATCAGGCTGAGAAACCGCTTAGTATCAGTAACGTTTAAAAGCATAGTCCGTCGAGGATTAGTCTAATATAATTTAGTTCTAATAATCTGCTTAGACTGACTGTAATAGATTAGTCTTCGTGTTTGGGTCGTAAGCAACGCTTCTTGTCCCAAACAGGTTCGGGGTTCCTCGATCTAACAGCTGTGAAAGCGCTGCTCGACGCCGATGACAGATGGATGATCCCGCTGCGTTCACATGATTGTTGACGCCTCAACTGCTGTCCGCGACTCACGTGACTCATTTTTCTCACGCATCCAGCAGCATGTTTGGGAGCGTCAACGCCTAGAAATAATGTTAAAACACAGTTCTTTGAAAATCTCTTCCAATACATTTATAATAGAGGCTACAAGAATACATTTCTAAGGAAACATAGAGGTAAATCTCGGTCTGTCAAGGACGTGCCCGGGTCATATTTCACACCAAAATAAAAATAAATAAATAAAGAAAGAAGAAATAAGAAGAAAATAAATAATATTTTGCATATAAATGAAGTCTATTTATTTAGTTAATTCAAAGTTAGTTAGTTAGTTAGTTAGTTAGTTAGTTAGTTAGTTAGTTAGTTTAAAGAAAAGCACAACCCCAACTGTTGTTGTTGTAATGGCAAATTTTTTTTTATTTATAATTATCATGCAAATTCTTATTCATCTCTGCAATGCATAAAATATTATATATTATTAATATTTTAATAATAATATTATTAAATATTCCAACAATAGTATTATTATATTATCATTTTGGAGTGGTGGTGGTGTAGTGGGCTAAGGCACTAAACTGTTAAGCAGAAGGTTGTTGGTTCGATCCCCACAGCCACCACCATTGTGTCCTTGAGCAAGGCACTTCACTCCAGGTTGCTCTGGGGGGATTGTCCCTGTAATAAGTGCACTGTAAGTCGCTTTGGATAAAAGCGTCTGCCAAATGCATAAATGTAAATGTAATAAATGTAAATCATCATTGAGAATCACAAGTAACCGGAAACATTACAGTAATGAGATTTTTGGAGGAGAAATGTGCTCAAAAAAGGCCACCATGGTGCACATTATTACAGACAAATTCACCTGGTGTATATTTGGTGCATTTTGCACATGGTGCAGACAGCTACCAAGGGGGACGCGCATTCTAACTAGCCCTGCAGTCATCTACATAAATCCATCAGGGTTTAAAGAGGGGAAGACAAGATCTCACTGTTTCATTTAGGTCTGATGACACATCCCTGATCAGAGTTCTGTCTTTATTATAGTGAGGTCAGCACACAGGTATGATAGCTTGAACTGCGACCAGTCATGAGAGGCGTACCAGCATTCATGTCTGGAATGCACTGACAGGGTACCAATGGAATGTCAGATCGTTGGAGCAAGTGATCTCAGCCCGCCAGCACATTCTGATCAGAGTCCAGTGCCTGGCAGCTGACTTCATCACTCTGAGGACAGATCGACCTGTACTCACTTAAATTCCAATCTGAGCTCAAACACACTGCCCACTATATAAATCATTGGAAACACTGGTCATAATGACTGCTGTTAATAGTTTTTAATAGTCCATTCATGGCCTCTTCAAAGTAGCACACATTGTTCTGCTATAATGAAAACTTGTATATTAGACACTAAAGATGACTGCGAGTTAAAGTTGCTGCAGATCGAAACACATTGCATATAAAGATCCCAAGAACTTCTAATTATGTTTATTATTATTATTATCATTGTATAACTTTGGCTGCTCAGATATTCTGTTTTGTTCTGCAATTAATGCATTCAGAATCACTGAACTTGAGTCATCTTTCCACTGCAAAGGTGGCACAGCAGCTGCATCTGAAGTGGCACTGAGGTGTATTTACACAGACTGTTCATTGCAGCTCAGAGGTGGCATAATAGCATTTACACAGCAATTACAATTGCATAGATTCAGACAATTGTCTACATCTGTATGCATACTGAATTGTCTTGCATTTATTTTTGAAAATATAGCCAAAAGGGACCAAGATGCATGCTGTGTGTCACGACAATGGCAAAGCAGCTATGATGCTACATTTAATTTATGCAGAGGCAACGTCAAAACCTAAACTTACACAAAACTTATTTCAAATTATTTTGCTGCCTTGCAAGCACTGGAATTTCCTTTAAGAAATCTAGTCTGAAAATAACACAGTTTATTGATTTAAAAATGTGTTCTGCTCTAACAATAATGTTGGCCACATGGTTGCTTATTTCATCAGATATAAAATTCCAATATATCTGCACCATTTTTGAACACATGAAAACTTGTTCCACGTTTGCATTTCTATTGATAAGATCACAATCTTATCACACATGTGTAAAGTAATGTCACATACATTTTGACTGTAAAGGCAGTAACATAATCATTAACATGTGCAAGGTCAGAGCAACTTGTTCTCTTCTCACACACTTCTTGTACACTTGAACTCTGAGGACTTTAGTTATATCAGTAACCTTTTAAAAGCTGCTTCATTCTACATGGGGCATGGGTGCCCTCATGGGGGCTGCCATTTAAGAATCACATGACCATCTGAATACTACTCGCTTAATCTCAGTAACCACCTTATTATTGTACACTTTCACTCTTGGATTAAATTAAACATGGCTGATTGTGAATAGTGAATTTCTACAATGGAATCTGTAACTGAAAGCTATTGATTTTTTAATGGTGTGTACCTTTAATATGCAGGGGCAACTATATGGATAGAAACATATGCTCTACTTAAGTATCTGCATGCAGACGCATCTAGCTATGGAAACTCAATTTCACACGTCATTGCAATTTATAATCCAATGCAAGTATACGTTGCAATCTCAGCACTTTAGCTGGCATTTGTGTAAACTTTTCCTCTATGGCCAGTTTTCTCTTTTAATTAAATTACTGTTTCATAATTTAACATTTGTTTCTACCACAGCAACACAATACTGCACTCTTGCAATGCATTTGCCAACCATTCACATCTGAATTTGCATACATTGTGAAGTATGTTTCTGGCTATATTAAGCCATTCATAGGTTGATTCCCCAGAAAAGACATTGTGCACTATCAATACATTGCTTCGTTTGTTTGACGATACCGACCAAACCAACATAGAGACATTAGCCCCACAATTGTCATGAGCTTGGGAAATAACTATATAACTTTCTAACCTATGGCAGACAAGGCAGTGTTCAGATTTTTGTACAGGTGCTGCTAGTGGCACAGGAATTATACATTACCTTAAAGTATTACTTGGAAATCAAGACTTGCTATGACAAAGCGTTCTGAGTGCAGAAATCTGGGAGGAGCTTGATTAGTCTTTGTGCACAACAGGTTTGTCACTTCTTCCAGGAGAACATGTCTGCAGGGAAAAGGAGCACGTGTACCACATGCTATGTGAGTAATTGGGTCATAATTTGTTGTCGGTTTCAGTTTAATGTGTTTCCAGTTTCAGGTAACCCTCACAAGCAATCTCAAAATAATGAGAATGTTCTTGCATCGAATGAGAATGGTCTTGCATATAATGAGAATGGTCTGCAACAGATTATACTCTGAAATGCAGGCATCTACCAATGAAACACAGCTATTGCATGATTTTACATACATGCATTCATGCAGACTATACAGAGCATAATCTTATATGTCTCCTCCAGAGTTTCAAACAAAATCTCAACAATGTTTTTTCTTCCTAAAACCAAGTTATAAAGTCAGAAAGTTGATACTACAAAGTTAATACTATAATGAGACGATTGAGAGCTCCATTTTGTCTACTGAGCTATATATGAAGGAGCAATCTTTCATCAAAAAAATGTTTCCTCTAGGATAACAGCACATATGCAAAATATCAGAGCAAACAACACCAGCAGCAAAAAAAACGTGTGTGAAAGAGGGAAAAAATAGATGGGTGGGTATGAAAACTGCTGTTATTTTCTCTTTCCGAGTTGTTTTCCTTCTCTTTCCAGAAATTGTTCAGCTTATGGGCCTGTTTTTGAAGCTTGTAAGTGGAAAGAACAGGGCACATCATGTTTCTGCCCATGGCAGTAAAATCTGTATCAGATAAACACACACATGAACACACAATCGGAAAAGAACATCAAAGCACTCTCTAAGATTTGTACTTTTGATTCCAATAATGAACCAATGGCAGTACTCTGTGGAGAATAGTACTCACTTGAGACATTCCATTCCTGTGTCAAAGATTTCATAGTGTGCAGTATCTCTCATTATGAACATACAGTGGGCAGATTGATAGCTATGTTTAGCATCAACATGAATTCCAGGATTCTTCATATTTGTGTGTGTTTTGTAGGTGTCTTCGTGTAGGTATGTGCTGGCAAATTATGACACAATGTTCTCTCCAAACAAATCTTGCAAACACTGAACCTGAACATATACAAATAATTATGAATCAAAGTGTTTATCTGAGGGGTTAGGGTGAACCAACAGTGACTTGGCTGCAAAGCCTGCATCCCGCGCAGCCTCACTACAACTTCCATCTAAAAACAGTTTAGGCCTAGGGGCTAGACATATTAATTTTTACTGTACTGTTCAGTTCTACCACTTGCAACATCTGCATTAATTAGCATGCATGCAACAACTGGCAATAAATATTTTGTTGTTACAAATTTTTCTAAAGCAATAAATTGATATTAATCCATGCAGAGACAAGCTATTGCATGTAAACACTCAGTGGCACCCAGAGGGAACATTTAAATAAATACACCCTCTTTTAGAATAGACTGCAGCTATCCTCTTGTCTCATTAGACTGTTCTAGTTTGATATTCATAGCCATTTCCTGACAGCAAGACATATTGTACTGTACTGCCTAGGCTGCTGGCTACCGCCCAACTAACTGTTGTGGGTTGAACTTGTTCTTCACATACCCCCCCCCCCCCCCCCCAACACACACACATACACACACACAAAATACAATTTACACTACTAAATATCTCTGTGAGAATAACCAATTGCAGCATTAGCTCTGAATGCAGCTGGTTATTCTTAGAGCGTAATATTTATTATTTTGGCACAGTCTAAACTATGGAACTATCTGAGCAAGGGAAGTTAAGTAAAATTGCAAATAATTTATTTGCTCAAAGCTTATGCCTAATACAGCTCTACTGTGTCTTTTTCTTAAAACGATTCCAACTAAGGGACTTGAAGCTTGAATGACCTTTCTAAGCCTTGCCATTTCTTAATTGTGACTGTGCAAAATGGCTTTTAAAATAAATAACTATTATTCCAGAACACACTCATATATAAACACACACAAAACTTCATAGGAACAGTTTTTTTTTCTTGAATGGAAGGAAGTTCACAAGATAAATTAATACCAAGTAATTGTCAGCATGAAACTTGGTGGGGTTGTCGGTTAGCAGGAACAGGCCAGGAAGGAACTTTTGTCTCCATAAAAATATAATCATGAAAAACAGGGAGTTCAATTATAGGAACCGATGGATGACAACAATTAACCTCTTTTAACTTTTTCTAGTTATATCATTCAGTGGAATGCATTTTTTTATACTAAGCCCTGTTGGTTATCAGATATCCTGACACAAACACATTCATGGTGTTGCTATGGAAGATGGCCAAGGCAACAGTATTATTTTGGCATGTTTGACTGAAGGAGGGTTGGCTTACACTAACTGAGTTGGTTTATACAGAAGGGTTCCCTCTTGGCACAGACTGCAGGCTATTATGGGTCAGCAGTTGAGTCATGTTTATACTGAGGTGAGAAGCACAGTAAACCATGGGTCTTTGGGAATTCTGAGTCAGCACTTTCCCCTGGACAGACCACTGTGTAACTACTGTTGACTGGCCATATAGAGGCCTAGTAACCACAGAAACCACTCACAACAGAAATTCATGTGACAACTGAGACTCATACCCATGATTTCCAAAGAAACAAGTCTCATTCCTACATCTTTTAATCTTATGGTAATTTGTATACGTGTATATATATGTGTGCCTATAGTCACAATATAGTTATTTCCAGTGTGTGTGTGTGTGTGTGTGTGTGTGTGTGTGGAAAGAACTATATACATCTACACTGTATGTATGTATGTATGTATGTAATTGTTATACTATATTTTGGATTGTATAGGGAATTAACTGGTATTTTTATTCAGAGAAAGATACACCGTATCACACACACACACACACACACACACACACACACACACACACACACACACACACACACACACACACACATACACACATGCACAAGGAAAAGATTGTGAGTTATGGTGTATGTTCACATACACACACACACACACACACACACACACACACACTGTATACTGTATATATATAATATCAACCACTCTCTCTAATCAATAATTTCTTTATTTATAGAAAATTCTCTTTATATGCATCTCCAATTATATAATATCTAATATCTATCTCCAATTTTGAGAACTGACTGTAATGCTAAAGATCTCATTAACTGTTAACAAGACTGTAATATCTGCATCATATTGCAGCTCTTCAGAACACAAGGAACACAAAAGGTTTTTAATATCATCTTTCCAGTGTGTTTATCTTAAGAGGTCACAAAGCTCCAGTGTGACTCTCACTATGACATTTATGAGGACAAAATCATGAGAGCACAAGACAGGGTCACTTTATCAATCACACTGTTTTTTAACTCTGTAAAAAAAACTATACAAGCAGCTCATATTTGGATTATTTGAGGGTGGGTGAATAACAGTGGTGTCATGTTCTAATGGTTTGAGTCCACGTGTTCCAAAGGCCAGTGCTGAGTGCTGACTGTCCCAGAATCACCCATGCCATTTGCAGTTGAATGTAACATCCAGAAGCACTACCCTCCAGCAGGCCAGCAAGTATCTTTTTTATTTGCTTTAAAAAAACAGAAATATTACAATAAGTTATCCATAATGTGTTCGAACTGAACATGAAACATTTCAGTCCATCTCATTGTCATTTCCTTTCAATAAGATTAAAATAATGCATAACATTAAACAAAAAAATTTAATAAATAAAAATAAAACATTAACCTAAACATAAAAAAACATAAAAAATAAACATTTGCAGAAGTAATACCACACATTCCATTTATTTTTAATTTGTGAAAAGGACAGCACAATAAATGACATATTTTAAATGAATAAATAAAATACAGAATATAATCATTATTCCTTAAAAATTTAAGAATTTCTTATACATTTATTTTAACTTAGGTCCCTTAAAAAGTGTAAAAAATAAGTGTTTAGAAAACTAATCCCATAGGAGCCACTTTGACCCAAACAGTAACCCTCAAGTGCACTGCGAGCTGAAAAATGACGCCCCAGGCATCAAACAGGAGTACAGTGTCACCCAATGCCATTGACAATAAGAGAGACAAGGCAGGTCAAATCACTCACCTGTCCAACTCAAAAATGTCTGTAAACCAGATTGACCCATAAACAACAACACATTTAAGTGGCATGGAGATTATCCACTCTGAATCACATCAAAACATTTGTAGAAGAAAACTCTATTTCTATGTTTTCTGAAGGAAATTTGAATGGTGCTTGCCTTTGCCAAATGTTATGACATGATGCTAGGGTGTTGTGGGAGGTTGCTATGCAAAAAGCATAGACCTGAACCTCACTGAACACCTTTGGGACGAATTGGAACAATGACTGTAAGCTAGGCCCCATCAGCCAACATCAGTGCCTGACTTCTATAATGCTCAGATGTCTGAATGGAAGCAAACCCCCACAGCCCTGTTCCAACATCCAGTGGAAAGCTTTCCCAAAAGAGAAGAAGCTGTTCTAGCAGCATACTGAGGATCAACTCCCTATTAATGCCCATGTGTTTAAAATTAAATGTTAACTAGTAATTACATGGGAATGTTTTTAACTGTCCACTTACTTTTGGCCATTCAGTGTATGCATCTGTCCTTTCTTTCATGTGTGTTGAGCTAAGGCTTTGGCAGTAGAGAGTGTCCTTATGTTGACATAATGTACCTGCACAACAGTCACTCCCACTATACTCTTTGTACAGGGTGTACCTGCCAATTAGCAGTACACACTGTGAAGAACCCTCTCCAACCCTTCCCTAGTGGTTTTAAGGCAAGCAGAGAAGAAGACATCTGGAGAAAAGACAGTGTGCTGCCTGCAGGGGAAGAGAAAGAGATTGAGGGCGGATAAATGACTGCTGTTCCAACGATAAAAAAAAACCACAGGCTTCTCTGAGATGTGTTCAAAAACTGGAGCACATTAAATTGAATACTTGTGTCCTGCAGGTTTACGCCTGACTTCGAGGTAATTTCAGTGCAAGAGCTGAATGAAGAGATTTTAAAAAGACTGGAGCATCTCAGGTCAAAGCTTTCAGAATATACCTTCAGATCTAGAAAGTGAGCACAAGTACTGCAGGGCATGTCTGTACACGCAAAGTCTCACGTAGCCAGACATTTGGCTCAGTGGCCATATTGCAGAATATTCTGCCCAAGAACTGCCCACTTACACAGGAAGAGACGTCTGAGTGACACTTCAAGTGACCAATCACAGTGTGTTTTGTTTTTATTAAGGGTTATCTGAACTTTATTTACCACAATAACCTACAGGCACTGCAACAGATTTCAGACACAGTCTCTCCAAAAAAAATCATAGAATATAAGAAAGCAAAGCAGAATATACAGTTCTGTTCATTCAGGTTGAATATACAGTTTTGATAATGGATATCCAACCCGGTTTCATAACAAGACGTGATAATAGTATGAGATGACAAAACCATAAGAAATCGCACAACTTGGCTTATACAACAACGTACAACTTTCAATATAATACAACCTACCCATAAAGTATAACTCCTTATCCAAGCCATAAACCTAACCATGATTTAAACTGGAAATTAACTTTTGTATACTGCAGAAAAATAGGGGTATGGAATTAGTTGAGAAAGGCGTATTACATGTTACTGAAATACATTGTTTGTATTGCACAGGCTAAATAAATACGGAATAAGTAACCCAATTTTTTCACAGAGAGCTTCAAATAGAATATTGTATAGGAGGCTAGCAACAGTTTTATGCCTGTATTGTATTTATTTAAAATTGTGTTTGTTGAACAGTTGGTCCAAAAATATGTACCTTTTTATATGAGATAAGTTGTACGATATCTTACTATTTTGCTATCTCGTATTAATTGTCAAGGGTTGTCTTGGGACTATATTGGGACATCAAGCTGTGATTGTTGCCTCCTGCTCTTTGTATAAATCCTGAACCTTATTAAAAAACATTTTTCAGGCGGACTAAAAAAAAAACAGTGAGCCCTTACTCCTGAACACTCTGTAAAGTTGGCCAGTTAGATCAGAGCTTGCCAGATCGAGAAAGTGCTTTCCAGTTTTGTGAGCAAAATGCATGGCACTGGTCAACACAGATGGTCATTAGGAATTTGTGTTTGTGTGCGATTGAGTAAAAGGAAGGTGTGAGTGTGTTTGCTGAATGCATGTAATTGGGCCAATGCTGGACTGACCTCATTTACAGGCACTAGACAAAAGCATGTAATCAGATTGCTCAGCTGCAGCCAAGACCTCTGTACCAAACACTAACATCAGGCACTGAATGAAAGTGATAGATGTTAATAGGTTGAGGTTTCATCTGTGATATTGTAACATGCTACTCTGTCTCTGCATGAAATGTCTCCTGATCTTTATCAGCTGTGTTTGCTTAGACAAGAATCACTATATCTATTGTCCCATTTTTAGCCCTTTTTTTTTCTTCTTTTTTTGAACAATCCCTAAACCTCAGTAGTATAACTTTGCGCAATGTTTAAGTTATGGTCATGAATCATACCTTAAATTGTGCAGCTTGTTGAAGAGAGGTGTGCTTTGATTTTTCAAAGAAATCGGACCTACGTTACATTTTCTTTGCCTGAAGAACAAAAAAACAGGCACAAAAAAAAAATCACATAGACTAACATTTAAGGACAGATTCAAGACATATCTATGGGCTTGAGGCAGAAAGAAAACAAAAAGTAGGCTAACCGACCAAAACCCTATGGCAACCATCCACTGGCACAGACGACTATTATTAGAGTCATCGGTTGCAGAGATTAACTCCCTTGGCCTAATTAACCAGCCAGATGGCTAGACTGCAAAATGAAGCCAGAAATCTGTATCTTTCACATAAACATTACCCTCATCTAGACTTGAGTGACACATCAAAACCGGTCTCAGATCAGCATGTTATTTTTTTACTAAATTCAGTGTCTGCCCTCAGGCAAGTTTCCTTACAACAAATCTAACATTCTGATAAACTTGCTGCAAATTTGCTGCAAACTTGACGCAAATTTCCCACTCATTATTTTTACAAGCTAATGAGTTCGCGATGCACCTTAAATGATTACCAGAAGTTTGGAGCTCTTCAACAGTAGTGGTGAAGCTATAGCAAACCTTTGGCAACAATGACAAATTTTACCCTAAATCTAATTTGCCTGTAAAAAAAAATCACTTGCGGCAAAATTTGTGGAAAATGTTTGCAGCAAGTTTGCCAGAACTCTTGATTTTTTCAAGGGTGCACAGTGCATTTATGTATTTGTGACGTTTTGTATAAAGGAGTTAAAATTTTATGTCCAGACCTAGCTTTCTCACAGAAACATTTTCCAGGTAAACAGCTGTCCCTTTCAAAGTATTCCTAGATCAAAAGATTCCTAGGAGGCAGCAATCATTTACAACATATAAACAAACACTTTCGGAAAAACTCACTCACACAGATGCATACACTGCAAAAGTACATCTAAACTTGTTATGTGCCTTAAAACTGTACCAAACAAATTGAACCTTTGTGCAGCACATGGATGTTTGGAGAGGAGCCAATGTTGCGTAAGGGAACACATGCAGACATTATCCCGGAATTATCTCTACACACAGCAGTGAACCCACCAAAATCCTGATATGGGTTCATGCTTGATCAACCCTTATGAAACAAATTTTTTTGTGAATATATTGGAAAATAGAATGTGATATAAAATAATACATTTTCATATATGGGAATCTAGTGCTTATATTTTTCAATAATCTGCAATATATGCATGAACCATGTATGGCTATATATTGATACATCTAAAAAATATACATAGCAATAACAAGACAAAAACTGTACTACATTTATACATGTAATAGCTGAAACCCTCAAATCATTTCTCTTTCATTAGTTAACATATGGGTTTTCATATAGCATTAAATGTCTCAAAAATATATTCCCAATTTTACATTTACATAATTAATACATATGGATACATATTACAGAATATATTTCTCTCAGATTTGTGTGTGTATATATATATATATATATATATATATATATATATATATATATATATATATATTCCGATATGTATGTTAAAATATAGTGCATATATGTTCAAATGGATATATGCTCAAAATAGATTTGTAAATATATATATATTTACATAAATGGATCTATATTTCAGTGTATATTTTGCTCAGAATTGTGCACATATCACATACATGTTCTCATATATATGTTAAAATATAGTGCATATATGTTCAAAAAATTGAATACTCAATATGTATATATTTACAAATATATAATTACATGAATATTCACATATATGGATATATATTACACTATATATTTCCTCAGAATTGTGCACATATATTGCAAATACATATTCCAATATAAATGTGGCTATATGTAAAATATATATTTAAGCACACTTTACCATTTTTCATCACATGCACATCTATATATTATGAAGTGTATTATTGAATATAAAATTACATACATTACAATATATAAGGAAATATATTGTCATATATTTTCCAATATATGAAAAGTGGCAATTCCTTATATATTACTCAGTATATTGTAATATATTAACACAATGTGTTATTCTATATAATTATGAATATACTGACAATTATTTAATATATTGAGCCTTAATATATAAGGAAATATATTTTGTTTGCGTAAGGGAAGCCTTAAAACTGTACCAAACAAATTGAGCCTTTGTGCAGATTATTTTGTACACATTGCTATCATGACTGTTTTGACCTCAAATGAACCACTGATCTTTGATTAATCTCTAATACCACAATTCTTCAACTGTCTGCTGAAGTGGTAAGGCAGGATAGGACTGCATTATTTGCCACTCTACATGGCTAATGCAGAGTGACTGGCTATGTTCGGAATAGCATGTTACATACTACTCTTAGTATCTCTGCTGTATATACTATGTATACAGTGCACAGTATGCACATTTTCTGTATGCCCAGAATTACAGTGTGATGAGCAAACCAGAAGTACTGTTATATCATCCATGAGATTTAACATCTTTTTCTTGAATCCTTTTTTGATTGGACTGCCAAATGTTTATGGCATTTTTTTCGACAGTATAGCAAACATTATTTGTACACTTGTATTCCTTTCTGAACATAGCCATTGGGTTCTGTAAGAGGTTGGAGGGGGATAGATCGGGACCTCATGGAAATGAGATTGAGGGGCTATTCAGTTGAGACCTGCCTTTTCCCCAATACACAGTTCAGTTTCAGCCACACCTGTTTGTCAATGGGGTTTAGCCCATTTGCACCACCCAATCCCTGCGGTTTCCAGCAAGTCTTACTACCCAGAAACAGAGGAAGCCAGCACCTGGAAAATGTAAAAAGATGGCATATTCTATTGCAGGAACCACAGATAAGATAAGACTCCTATTCTGAGTAAAGCTGTACACAGAGGTGTAAAGCTGCTGAACAAACATCATGGGTGTGAATGTGTGTATGTGTAAATTGTCAATAGAACAAGGGTCTTCGCAATGACATACTGTTTTTGTTTCTGTTATGTAGCCCATATTCCTGATGTGAACTTTGAGCTTGCTCTTATATAAGGGATAATTTGTCAGAAGTAAAAAAAAAGAAAAAGAAAAGAAAAAAAAAGAACAAAATAAAAACAACTCTGGAAAAAAAGGTACATTTGATAATGACTGTTGTTGTGGAAAAACGATTCTGAAGTCTCCACAGTTTGCTGGAAGGGATCTTTCTGTAAATTTGGCCAAAAGAGCAAAGAAACAATATATGGACTAATATTGCCTTAACGGCAAAGTCTGTGATTTCTGCCATACTACAGTAACAGCACCAAACAGAGCTGCAAAAATTATGGTTTTCAAACACTTAGTATGTTTACATGCACATTAATAATCAGGCTACAGCGGGTTGTCACTTAGTCGAACTACAGCCTGTCTGTCCAAGTATGTGTAATCGAATATTTGAGGTCAAGCGTCACCTAGGGAAATTAACTTGCATTACAAACATGACAAAAATGGACATAGAAAAAGGAAAAACCATCAAAAACACTTTGAAACCTGCAGTCTTTGATATTGATATGATACTTGTTAATTCTCCATGATTAACTTGATTAAAATGTAAAGAATAAGCAGTGGATGTTTGATTCTCAGATTTAAAATTAAGTGCCTGTAAGTGTCACGTTTGTAACAAATTATTATTGACTTTCAGTAGATTGCAAGTTAATGTAATCCTGTTGTAAAGATAGTGTAAACGAGTTTGTCTCACTGTCCTTGGAGGAGGGCTAGAGGCTCGAGATTTGACCCAAGCTCAAACACTCCCCCTCGGACTTGTAAAGTTATTAATGAGTGGATGGAAGAGATGGGGTGGATTGAGGGATGCTGGAAGAATCGTCACCACCAGGTAAGCAGAGGTAAGCAGCTGTTTATATACGCTTACTCTGATGACGAACTTGATCGGATTAAATTAACTTCCTCCTCTCAAACTTTGTTATGAAACTCCATTTTAAAATAAAGAAGAAAGACTCTTTGTTTATCACACTTAACATGCCCACAACAACAACACCAGATATAGTCTGATCAACGTGTAAATATGCGGGACAAAGCTGCGATTGCATGATCTAGGTCTGTTATTCCAACTACATGAAAAACTGGACTGATACAATTTCAGTTGGACTATAGCGTTTACATGACATTTAAAAAGACAGAATTATTGCTTTAGTCCATTTGGGCCACTCAAAAAACATATTGTAATTCTTTGTGGTGCAACTTGTGGTGCAAAAATTATATACTTCACTTAAATAGGACTAATACTTCCTCATCAGGCCTAAAATTTAGGGAAAACATAAATCAGCATTTGCAGTGCATATAAATCACTTAATATTATGTACTTTCAACTGAAAATTGCACACTAATGAATCATACACAATAAGACTAGAAACATTTAAGAAAGTAAACAGGGTAATTTTTGATTTCATGTTGCCTTTAAGCTGCTGAATGTAATGGAATTTTAATGGAATACGTTTAGTCAATTATGGAACAGAACATTCAATACTTAACAATAAGGGCTCACAAAGAACTGCCAGTGCTACAAGTCATTTTTCATGTAGATATTGTGTTAAATCAGCCTGTAATTTTCTGGCTGTTCAGCATGATTTAAATTACTGTAGATGTTCAACACTTAATGCATCACAGATCAACAGATCATGTTCATCAAGATCTTTGGAGAAAGTCTGAATCAAAAACATAACATCAAAAGTTCTTGGCCAATAAACTCTCTTCTGAATCTCACTATGTGAGATCTTTGATTTGACCTTCTGATTTAAACCCAACTTTGAAAATAAATCACTAGAACAAATGGTTTACAGTCAGTCTGGGTCTGTACCAGTACAAAGTTGGTGCAAGTTCTGCTTGATTTTAGTGTTTTTGTACATCATAACAGGATCTCTTGGTTCATTCATGAATGGATGTTCTGGAGGAACTGGATGACTTCAAATGTATTCAGCCAAAATCAAGTGCTCAGTTTGTTCCAACTGAATCAGTTATTCTGGCACAACACTGCTCCGTAAGCTTGCATGTGATTTGTGACTGTCTCACACAGAGCCACACTGGGCAGAGTGACACCAAAGTCTTTCTAGCAAGTCAGTCCAGTGTCAGTCATCTCTGGACGGCTCTCGGGAGGCTATTTCCAGTCATGCCGGTGCAGCTCTTATCTACTTGAATGGAGGAACACCGAAATCTAAAAAAATGGTTGGTCAAGATTATGATCTAATGACATATTTCAAATCAGCAATAAAATTGTATCATATTGGAATCATAAATTGTGCTTCTTTACCTCATATTACATTAAAACACTTGTATAGCTAATGCGCATACACGTTAGCGAGTTGATTGTCAGATAATGTTAGTATCTAAAAGGTGATTGGCTCTTTTACCTGTAAGGCGGGACTTCATTTGTACATCTGTTGGGCCCTAGAGCTTCTTGGTTTGGCGTTCCAATTTCTCACAATTATTTAAATAGAAGAGTCCCATCTCTTCTAAATAATCTCTGGTGACACTGCACACATGGTGTGTCGTGTATGTATGTGTGCATGCACTCAATGGGACTGACTTGGATTTGCAGTGAGGCTTCTCTCTTTGAAACCGGATTACTTTCTAATACAGGAAGCAGTGAATGTGTGTAAGTGTGTATGTGTGTGTGTGTGTGTGTGTGTGTGTGTGGTTCCATATGTCTGTCATGGGTAGAAACAGGAAATCACCTTCCTGCAGCAGAAAAAAAAATAAAAAAGAGGAAATTTCATCACCAGATTGTCAAGCATTTGCATCAACAGTTCTTCTCCTATATTTTCTGAAATGTAATGAAACTAAACATGACAGCTTAAAGGTGCAGTGTACAATTTCTGCACCACTGGTGGCACCAAACAGAATTATAAAAATATTACATTTTCTGAAGAGTGGTGGTGCTTGCACATGCAGAAGTCTATGTTTTGGGTCATTCCAAGGCGTAGCTACAGTATGTGTATGCTAGGATATTCTGGGTGGTTTCAAGGGCATTGGTAGGTGATCGCTACTGGTCCGAGTCAAAAGCCCACTACCTATGATATACTGATCCCTAGATATGCCTCGGGTCCCTCCCTCCAAGGTCCTAGGCTTAACCCTAACCCTTTTCACCTGCACATTAAACTGGGTTAGAACCTCCAATACTGAGCTGGGTTTTTTTAATCATTTCTAGAATATGCTAAAAACAACAATCAAAGTGCTATCAAACTTGACAACCCTTCAGATCCTGCACATATGGAACATAATTCAACTGTTGCATAAATAGCAGACATTTGTGAGAAAATTATTGCATGGGAAGTCAGCATGTTGTTTCCAAAGGTTCCAGTATCATGCTGAGTTATGACAAGGGGCATCTCCCATCAGATAGCTTGTTGAAACCAGGATTTTAAATAATTTGCAGTATCAGTGACGATTGCGATTCAGAGGTTCATTCATCCCTCTAAGATTACATTTTTACTTATTTATTTAAGATTAGGATTAGGGTATTTCAGTAAGCACAGACTAACCTTAGGTCAAGAAAGGTCTACCAACTGTTTCTGAATTCATTGTGAGATCAGGCTGTTGTGAAAACTGTAAGGGTTTACTTCTAGCTAAACAGAAACTTGCAACCTCAATTTCTTCTTGTTAAGGCTCTTTCCTGAAATCACATCAGCATTAATATGATGGACAGACCTGCAAACACAAGCAAAAACATCTGAAGAGGATTGTGCATGTCAGGTACTTTGCTTTCATGAGCTCATCATGAGTCAGCTCCTCATGACAGCAGCTTCTTCCAGCTCCTCTGATCACTGATATCACATGGTTTCTCAGGAGCTGAGCCCATGTGAGGTCACTGCAGAGTCTTTGTGATTAATGCTGGAAAACCCCTTTTTTTGGCTTGATTTGTGATTGTTGAATATGCACTGTACTGACCATAGGCATGTGATTAATAATGAAGTATTATAGCAGCAGCCCAGCCAATAGGTCAAAGACCTAAAGTCACTTTGGAGGCCTGCACTCAATACATACTCACTTTTTGCTACAAAGTTTTCCAGTGTTGAGATCAGCAACTCAAAATGTAGTCTGACATCATAGAGGAAAAAGAGGAAATTGATGCTCTTGTGCACACATACTCTCTCTCTCTCTCTCTCTCTCTCTCTCTCTCTCTCTCTCTCTCTCTCTCTCTCTCTCTCTCACTCTCACTCTCACTCTCACACTCTCACTCTCACTCTCACACTCTCTCTCTCTCTCTCATACACACACACACACACACACACACACACTTAGTCTCTGCTCCCTCTCTCCTTCCCGGAAGAGCAGGAGCTGTGTTATTGGAAATGGAGAGAGCAAAGCAAAAGCAGGAATGGGAGGGACAGAAAGAGATGAGGGGTTCCTTTTAAATCATGTGATTGGTGACTCAGTGCATGAGCTCAGTGGTCAGCTGTGATTGGAGGACATTGATATGCCGATCGGATCAGCATAGGGGAGGTCAGGGATGGAGTCAGCCTAGAGCAAGATGTGTATATGTGTGGTTATGTATCTACAGTCTTAAAAGTACCATCAGTAAAAAAAATTAATTAGAATTATTTGTATTATTTAATTAATCGTAAATACCTGAACAAATTTTCTGATGATAAATAGGCATAATTTTGGAAGGTTTTATCCTATTTTAGGGGTAAAACTCGATTTTTTTACAATAAATAAAAATTGCGCTCGCCCGTCATTCATTACCATGATGCCAGCGTAGGTGGTGGCTATGGAGTTCTTAGCAGGTTTTAAACAGGTTGGTAGACTGTTATGGGTGGTTGCTGTGCTGTTGCTTGGTGGTTGTGTAACTGGTCCTGCTGTACTCGCTCTGAGCAGGATTTGAACCACTGTTAGCTGGCATGAGAGGCGGACGTACTAATGAAGAGGGTAAAGCCTACATCCTCTAGCGTCACTCGGTAGTCTATTGCCTATTGAGGCCAGGGGAGTGATGTTTCCACATACCACACAACTATCATGTACCAGCTGGCTCCCGTTACAGTTGCTTACTGGCTAAGTTCAAAAGAGTCCATGACCAATTCACCATGATATTTTGGTCCCTAGTTATAGTCCCTTCTTGAGATTAAGTCTGTTGGTTTTTGCCCATTCTGCCCAGCATTATGAGGTATCATTCATGTCCAATGCTTTTAATACTTAGGGTTAGGGGTTTGTTCAAATAGTAATAGTGATGTCCACAAATGAGTTACTAGGAGTGCTTCTTGGGTGTTGAGAGGTGTGTTCCTTTGGTGCTCTTCAGTTTGGAGATCCAAAATGTTTCCCAAATAAACAGTAATTCTGAGGCACTCAACAGGAATATAAGTTTAAAAAGCCTTTATTTAATCTTGGCTATCCATTAAAAAACATATGCCAACATAATAGTGATAGTGATGCTTGGCTTAGCACACATTGAAGGTTTTACCTTTAATTTTGAATTCAGAATATATAAAAAATGTAAATTATTTGTGATGACCAAAAATTTGTATGTTTGTTTAATGTCATTATCGAAACACTGACTAATAACACTGAAACACTGAATTAAGAACCAGGGCAGAGTGGCAATGGGGATGATCGGGAGAATTCCCGGTGGGCCGGTAAAAAATTGGGCTGGTTAGGTCTGCATGTTGATTGACAAACTTTCATCATATATCGCATAACAATTGCCATTATCCAGTATTTAAAGGATCAGAATTGTGTTCTGTATTATAGTGGACGCAGTCTGTATTTTATTATCACACACCCAAACAAATGAGAGAGTAGCATGTGAGAGACGAAACTGATGTTGCTGATGTTGTGCCGCTTCTCTTGACAGTGCGGGAAGGATCACGGAAGATCAGTCGAGAACAGATAAGCTATTAATAGCTGAATGGATGAACGTGCTTCAGGTACGAGATCATCACAAGTTTAATACTGACTGCAGTCTCACAATATCAATCAATTAATCTCTGAAATCCTCTTCCCTAGCAGTGCAGAATGATAATAGCAAAATTATATTTTTTGACCACAATATACCAGAATACATAAAGTAAATGAATACAGATGCAACAGCACAACACGGTACACAAATAATGGGACTTTACAGATCTCAAAAGATTAATCTCAACGAAACACACTGCACAGAGTGCCTTCAATACTGTGTGATGTGATAAAACCCTCTTAAAGAGAGAGTGACCATTTTGCCTTTGTCCTGAACATTTTCATTCCAAGTAAATGAAAAGTACGAATGTGTTATTTTTAGACCTTTATTTCACTCTTATAGTTGTAAAATGGCACGTTTTTTAATGGTATGTAAAGTGAAAAAACAATCAATTAACCTTCATTGTTTCACTGGATCTGTTGGATCTAAAATACAAAGCACTGACCATTTAAAGTGTGAGCCTGTAAATCTTGAAAGAGTTATAAACAGTTACAGTTCTACAGTGTATCCATACAGTGGGTTAATCTATGTCTTCAGAAGCGATATGACAGGTGTATGTGTGAGAAACAGATCAATATTTAAATCCTTTTTTAATATAAATTCTCCTCCATGCCCAGTTGGGTGCAATATGCATATGTAAATCACCAACAACAGAAGAACTCGAAAGAGAGAAGAGTGCTGAAAATGAAAATTAAAGTGGAGATTTATAGTTAAAAAAATGACTAATTATTGATCTGTTTCTCACCACTTCTCATTTACTTGCATTTAGTGGACCAACAGAGCTCATTTCATTCATGTTCTGCAGAAGAAAGTTATACACATCTGGCATGAGGGTGAGGAAATTATCAAATATCCCTTTAACATACACTTATTTTGACAACACATATAATGAAGTCTTATGACAAGGTGAAAATCTTAGTGAATGCCATATGTGATATAATGACATGGAGACCATAAATAATTTTCAAGTAATTGCATATCTTGCATATTTTGCTGTGATCTTATTCTATTGTTATCATTTTCACCTTCAACTCCCCTTTTGGATGAGGGTCCTGCATTCAGAAGGAACGCCACTCCATCCGCCCCTGTGTCGCTCTTTCTTCCCATGGGATTGAGGACGACGCGGCTGGCAATTGAGGCGATTTGGGGATGGCAGCAGGCTCGGTTTCGCCGGGTATGTCCCCGCGAACTACCCGTCCCCCGGCACGCTCAATGACTTCCGTCCAGGCTCGAGGCAACAGCGGCTCGCCTCACAGCCAGCCTGCCTATCCTCATGAGCCCCCCAAGCCAGACGAGATTGCCGCTGCATCGGAGAGCGGTCCGGCGTCTGACGAGGATGACTTGACTGGGCTGCCGCCTTCGGGCCAGCACGCCCAGTGTGAGGTTGACACCCAGATGTCCGACATGATTGCCCACGCTGCCGTCAGCGTGGGGCTGGACTGAAACCCTCCGTCCTCACCACAGCCTTCACGGCTGGATGATTGGTTCCTCGGGTCTGCGCGCCGCTCACAGCAGCAGTTCTCCATGGTGAAGAAGCAGATGGAGGTCATATCACACATCCTGCCCCACTGCAAACCTGCCGCCATGGGCCACGCTCCGTCTACTCGCCGAGGGCGTCCTCCTACGGCTAAGAAACATGCAGCTCCACCTCAACCCGGCCCAGCTCTCAGCCCCTGCGTCGAGCGCCTCGCAGGAAGCGCACTCCCCCTGACTCGTGGACCACTTCGAGGACCAGGAAGGCTCCCAAGCCTTCGGGTTGCGGTACCCACATTCTCAGTAAAAGAGCCATTTCCTTTGTCTCTGGGACACCTGGCTTTCAAATGCTGTTCTCACTGCACTGACCTATTTACTGATTCCCGACGCCACATTACCTGCTCCGCCCCGCTGTGAAGCCCCGCCGGGTACGTCAAAAATAATTGTCCCCTTACTGCCCCTAGCTCTGAGTTTGGACGCATGGCTCTCACTTCCCAATTCGTCATGCTGGCTGGCCAGGACCAATCGACTTGGTTATGCAATTCAATTTCCCAGGCCCCCCCCCAACCCCCCACCCCCCCCCCCCCCCCCCCAAGGGGGTGTCCGCTTTACCGCAGTACACGGCGAACATGCCAAATCCCTGCTTGCGGAAATCGCGACTCTCTTACTCAAAGACGCGATAGAGCCTGTCCCTCCAACCGAGATGAAGAAGGGTCTCTACAGTCCTTACTTCATCATACCCAAGAAAGGTGACGGCTTACGACCGATCTTGGACTTGCGAGTTTTCAATCTCCCATTCAAAATGCTCATGCAAAAACACATTTTATCTTGCATCCGGCATCTAGATTGGTTCGCAGCGGTAGACCTGAAGGACGCATACTTCCACATCTCGACATCGACCCTTCCTACGGTTCACTGTTCAACGGCCAGGTGTATCAGTACAAGGTCCCCCCCTTCGGCATGTCCCTGTCCCCTGGCGTCTTTACGAAGGTCACAGAGGCAGCCCTTAACCCACTTCGGGAAGCAGGCATCCGCATACTCAACTGCCTTGAAGACTGGCTCATACTGGCCCGCTCCCAAGTGTTACTATGTGCCCACAGGTACCAGGTGCTCAGGCACCTCAGCCGTTTAGGGCTTCAGGTCAACTGGGAAAAGAGCAAGCTCACCCCGGTTCAGAACATCTCTTTTCTCGGCATGGAGTTAGACTCACCAACGAGTGCCCGCAGTCAGTGCTGAAATGCCTCGCCGCCTTCAGGCCGGGCACAGCGGTCCCTATAAAACTTTTCCAGAGGCTCCTGGGGCATATGGCATCCTCCGCGGTGGTCATGCACATGAGACAGCTTCAGCACTGACTCCAGACTCGAGTCCCGAGACAAGCATGGTGCCATGGCACGCACCGTGTGATCATCACCCCTGCCTGCCGCTAAACGTTCAAACCCTGGACAGACCTCTGCTTTCTGCGGACAGGAGTCCTCTTGCAGCAGGTGTCCCGACACGTCCTGGTCACTACCAATTCCTTCAAATTGGGTTGGGGCGCCGTGTGCAACAGGCATGCAGCCACGGGCCATTGGAAACGGGCCCCGCTGCGCTGGCACATCAACTGCCTAGAGTTGTTGGCTGTACTTTTTGCCCTGCGGAAGTTTCTATCGCTAATTCAGGACAAACACGTCTTGATCTGATCAGACAGCACCACCACGGTAGCGTACATAAATTGCCTCAAGTCGCTGCGTGCCACTCACATCCCGGGCAACCTCAACGTGGTGGCAGACGCGCTATCACGACAACGCTTCCTAACAGTGTTCCTAACAGGTGCCCAGAGGTTAAATGAGGCATGAAGAGTTTAGACATTTTAATGTCACATTAGTTAAGGTTTTACATTTAGTCTTGAGCATTCTCATATTTAAATGTACCTCCCCCAGTAGTGTGGCCGGTGTCTGAATGTTCGCAAACAGTATGCCATTGCTTCTAACAGTAACCTAGTTTGCCCCTTTGAATTTATGTAGCGTCCTTTTTCATCTGTTCGCATGTGTGTCCTGATTCAACTCAACAATTAGCCTGCTAGAATGTCAATCTCATCACATTCAGCCCTGCTTTCCAGTTATTAAGAAGCTCAACAGGAGCCTTTCGACACATCACAGACTTATATACAGGCAAAAATAACACCTCTCATCTCACCTCAGATTTGATGTGGCACAAATGTCCTTAGCTGACTCTTAAAGACTGGAGACGATTTTGTATTTCGCTATATTCTGATTCTGATGTAAATCTAATCTAATTTCACATAGTGGTGCATCTGTTTCAGGACATTGACCTTTCTTCAGGATCGACCTTCAGTTTGCTTCAGTTAGATGATTTAATTTCCAAAGGCTATAAGGACTGATACACTCCTAACAGCATGCAAGGGCTCCACATGTTCCATTGGGTCCAGTTTAAAATAATGTGTCACTGTGTCAATTTAAATTATTGCATCCTTAATTTCCTTTATTATGACCTGAATTCCACAACATCTACCATGAAGAATTTCCCGATCAACTGCATTAAGAGTTTAATAAATGTGACCTGCGTAATTTCTGTACCATTGAGGCACCAAAAGGAATTGCAATTTGTAAGGTCCAGTTTTGAAGTTCCTTTAATTGGCACTCCATGAGTTCACAAATAAAGAGATTGTCTGCATCAAACTGAATCACAATAGCTGTTTATTTTGAAGAAGAGATGTTGTAGTCGTACACAGATGAAATATCATCCAGGCTAAGCCTGTAATGACACAGCACTTCAGAGAGCTGTTAAACAGTGAGGTCACTGCTATTGTTCAAGTGAGATGGAATATTGATGATGGTGCTTCACTGCCTTTGTTTTGAACTCTTATCCCACTGTGGAGGGCTTGAGCAGGCTGTTGACCATGTTTGTGTTTGGCTTGTGACGTCTGTTGAAGAGGTAACATGCCGAGGGTCACGTTCCGGCATTTGTGCCGGCTCATACTTTTGTTTGTTTTTCTCTCTCCCTAGTATCTCACAGGTGGAGCCGACATGCATGATTAGCATTTCCATGGGAAACTTCTGCATCAAACTTACGGCGTAGGATCCGCATAGTGTCCAATATGTTGGTTTGCATTTATAGGTCTGAATTTATATAAAGGCATATGTTATTTTTTATACACGTTGCCTGCATTGGAGGGAGAAAATAAATGAGGAAAACACTGTACTTTATGCTTGCTCTTGAGTCACTAAATAATAATAAATAGACATTTTGGTATTAATTTTGACGTTCTGTGCTGAAAGAGAAATCAACAAATGAATAAATAACTGCTTACATGAATAACACAAAATGTGTGTGAGACTTTACAATGCATATAGGAAATGTAACCAGCTCTTAACAGTTGCTTTTTAATTTGATGAAAAATTTGAAATGTTCAGTTTTCATACATATGAAGTGTGATTATTTACTGAACGCATACTGTCAAGCATACGGTCAAATCATCGTGCCAGTAGGAAAGTTCGCGAGTAGAATACAAATGGTTATTTAACTCAAATATCAAATGAATAAAAACTTAAAGCCTGGAGAAATTTTCTTTTAAGTGTGTAAGCTGTAAACATATTCAAGCCTTTTTAAAGAGGAATGTCAGGCTATGCCGTAACCACCGTATCTATGCATAGCCTACGGTGTAGGTTCGATTCAGAAATATAAACCAGCCTGTACAATTCTGTAACTGCAGTCACTTTTAAATGTAAATTTAATCGCTAAATATTTAAGACATTATTCAGAAATTCACATCACTGCATATTGTCATTACCACCGTAGCCAAAAATGTGTAGTTCATGACATGTTGGAGAACTTTTCAAACATTTTGGGGAAATATAATGTAACTGTTGAGTACTAGCTACAGCTGTTGGAATGAACTGTAATAGGATGTCATCATAATACTTTTTGTCCCAAATATTGAACAGAAATTTGAAATTGTGTTGTGGTAATGGCAGCGAATATACTCCCATTATGTAGGCAATAGTTTGAAATGTACAATATTTTATCTTTTTGTCTTTCATTTGTTTTTAAAGGGGTCATGAAATCAGTAATTACATTTTCCTTGATCTTTTCGCATGTAAGAGTTCATTATACTATAAACAACATTCAGAACTCTTCAGAAGTTTCAGTAGATTCCTCCTAAATGCAAAAAGAGCATTTGTTAAAACCAAGCTGCCAAAACGACTCGTTCTCTATTTCCTCCACAATGCGGTGTCACTCTGTTGTAGACATTTGCATCTGACCACCTCCACCACAACACATCAAGGCCTACCTTACCTAATTTTTTTTAATCTATATTAATCTGCATGCACTTTTTTATATTTATTGTTGATGCTTTTTCTTATGTAAATGTTTGAGATCGTGGGATACCAACAAAATTTTGTTGTTCTGCACAGCAGTACAATGACAATAAAGTCTTTAACTTAACTCATTACTTCCGTAGCCCCGCTCAGTATCAGTGAGCAGTGAGATGGCAATGCGTGAGCAGGTCATTCAAGAGCAGAGAGACAATCATAACAGTGGGCATTTACTGTCAAATTTTAAAGAAGAAGCAGCACCAAAACCATGAGTTTCTGAATGTTAGACGGAGAGTGGAAAATGATTACAAATATGTTTTTTGTGCATAAATTTGATTAATTATAATTGGACCTCAAGGGACATATTAATATGTTTTAAAAAAAAGCATGTCACAATCCCTTTGATAGTCGCTTTTCAACAATGGTTACTGTTGCTGAATCGTGCCATTCTGATCCTATCCGACATGCACTGCTTCAAGTTTCACAACGATCAGTCCGTGCAGAGCTCCATGAAGTCATCTAACACACCTAATGTCGTGCTGCAAAATCAGGTTTAGGATAGACTGACAGGGCAAATGACTAGTTATGAGTCGCTATGACACTAAAGCCGTTTCAGCAGCACGAATCTCTGTCTTGAGCACAATGTTCGATGCCCCAAGCAACTGTCCAACATGGGTGCCCATTTTTGCTGTCTGGAGAGAGGTGGGTTCCACCTTGAGCATTTCATCATCCATCTAGGGCAGGGAGATATTTTTAGTCTGTTGACAATATTCAATAAATATCAGGACAATTGTTAATTTGCTCAGAAATTACATAAAAATGAATTTAATCATACTGATTTCAAGCATACGGTCAAATCACTGTGCCATTAGGAAAGTTTGCGAGTAGAATACGAATGATTATTTAACTCAAATATCAAATAAATAATTTTCTTTTGAGTTTATAATCTGTAAACAGATTCAAGCATTTTTGAAGAGGTGAAATTTAGCAGTGACCTCACTGTTTAACAGCTCTCTGAAGTGCTGTGTCATTACAGGCTTAGCCTGGATGATATTTCATCTGTGTACGACTACAACATCTCTTCTTCAAAATGAACAACTATTGTGATTCAGTTTGATGCAGACAACAATCTCTCTATTTGTGAACTCATGGAGGGCCAATCAAAGGAACTTCAAAACTGGACCTTACAAATTGCAATTCCTTTTGGTGCCTCAATGGTACAGAAATTACACAGGTCACCTTTATTAAACTCTTAATGCAGTTGATCAGGAAATTCTTCATGGTAGATGTTGTGGAATTCAGGTCATAATAAAGGAAATTAAGGATGCAATAATTTGTATTTATAAATAAAGTAAAGACACGTTATTTTAAACTGGACCCAATGTTACATGTGGAGTGTATCAGTCCTTATAGCCTTTGGAAATTAAATCATCCAAGTGAAGCAAACTGAAGGTTGATCCTGAAGAAAGGTCAATGTCCTGAAACAGGTGCACCACTATGTGAAATTAGATTAGATTTACATCAGAATCAGAATATAGCGAAATACAAAATCTGTCCATCTCCAGTCTTTAAGAGTCAACTAAGGACATTTGTGACACATCAAAGCTGACTATGAGGTGAGATGAGAGGTGTTATTTTAAGTCGATAAAGTGTGATGTGTTGAAAGGCTCCTGTTGAGCTTCTTAATAACTGGAAAGCAGGGCTGAATGTGATTAGATGGACATTCTAGCAGGCTAAAATCGTTGAGTTGAATCAGGACACACATGCGAACAGGTGAAAAGGGACACCACATCAATTCAAAAGGCAAACAAGGTTACAGTTAGAAGAGTGCTAATGCTACGATGAGTGTTTTTCAAATGAATAGTTTGCCCAGAAATTAAATAAATTTACTCACTCTCAAGTCATTCCAAACCAATATGACTTATGTGGAACACAAAAGAATAATTTTTAACAATTAATATCCCAGTCCAACCTTTTAATAAAATGGCAGTTAATAGAGACTCACTTCAAAGTTTAAGAAAGTACCCAAAAATATCATAAAAGTAGACCGTACTGCCAAAGTCTTTCTAAAAAGTCAGTCCACTGTTGGCTATCTTTGGAACGCTCCTGGGAGGCTATTTCCAGTCATAACAGTGCAGCTCCTATCTACTTGTATGGGGGAACACTGCAATCTCAAATACGGTCTGTCAAGATTACGATCAAAGATCGTAAAAATCAGAATATCCCTAGCTTGTATAGCTAAAACGAATGCAAAATTGACAGGCAATATCTGTATCTAAAAGGTGATTGGCTCTTTTAACTGTAAGGTGGGACTTTCTTTCTACTTCTGTTGACCATTGAGCACTTAGAGCTCCTTGGTTGGGCGTTCCAATTTCTCCCATTCATTTAATAGAAGTTTGCCAGTCTCTGTTAAATTGCCTCTGGTACACCTCGTTGATCATATTCCAGGTCGTCTGATGGCATACATTAGGATAGGACAGAATGAACACAGAAACAAAGTATGAGAGAAAGAAAGACAAGCTAGCCTAGCTGGTGAACAAGCATAGCCATTCTAATAACCAGTAAAAGGTTCTTTACATGTGTTACATACATCATTCTCTTCAGTCCCACATAGATTACATACAGCTCGCAGCTAACAAATAATACCAATTTACATTTTAAAAACACATCCACGCACAAAAGCCAGAAATTGAAACGACACTTTATGCTCAAGCAAGCCTAATTTTAACTGCAGCATGACTGTTTTGTGAAATGAAATGTCTCCCAAACAGATGTTCAAAAATCATAATTTTTACCTGGAAAAATCAATCTAACGATATTTGCGATTTAAATGTTGCTTGCAATAAAATTTTTTCATCAGGGTACACTGTTATGCTGTGTTTCATTCAAGTTAGATGTGGGATATTCCTACTTGAAATCTCCGACCATGAATGTATTCCATTCCCAGATATTTGGAAGATGACATTTAAGGAAACAAAACTGCAACTTCACCACTGGGTTTAACACACTATGTCCACATTCACAAAGCAGTCCTGTTTTGAGTTCTCAATACAGTTGGGTTCACACACAGATTGATTATGATATTGACAACTGCATTATATAATCGAACCGACACCCGTAAATGTTCATGACTCACAAACCCCTTTGTAAATACGGTCCCAAACATTGACTATGTGAACACGGCCTAGGACTAAGGTTATACTTATGTCCATCCTGATCCTAGATGAATCCTCTTGACCTGAACATCTTTCTGTGGATAAGAACTTGTGCAAGGTCACTAATTCCTATGTAATTCCCCAGTAAATACAGAGAGAGAAAGAAGATTAATCACATCACAAAAAAGAGTGAAGTGAACAAGAGTAAATAATCACAAATCCATTTGACAGCTGATTGACAAGGGCATACATGCTATTACACACAATGATATCGGTAACGTTTTAGATTACAGCCCGCAATTTACAGCTTAAGTACACAGAATTTACAGCGTACCTTTATGTAATAATAGTGTACCTATAAATTACGTACGTGTAGGTATAAGGGAACAATATGCAAAGTTTGTGGAATTAAGAGGTAACAACATGGAAAATTACTAATTATTTATACTATAAGTATTTTATATCTAAGGGGTAATTATTTTAATATTACATGGTATGTATGATCTATAATGCTAAACAACATGTACAATTTGTATTTTATAACTAAGGTGTAACTATTCTAATATTACGTGGTATATATGACCTATAATGTTAAACATTTATACTGTAAGTATTTTATAACTAATGGGTAACTATTATAATAGTATATATTATATATATTATGTGGTATGTATGTATGACCTACTATGCTAAACAACAATCTTACATTTGTGAGCAATTTGGCAAGAACATACACTGCGTACATTTTGTAATAATACATACTGTAGGTATTATATATATATATATATATATATATATATAGGCCTAGGTATTTTTTATCCACGGGGTACTTATTCTATTATTACAGGATACATGATGGAAATTACTGAACAACAAAACATGAAATCTAGGGAAATTAGTTAATGAGTTTCTGCTATGATTTTATTTAGGATTCTCAATAAATGCTACTTACCTTATAAAACTGTATTGCATACAGTTAATCTCAGCTGTGTGATATGCCAGAATCAAGCAAAATTAAAACTAGGCAAGGCAACAAGGGAAAACAAGGCAAGCAAAATTAGAACTATTGCAAAACATTTTTCTGTAGTTACAGTGTAAATATAACATTGTTACGTGTTGTTACAGTGTAAGTCCAACTTGTTATCCCCTTGTTCCATGTAGTTATAGGGTAAGTACAACATTTGCGAGCTGTAATTGAAAGTGGTGCTTGTTACCCCTTGTTTCATGTAGTTACAGAGTAAGTACAACATCTGCAGGCTGTAATTTAAAGTGGTGCTTGTTACCCCCTTGTTCTGTAAAGTTATAGGGTACAGTAGGTGCAATAAATATACATAAACAAAATATAATATCCTTTACGTCATAACCTTTATTTTACAAATAACTTATTTCAAAACAGATTTACAACTCTTTTTCATTTAAATCAAACATTGTCAACTTTTCATTTGACATGATATAGACATGACAACAACGTCTCTTTCTCTTGCTTGGCCTCCTCTTCCTTTTGTTCCTCTTATTTTTCTTCCCTTCCACTGTGGACTCTGATGTTGAAGTGTTGATGGAATCCCTGTTTTGTGCATGTGTGTATGTGTGTGTGTGTGTGTGTGTGTGTGTGTATGTGAACATACACCATAACTCACAATCTTTTCCTTGTGCATGTGTGTATGTGTGTGTGTGTATGTGTGTGTGTGTGTGTGTGTGTGTGTGTGTGATACGGTGTATCTTTCTCTGAATAAAAATACCAGTTAATTCCCTATACAATCCAAAATATAGTATAACAATTAATCAAATTGGGATACCAGTTACAAAACAACACAGATAAGTAAAATTAAATCCTATCTACGAAATACAGCAGTGCCTATACATGAAAGCTCATGGGAAAATAAATATAAACCCATATTAGCTTAGCCACATTTAGCTTGACTTCACAATACACATATAAGCTCACAAATAAATTTTTAACTCAACTCAAGCACATTAACTTAGCACTTTTAGTAAACCAAAGCGTTAACACAGAAATGCATGATAAATTAAACAAACATTACATATGCGAACTCCGTGCATCTAGTCAAATTACATATCAAACATCTTATTTTAGACTAACACATAAATAGTGCATCTTTACAATACAAAATTTAAATTTAGCCAAAAGATGATATTTACCACATTTTAATCCAAAGATCTCACAGTAGCTGCAACATATATTTCTCTCTCACAGCCTCTCATACATGGGCACTGCTTGCCAGAGAGAAATCTCACCACACAGAATGAGGGTTTCTTTGTGTAATACAATAACACGTGTGTAATACGTATAATATTTTAAATGAATTAAAATACATGGTTTTTAGCAAACTATTCCTTTAAGTGACATTAGTAGAAAATTCGTTTTGACAGAAACTGTGTCCAGAAACAGAGATCACGCAGTTACTGTGGTGACTCGCAGCTGAGATGGACTGTATGCAATACACTTTCATAAGGTAAGTAGCCATTGAAAATTCTAAATAAAATCATAGCAGAAACTCATTAACCCATTTCCCTAGATTTCAAGTTTTGTTGTTCAGTAATTTACATCATGTGTCCTATAATATTAGAATATGTACCCCATGGTTAAAAAAAAAATACCTAGGCAAATGTATGTTCTTGCTAAATTACTCGCAAACGTAAGATTGCTGTTTAGCATAGTAGGTCATACATACCACATAATATATATAATATATACTATTAGAATAGTTACCCCTTAGTTATAAAAATACTTACAGTATAAATTATTTGTAATTTTCCATGTTGTTTAGCATTATAGGTCATACATACCACTTAATTGTGCCTCCACAGGGCTTATTCAGGAGCAACAGCCAATGGCCTTTGGCCCGCCGATTACCCTTGGGCCGGATTTAATGTCAAAGGTGGAGTTTAGTGAGATAATCATGCTGTGTTTCATATAGGTTGGATGTGGGATATTCCTATTTGAATTCCCTGATCTCTGACCAAAAAGGAATTCCATTGCCAGCAGCTCGGACAAAAACTGTAATGCTCCGGTTAGCTTAACAGGGATTTGACAGTCACCAGAGACGTCTTCTAGCAACCCAACTGATAATCAATGCTGCTACACAAGCATTTGTGCTACAGGCATACAATCATCAAAAGAGAGATTAACTTACAGTGTTTTGTACACCTGTCTCTGCAAAAGTTTGTTAAACAAGCTTTACACAGTATGTTGTACTGTATAATCTTTGACTCATTGATCGTTATCATTTAATAAATTTGAATGTTTAAAAGTGAGTGCCTAAGTTACATCTCTGTGTGCATGATTTTAGTGTGACGTCACACACCTGCATCTCAGTGAAAAACATTACGGACACATAAAAAATGTATTAAGTTGTACAACGGACAAGGTGATTCACAAAGGAAGAACCTTCCGTGGTTCAAGATCATGGACGGTGTGTGGGAACATCGTCCTGCTGTCCTAGACCTCTTGGGACACCATTGCAGTTAAAGTTGAGTTGTCAATTGTTACTTATCTACCTAGCTAACTAACATTTACATACAATATACTGTAAGCTTGATATTCAAGATAACTAGATAACATGCATATTTGCTTGGATTTGTGAAATGAACGGGGTGTGTGATGTTTGAACCAGGGCTACGTATTAAGGGTGAGTTTTAGGGGAACACTGCAGGGCTTTTGGCCTTATGGTGGGAATGCAGAGCGATTTCGGTCTCGTGGCTCAAGGTCCGAGGCTATCAGACTCAGCTGACCAGTTTATGGCCCTGGCTAGCACTGGCCCGATTGTGTAAAAGCAGCTAATGAGGTCCAGGTAGATGTAGAACACGAAAGCATGAAAGAACACCCCCCATTGTTAAATCATTGTTCTCCCGTAAACTGTAGCACATATTTTTGCTTCTGGAGAGTTTTCTGAGGGCCAAAAGTGTGCATGAGTGAGGAGGGTGAACGTGAGATTTCCCACCACCTGCAAATGCGATACTGTCTCATTCAAAACAGGATGAACGAAAATTACTCAGAAAACAGCAGCTTGGACTGCACTGACAAAGAGTAATTTTCAGCAGTGTTTTGCTTCTTTATACAGATTGTAGAGTTAAAGTTCCTCAAGTGTTCCTGAAAGGAAGACTGACACAAAGGAAGACAGTGTGGAAATTTACGTGTGCTTACCGAAATGTGAAACACTGCCCCAGTGGCCAAAGTGGTAACTGTTGATTGGGCATAGTTTTTTTTTTTTTACAAAAAAAAATGTATAATAGAAGGAAAATTGCAACCTCCGAATCACGATCGTCAATGATTAGATGAACACGATTACTTCCTGATTTCATCACGGGATCCGAATATGGGTTTCCCACGCCGCTGACACAACGTGCTTCTGGTTGTGCCACAGGGGAAACTGGAGCTGATGCAAATATGCTGATAGGAGATGCCGCTTGTCAGTTGGTCAACATAATGTGGCCAATCCTAGGGTAATGGAACTCTCGGAAACACCATGCCGACTTCCCATTTGATCATGTTGCAGGATCAAATATATTATGCATCTATTGTACTGTAAGTGATAGTTACCTTGAGACACTTACACTGTACATTGTGTCTAAATCTGTAAGCATGAAACATCTCTAATAAATAAAGGCATCTAAGAAACATGTTACTCATATAGCCATAACATTTTTTTATTAGTGATATATGTTAAGGCGACACAACCCTAACCCTAAGTATTAAAATTCAGCATGTATTTCATCCTGCTTGTTTGCACTACAGACATGAATGATACCTCTAATCATGCGGCTTGTTAAGGAGAGGAGTTCTATTACTTTTTTAAATGACCAGACTTGATGCTAAATGATTTTCAACTAAAACAGACAAAAGACTTTGAAGGAGGGACCCGAGGCATAACGGGAAAAAATAATATAATTGAGATTTTGGATGGGCTCTTTTGACTTAGGCTAGTAAGCAGCCACTGAAAACCACTCAGAACTTCCTAGCACCTGCATAGCAATGCCAACTTGATATCACAAGAATTTGTCACAATAGTATGAGGTGGCAATTTCGTACCAATTCATTCATATGAAATAGTATAGTTATACACTGACCAATGAGAGACACTTCCTTTGTGTCTCCCAATGTGGCATTTGTTCCGTGTTAATCCAAAAGTGTGTTTTTGTAATTTTAACCCCTAATAGAACCCCCCCCCCCCCCCCCCCCATCCCTAAATCTAACCATAGAGTGTAACACCTTACCCAACCTAGAACGTAACACCTTACCCAACCTAGAGCATAAAGCCCTGATGTGACATACAAACATGTGTTCATGAAGCGTGTGTCATTACCTGGTATGAATTTGCCATAACAATTGTGACAAATACTTATGAGCCTATGTTGGCAATGCCCTGGCACCCACCCAGAACACGTTAGCGTTGTGACTGTGAGTTTTCATGGGCAAATACCCTTCATATTTTCTTTAATGATTTCCCCTTGTTGGCCATCTACTAATCTACTAAACATTTACAGAAACTGAGGGATTGTGTTCTGATTAGAGACACAAATAACAAGCATATTTGAGGATTAATATCCATTATATAATTATTCACAACACTTACTATCTGTTACTGCAGGAATGAGATTAATTTACTTTCTCACCCACACGCACACACAATTCCTATACAATCATATTGGCATTCAGGAACATAATCAGTACCTTCGGGATTGTAGCAGGAGAAACTAGTCAATCAGGACAGGCAGTGAGAGAAAGCAGCTCAGGTTAAGGAAGAACTCTCACCTGCAGGCAGGAACAGTGTCCTGGCCTTGAAAAATATACTGGGATCCAAGGAACACTTCATTCCCCATGGAAAAACTTATTGTGTGAAAATGTGCTTGGTGTGGGAGAAGGAGCCGGAAGAACATGCTGGTACATACAATTTCTTGCATAAACTTTATCAGATTGATCTATCACCGTGTGTGATGCTGTAGTCCACAAAATATATGAATACAATCCAAAAATCAGATCTTGCTGGTAGAATAAAGAGCAACAGTTCATTCAGAATAGTTCAGGATATACAGCTGAAAGTATAACAAATAAAACATACTGGAAATATGGTTATGACTTGATTGTATTACTGTTTTATCAATGATGATCTGGCCGCACAGATGATCTGGATGAACATTTCTCGAGTCAACAGTACACGTACTGATCCGGGAACAAGCACAGCAACTCTCGAGTCGCTCATGACAGTTCTCAAGTCAACAGTACACTTAACTGAGAATTGCCTCTTTTGGAGGTGTTCGACATACTGAGAACCATTGAGCTGCTGACATTGAGCATGTGTGCGAATTAGGGGTGAAATGTATGCTTCATGTGTATTTTGCTGAACATACAGGAAATATGTTTATGGGTATGATTGTATTACCATTTTCTCAACATATGAAGATGATCTAGTCTACAGTTCTTGAGTTCATTTACAGTTCCATTCAATATCTAAAGTTCCCTATCTGTCACTCACTCGACGTTGTGTCGATGTAGTGAAACTAGGGGTCACACTTAGGAGCCACAAACACATCTGATCTTAAAGAAAAGGCCAATGGGAATCAGCAAGTGGAATTTGCATGCCACTCTATAACGCTCCTCCACTCTCACTACCCTCGACAGTGGGGCTGCCAGCGGGTACTTGGTGATTCCCCAGGTGGATAAGGCAATTGTGGTCCACTTGTGACAGCAAGGCACTTCCACCTGGTGGAACCATCTGAGACTCCCGTAAAAGGCCTATAGGTTTACATCGTCTCTGGCGACTAAGGCCTACAGTGGACGGGCGACTGTACAGGCTGCCTCCACCCTTCACGCCATGGCTCTCCCGCAAGTGAACAAAACCAAGGCGCTGAGAGAACTGCACGAGGGTAGTTATGACTCGGGATTGATGCAGGAGCTGCGCTCAAGTGACTGATCTTGCCCTCCGTGTGACAAAGCCCATGGAGCAGACTCTCGGGCAGGAGATGTCCACCTTGGTGTTCCTGGAGCGCCACCTTTGGCTCAACTTGGTCGAGATGAGGGAGGCTGACATGGCATGGTTCCTTGACGTGGAGGGTTGCGGCCAATCTTGGACCTGCGAGTACTGAACCGGGCCTTGCACACACTCACATTCAAGAAACTAACGCAGAAACGCATTTTAGCGAGCGTTCGGCATCAAGATTGGTTCACTGCAAAAGACCTGAAGGACACATACTTCCACATCTCAGTTTTACATCGACACAGGCCCTTCATGCGGTTTGCCTTCAAGAGCCGGGTGTACTAGTACAGGGTCCTCCCCTTCGGTCTGTCACCATTACCTAGCGTCTTCACGAAAGTCACAGAGGCAGCCCTTGCCCTGCTAAAGGAAGCACACAGGGACCTGGTGCTCAGGCACCTTAGCCGGCTGGGGCTTCGGGTCAACTGGGAAAAGAGCAAGTGCTCCCCGGTTCAAAGCATCTCTTTTCTCGGGATGGAGTTAGACTCAGTCTCTATGATGGCGCACCTCATGAGCGAGCATGCACAGTCGGTGCTGAACTGTCTGAAGTAGTTCAGGCAGAGAACGGCGGTCCCACTGAAACAATTTCAGAGGCTCATGGGGCATATGGAGTCCTCAGCACTCGGGTTGATACAAATGAGACCGCTTCAGCACTGGCTTCAGACTCAAGTCCAGAGATGGGCATGGTACCGCGGGGCACATTGCGTGGTCATCACGCCATTCTGCTGCCGCTTTGCATTTTCACCTTGCATTTCTGCGGGCAGGGGTCCCCTTAATGCATGTGTCCAGGTGCGTCGTGGTTATGACAGACACCTCCAAGCATGGCTGGGGCCCCATGTGCAATGGGTGCACAATTGCCGGCTCCTTGATAGGGCCACGACTGTGTTGGCATATCAACTGTCTCGAGTTGCTGGCAGTATTGCTCGCCCTGCGAAGGCTTGGGCCATTGATCCAGGACAAGCACTTGTTGGTTCGGATGGACAACATGGTGACACTAGCGTACAACAACTGCCAAGGCTGAGTGCGCTCGTGTTGCATGTCGCAACTCGCCCACCGTCTCCTCCTCTGGATTCAGCAGTGACTCAAGTTGTTCGAGCCACTCATATCCCGGGTGACCACAGCAGTGTGGTGGGCGCTCTGTCGCGGCAGTCCCCCTCCACCTTGAATGTGTATGTGGCCATTATAGCAGTGCACCACAATGCAGTTGATGGTAAGTGCCTCAGGAAGCATGACCTGATCATCAGGTTCCTTAGATGCGCAGGAGGCTGAATCCTCCTAGACCGTGCCTCATTCCCTTATGGGATCTCTCTGTAGTCCTACGGGTCTCTCTGAAGACTGCCCTCCTGACTGCACTCTCGTCCATCAAGAGGGCAAGGGACCTGCAGGCATTCTCTGTCACCGACATGTGCCTGGAGATTGGTCCGGAAAACTTTCATGTGGTCTTGAGACCCCGACCGGGCTGTGTGCCCAAGGTTCCCACAACTCCATTTTGGGATCAGGTGGTGAACCAAGTGCTGTCCCAGGAGGAGGCAGATCCAGTCTTGTTGTTGCTGTGTCCGGTGTATGCTTTAAGCATCTATTTGTACCACATGCAGAGCTTTAGATGCTCTGAGCAGCTCTTTGTCTGCTTTGGAGGACAGCATAAAGGGAGCGCTGTCTCCAAACAGAGGATCGCCCACTGGGTCATTGACACCATCATTTTAGCATATCATGCCCAGGGTGTGCCGCCCCCCCTTTGGGGGTATGAGCACACTCTACCAGGAGTGTGGCGGCCTACTGGGCCATGACCAATGGCACCTCTTTAGCAGAGATCTGCAGAGCAGCAGGCTGGGCAACACCTTTGCCAGGTTCTACAATCTCCTGGTTGAGTAAACAGGTAAGTTTGCAGGACAACTGGCCGGGTGTACCACTTGCGTGGACCCTGGATGTCCTTCCTCTGACGTGGACACTTATGGCCACCAGCTGATCCATTTCCATTCTTTTTGGGGGAGAAAAAAGAGAAGAGGCCATGGCTGGGGCAGCCTGTCCCCATTTTTGGGCAGTTGACTTGTCCCCAAATTGCGGGGGACTGTACAACACTCGTAGGAGCATTTGGAGAGGTTACGTGACAGCCGGGTGCGCTGGCTATGAGACAAGCAACAGTTTACCCATCTTGAACCACCAGTCCACATAACACAGTTCAGATAGTTCTGGCATTTGGTATAGGGACCCCTTTTGTCATGACATTGACGCAACATCGAGTGAGTGACAGATAGGGAACGTCCTGGTTACTTTCGTAACCTCCATTCCCTGATGGAGTGAATGAGACGTTGTGTCTCTCCTGCCACAACACTGAACTACATGCTGAAATGGCTGGGACCATGTCTTGGATCCTCAGCAAAAAACCTGAATGAGAGGTTGCGAGCCAGCTCCTTTTATACCCGTATGTCCCAGGGAGTGGCATGTAAATTCCACTTACCAATTCCCATTGGCTTTTTCTCAAAGATCAGAGGTGTTTGGGGCTCCCCTACGCAATGAAACAATGAAGACAATAAACAGCCTTTTATTATAACTTAATTCAATAAAATGTTGTAATCAGCAATACATATGGCTGTATTGAATGTGTTTGAGCATGTATGCCATGACACTGGAGTATTAGCATTATGTACAGTGACATCACTACGCGATGACGTAAATTAACTGGTGAATTATTTTTTTAACCAGTTCATTGAAACGAACTGTCGGAAAGAACCGTTTCACGGAAAATAATCAGACTTCCTATCACTAATTTGTTAAACTGAAAATAGGTAAAGAATTGTATTTTTATATAAGAAATGAATGCCTTATACACTGCATATTATAGTAAATATAATTGATTATAAAATTGTATAACCGATGCACTGAATTTTTATTTTCAGCATTTTTACACTCTGAGGTATAAAGTATTAATCTTAATGTTATTACTGGGATCATAAATTCCAGTTAATTACAAATCTTAAAAGAAAATTCAGAGTACAAGTTAAGCTCTATCGACAGGATTAGTGGCATGATGTTGATTACCACAAAAAATACAAATAAAAATCAAATAAACTCAACTCGTCCCTCCATTTCCTTACAATGAAGCACTTACAATTAAAGGCAAAAATTTGAAGCTTATAATTTTATAAAAACACTTAAATTCATTATTTTGTTAAAATGTATGTATTATTTGAACTTAAAGTTTTTATGGTAATTTTAGGGTTGGTCATGGCAACGAAGATATAAAATTTGATAGAACTTTTAGCAGAAAAGGTAAGAAATTTTTTTTAGCACACTAAAATGTTAACAAACATATTATTTGTCTTGTGGCTATACTTTTGAAATAGTGTGTATTTTAACGTTTATGGATTGGCCCCATTCACTTCCATTGTAAATGCCTCAAATGTAACCAGTGCCACTTGCTTTTTCTTTAAATTTGACATTTTTTTTTGTGGTAATCAACATTATGGCACAAATGATGTTGATTGAGCTTAACTTGTATTTTACCTGGAATATACCTTTAAGGTCTCAAGAAGTCTGTAAGATTCTTCATGCAAATACCAACCCCATATTCTTATGCAAATACAGATCCTTTGGGATGAACTTTGGTGACTCATATTGAGGAAGAAAATGTTGCCTTGAGCAGGGAATTTGCATGCAGCACTATGCAAACTCCCTCTTCCTTGAAATATACTCACCAAATGCAAAGCAAATTGAAAAAGGCTCAATGTTTTCAGTTATATCAATGTGAATGTTCTATGGAAATCTTCACAAAGCCTCAAAAGTGACCTTAGCTCTGGCACATGATGTCACCTTATCTCTTAAACAGGGTCACGCGTACACATCACCCATACAGCAGTTATCTCAGATTGACTCTGGGAACACCGTGAGTTTATAAAATTGCAAAGTGTTGACCAAGGTATAGCACCTGGGGCTCTTGGCAGACTCCAGACGCTCAGCACAGGTGGAATGGGAGGAGGTGAGAGACGGTGACTCTCTGAGAACTGAAGCTGTCAGCAGGGCATTGCTTGCTCATAACTTTGCAAGTTTTCACCAACATGGTAATAAGAGATGTGCAAAACTACATATTTTCAAAATCAACTTGTTGGTCTAAAGGAAGCCCTGTATAAGTAGGCTGTCATGTCCACCAGACCTCTATCAGATACATTTCTCGAAGGGCGTTTACAAAGGGCTCTTTCTTCATAAACAGCTTGATGGGACTGAACAGTATGTAACTGAATGCGGGGGTCTCAGGAGGCATGTTTTAAAAGTTGAAATATTTTTAACTTGACGCGACATCTTGAAAAATTGACTCCCTTTAGTATGAGATGCTAAAAAAATCACAATGCAACAGCTAGACACAATGTTTGACGACAGGCAGTGAGAGAGGATCTAAGTGCAGCTTTTATTTAACTAAAAAGGGAAAACAAGGAACAAGGAAAACCAGGCTCGGGAGGAAAACAACATACAACATGAAATAACTAATACAGAAAACAGGGAAACCAAGGACTTAAATACATAAAGACAAGGGAATGAGGAACACCTGGTGAAACAATCAGGGAAAGAGAACTAATCAGGGGAAAACCAATCATAAAATAAAACTACAAGGGACTACAAAAACCAAAAGGGAAACAGGACCAAAACAGGACTTCAAAATAAGAGCACAAAAACAAAAGACAACGGTGAACATGACAGAGCCCCCGCTTTAAGGAGCGGATTCCAGACGCTCCCAAAAAAACAACACCCAAAAAACACAGAAACAAAAAACAAATTGTTCAACGGGGGCACAAGGGGAGCAGAGGAGCAAGGTAGGGACAGAGAGTGGGTCAGGAGGCCTGGGAGGAGGCCACAGGACAGGGAGCGGGTCCGGAGGCCTGGGAGGAGGCCACAGGACAGAGAACGGGTCAGGGGGCCTGGGAGGAGCCCAAAAAACAGGGAACGGGTCAGGGGGCCGGGGGGGAGGCCTCAGGCCGGGGTCAGGGGCAGTCTCAGGCTGCAGGGCCGTGGAAGGCGGAGCAGACAGGGCCGTGGAATGCAGAGCAGGCAGGGCCGTGGAATGCAGAGCAGGCAGAGCCATGGAGGACACCAGGGGAGGAGCCGTGGAGGGCTCAGGAGGCGTGCAAGGCATTGGAGGCATGGAAGTCACTGGTGGCATGGAAGGTACTGGAGGCGCTGAAGGTACTGGTGGCAAAGAAGGCACTGGAGGCGGAGCCCTGGGAGGTGGAGCCGTGGAAGGCTCAGGAGACAGTGCTATGGGAGGTTTAGGAGACGTGGAAGGCTCAGGAAGCGGAGCCCTGGAAGGCGGAGCCGTGGAAGGCGGAGCACTGGGAAGCTCGGAAGGCAGAGCACTGGGAAGCTCGGGAGGCTGAGCCCTGGGAGGCGGAGCACTGGGAAGCTCGGAAGGCGGAGCACTGGGAAGCTCGGGAGGCTGAGCCCTGGGAGGCGGAGCAGGCTACAGGCCAGAGCCAGGCTACAGGCGCTGGCTCTGGCACGGTCGAGGCTACAGGCGCTGGCTCTGGGGATGGAGCCGTGGAAGGCGGAGACTGGGGAGCGGAGGCCCTTCTTCTCCTCCTCCTCCGGGCGGACGAGGCTGACAACGCTGGCTCTGGGACGGACGAGGCGAGCAACGCTGGCTCTGGGGCGGATGAGGCGGGCAACGCTGGCTCTGGGACGGACGAGGTGGGCAGCTCGTGGGCCGTGGCAGGCGTGGGCGTTGGCTCGTTGGCCATGGCAGGCGTGGGTGTTGGCTCATTGGCCATGGCAGGCGTGGGCGTTGGCTCGTTGGCCGTGGCAGGCGTGGGCGTTGGCTCGTTGGCCGTGGCAGGCGTGGGCGCTGGCTCGTTGGCCGTGGCAGGCGGAGACTGGAGAGCAGAAGCCTTTCCCCTTCTCCTCCTCCTCCGGACAGATGAGGCTGGCAACACGTTGGATGTGGCTGGCGTGGAGGGACGAGTGATGGAAGGCTGGGGGATGACCACTGTGGGAGGAGAGGTAGGGTCCTCCTCCGCAACGTCCACAGTGAATGGAGAGCCACAGATCATCAGGGTCTCTTCCATGAAATCGCGGAGCGTCCAGCGCGGGGTCGCTGGTGGCAGCCGTTCCCTTAGCGAACTGCTAAGATTTCCCCTGAAGAAAGCCACCAAGGAAAATTCGGGGAAGTCGGAAGTGTATGCCAGCTCCAGAAAGTCTCGGACGTGGGCCTCTATTGGGCGGTCCTCTTGTCTGAGGCAGAGTAGCCGGTAGTTCGCCTGCTGAGCTGCTAGATCCATTATTTGGGTTAGTTATTCTGTGACGACAGGCAGCGAGAGAGGATCTAAGTGCAGCTTTTATTTAACTAAAAAGGGAAAACAAGGAACAAGGAAAAGCAGAAACTACAAGGGACTACAAAAACCAAAAGGGAAACAGGACCAAAACAGGAACTTCAAAATAAGAGCACAAAAACAAAAGACAACGGTGAACATGACACAATGACAGAACCAAAGTGTACATGGCACTTGTATGCATGTGTACATAAACAAAAATAGTTCTAATTAAATGCAAGAACATGCAGCCTTTCAACAAGTTAACTGGCAGATATTCAACATATAAACAAACAAATCTTACATTTCACATAAAAGAAAATCTAGATAAACTAGTTTTTTTTAACGAATTGAGCATCCTGCATACACTCGTGCATTCACCTTTACAGATATATCTATTATAGAAGTCACTTTATGAGGCAGGCTGTGGACTGAGGTCAGAGCTGAGCAGACAGTTAAGCACTGAAAGAAGAAAAAAAACCCTCTACACTCATTGACCACAAATGCCATCTTCCTCTTTTATCTCATTTTTATATCTCTCACTGTATTTCATTTGAATAAGAAAGCAAACATCGGGTGCACAAACAAGATGCCCGAAGTCACACACAGTGTTTGTGTTTGTGTATGTGTGTCTGTGTGCATGTAGGCTTTCAAAGGTCTCTCTTACCGGAACCTTGAGAGCCATCCTAAGCCCACTCAGTCCATAGGTGATGCTGACAGGCAGTGTAGGTGAAGAGTGTTTACAAGGGGGTTAACACAAAACAGCAATGGAGCTCTCCAGGACCACTATGATTTACTGACAGCATTGCTTATAATGAAAGTCCAGAGTTTTTTGATGGAGTCACCATGATCGTATGTCAGTTTGACAACAAAAAAATCATCAAACCTGTATTTTTCTTGAATAACTCTCACTTCAAGCTCGAGCTGCTAGGGGAAAACACCAGAAAACAACAGAAATCAGATTATGAACTAATCTTAATATGTGACTTGAATTAGTCATCTCATCTTCTCTGATTTGCTAATTTTTCTTTCTCTTAAAAGGTCACTACATATGTGGCTACTGCAATTACTTTTTTTAAAAGTTTTACTTGTTATTTCATGCCTCTCTGGAGTTTTTGATTCTGATCAGTCAATCGTCTACATTTTTGCAAAATTATATTACTTGGCTCTCGTTTTGTGGCAGTTCCGGTTTGACTTGTCCACTGAGTGCCACAAAAAGTGAGTTACATTTTCTCCAAAACAAAAACAGCCATTTGTTATCACAAAAAAATTATTAAATAAAAAAATTTAAAAAACTGTACTGTCAGCAGGCCATTATTCTGTTACTGTACATTACCCCTTACATACGCAATTCTGGAATTAATGCATTGCATTTTTATTGTCAGATTAATGCATAACGATGTACTGATGCATTTTACACCCCTATGTGTTACGTTTATTTAATTTGCATTCATGGGATTATACATTTCCCCATGTGCAACTCTGACGGTCCCAAGTAACACTGAAAGATTCTCTATGCAAATATGGATTCCAAAATTATATGCAAACTACCAATCCTTTGGAATTAACTTTAGTGACTTCTATTGAAGAAGAAAACTTCCCCTTGATATATTTTGATATGAAATGATATTACTCAATATAAGTGTCAAACTATGTTAAACAAATCTTCAAACTAACCCCTGGTCAATTATTATTACAGCTGGGATGACTATTACTGCAGAAACTACAAAATGTGTGTTCTCCAAACAATTGCACATTTCAAAATGTGTGAAGTAAGGGCAGGACTGGCTGTACAAAAGAACAAGAAGTGGAAAAAACAGAGTGAACAAAAACAGAGTGGATAGGAGATGGGTGGTGTGAGAAAGAAAGAGCTACACAATTTCAGCCATGACGCAACATGCATGCTTCTCTCAACAATGGCCATATTAGGAAAAGGGCAGGGCTTCAACAGAAACCAGGAAGTAGGGGGTCCTCTAGTGGAAATACCACATGATTTCCAGACAGTATCATCTCGAAATATCTATTTCACTCTCCCTCCCTTTCAGCACTCTCTGTATTTCTCTTTCAAACCAAATGCCCTCTCTTCTGAGTCATTAGGGCAAAATGTATTTATCAGGTAAAACATGAAGCAAGCAAGAGTAACATGAGTAACTCTTACAATCACTATATTAACAAACACTGTAATCAGATTAATGCCATTTGTAGCAAAAACACAGAGCAAGCTATTCTGGTAAATTAAACTAAGGCAGAAAGAACTGTAAACACAGCAGCTGCTGAATATAATCGTATGGTGACAGTGCAAAGCTGTTTAAAAGCTGCATCTGAGCAGTATATCTTTATAAGACAGTCAATGTTAAGCTCAGTTAAAGCCCTGCTAGTTCACTTATCACCTTGGTTATTCAACAACATTAATTAAGGGCTAGTGTAGGTTGCCATGATACATGTAATGTGAAAATATTAATCTAAATAGAATAAGGCCATTGAAGATTAGTTATGTAAAAAGTTTATGGTAATATATGAAATGTGATTTTAAAAAAAGAGCTCTCTGTATGCAGTATGTAAACTAGTGATCTCAAAAGTACAGGTACTTCGGTACCAAGACGGTCCTAAAATAAAAAGATGTCACGATACCAGAGTTTCTGCAGTACCGGTAGTACTGAGCACTGACTCAAATCGATACCCATATGCTGTCTGACTGGTACACGACTGCTTCAAAATGTCACACACAAATTTGTCTTATTTGGGGGGAAAATGTATGCATAATTAATCAAATTTCAATTGATAAATAGTCCAAATGTGATTACCAAACAGCGATTAACTGCAATATTAGTCTGCACGTGCTGCGTGCTTGCAGTGAATTTGTGAAGCAGGCCGCACATAATAGCTACTGTAACGAGTATAGCTGGCAATGGCAATGATGAAGATGCAAACGAAGATGATGATTAAGCAGAACCCATGTGTAGTTTATTTTACAAACGTGATGTCCAAAAAAACATAACTTAAAACGTGAACAAAGCAAAACCATGAACTTGACTAAACTAGACTAGAACAAAACATAAACATGAACTTGACTAAATTAGACTAGAACAAAACATAAACATGAACTTGACTATGAACTTGGGGTTTGTGGAGCCCCCGGCTCCATGAGAGCCTCGAGGGGCAGAGCCGATTGAGCTTAGTACCAAGGTGGAATAGGGGGCCTGGACCGTGGAGCAGAGGAGGGCCTGGACCATGGAGCAGAGGCGGGCCTGGACCGTGGAGCAGAGGCGGGCCTGGACCGTGGAGCAGAGGCGGGACTGGACCATGGAGCAGAGGCGGGCCTAAGACATGGCATGGAGCAGGCTGAGCCTCGGCTGTGACGTGGCACAGAGAAGTCTGGGGCCTGACTGTGACATGGCATGGAGAAGTCTGGGGCCTGACCGTGACATGGCATGGAGCAGACTGAGGTTCGACTGTGACATGGCATGGAGAAGTCTGGGGCCTGACTGTGATATGGCATGGAGTAGACTGAGGTTTGGCTGTGACATGGCATGGAGAAGTCTGGGGCCTGACTGTGACGTGGCATGGACCAGACTGAGGTTCGGCTGTGACATGGCATGGAGCAGGCTGAGGCTCGGCTGTGACATGGCACGGTGCACGCTGTGACGTGGCATGGAGCAGGCTGAGGTGTGGCTGTGACGTGGCACGGAGCAGGCTGAGGTGTTGCTGTGACATGGCATGGAGCTGACTCTGGCTTGGCTGCGACATGGCACAGAGCTGAATCTAGCTTGGCTGCGACGTGGCACAGAGCTGACTCTGGCTTGGCTGCGATGTGGCACAGAGCTTTCTCTGGCTTGGCTGCGACATGGCACGGAGCTGACTCTGACTTGGCTGCGACTTGGCCTGGAGCGGACTCTGGTGTGGCTGTGACATGGCCTGGAGGGGACTCTGGCGTGGCTGCGACATGGCCTGGAGCGGGCTCTAGGGGCAGAGCCATGGAAGGTGGAGGAGAGCCATGGAGGAGAGCACTGGCAGAAACTGGGGGATGACCTCCGTGGTTGTGAAGACAGGAGAAAAGGTGCTTCTCTTTCTCCTTCGGCCAGCAGGGAGCGTGGTTATGGGGAAGGTCGAGGCTACAGGCGCTGGCTCTGGGACGGTCGAGGCTACAGGCGCTGGCTCACTGACCGTGGCAGGCATGGGCTCTGGCTCACTGATCGTGGCAGGCATGGGCTCGGCGGCGGCCATGATGTGGGACTCTGGCTGGGCGGAGGCCATGACGTATGACTCTGGCTGGCCGGCGGCCATGACGTGGAACTCTGGCTCGGCGGCGGCCATGATGTGGAACTCTGGCTCAGCGGTGGCCATGACGTGGAAATCTGGCTCGACGTCCGCCTCACCCACAGTGAACATGGAACCAGTGATCGGTAGGGCGAGGTCAAAATATTGAGCCAGGTTGAGGGGACTGCGACCGCCAGGCATCAAAGTAGAGATTGGCTCACTCAGTCCAAAGCAAAAAATTTCTTTGAGGGCAACCTCATTAAAGTCCACTTGGTCTGCCAGAGCACAACAATTCTCCACGTAATTCTCCAGGGGTTGATTCCCCTGACGAAGATGCAGGAGTCTAACTGCTGGGTCCATAATGGGCGGTCTAGTATTCTGTAACGAATGTTGTAGCTGGCAATGGCAATGACGATGATGATGAAATGACGAACCCAAGTGCAGTTTAATAATCAAAGTGAAAACCAAAAACCCTAACTATAAACATGAATAAAACATAACATAAACTTGAAGAGTTGACAAAGAGATGACAAAGCAGAGCACCCATCCACTGTGAAGTGTACAGCACATGCAAACTATATATTTACATAATAAATCACAGCATATGTGCTTTAATGATCACACTGGGCCATGAAGCAAACATTTTATCCAGACGAGTTAAGCTTCCATCGATAAATAAAAGCTTGATTTATAATAAAAGCTAGATGCCTGAAATGAAGGAAATTGCAACAGAAATATATTACAACTGTATAGTGAAATGTAATATTAACTGTAGCAATAATAATAATAATAGATAATAATGATGATTATTATTGTTATAATTATTATAATAATAACGATTAAGCAATATATCACAAGCAGGAGTGCTGTTGTATTGAATAAAACTTTGGGAATCAAAACAAGAAAGCTTCAAATTTTGACTGAACGCACACAATACACAGACATTCTGCAAAAGTTCAATTCAGGTAAATTGGGCCAGTTGCCAGAATTCGACCTAAACTCTTATTAGTACCCAAGCAACTCCTGAAATAGTGCAATATCTAATATGACAACTTTCCATGTAATGCTGGCTGTGTTCTTTTGCAAATTGTTTAATGTAACACAAATTAAAAAAAAGTGTCCTATTTTAGGAACTCGAGGACAGTAGTGTTCAACATAGCAACAACAAGTGACTGATCTGACTTGCCTTAATCGCTACAACTAAAGTTTGCTATTATTGGCATATAATATGTTTACTCAATCCTTATTAAGTATTTTTTCATAAATTTGTTGATTTTACTTTCTTAGGTTACTATGTTATTATTGTTATATTGTTACTATTTTATTATTATTTTATACCACTGTATACCATTTTATTTGATAAAATTTCATATTTATGCCATTCACATTTCTATTGCTATTTTACTTTATATTAAGAAATACCAGGGCTAGTTGTCACATGGCTTCATATAAGTAACTAGGTTTTGAGTACAAGTCCAATTGCACAATGCTTGATACATTTACATTTATGCATTTGGCAGACGCTTTTATACAAAGCGACTTACAGTGCACTTATTACAGGGACAATCCCCCCGGAGCAACCTGGATGTAAGTGCCTTACTCAAGGACACAATGGTGGTGGCTGTGGGGGTCAAACCAGCAACCTTCTGATTAGCAGTCCTGTGCACTACGCCACCACCACCTGATAGTAATCATATTTTATAATGTTATAATTGTAAACAATTCATTAATTACAAAATGCTGTGGCAAAAACAAAAGTTTTTTCATTTTTGTTTTACCTTTAACATATTTGCTGTGTCATGTATTATTTTGTGCTGCATAAATGTTTTACTGTTTACTCTAAACTGCACTGCAGTTCCCACTGTGACAACTTAATTAAGTGTGGCAATATGTTCAACTGTTTGGAGATGTTGTCACAACAGGTGTTTTGAACTTTATCTTTTCCCCCTTCTTCTTCTTCTTCTTCTTTTTAGGTAAGACTTTAAAGCAGCATCCAGAAATGTACTTTCAAAAATAAAACCTAACCTGTGAAATATTCACTATTAAACAGTAGTAAAACAAAACAAAAAAGTAGTAGAAATAGTAAACTATTTCTGCTTTCCATATACAGATATAGTACAAACGCTTTGGCAATACAATTGTACACAGTTTTTGTCATGCCAATTAAGCACACTACATTTAAAATGAATTGAGATTCAGCAGCTGCATCATTATCAAGCAAATTCATTTGGCAAGTAAAAATGTGTCGCAACATAAACATAATTAGACCATTATAGCTTGTGAATTATTTTATTTTTTTTAACATCTACCCTCAAACCCACAACAGAGACACGCAAACCTCTGAAATCTCAATCAAATACTAACCCAGCGATCAGTAACGCACTACAGGGAGAGATTCACCCACTCTCGGCGTCATGGTAACCGCTGGAGAATGTTCCACCACAGCAGCCTGCTTTGTTTTTCGCGCTCACACTTTCCCGCCCACTCATGAGGCAATCCCCTTCAGCGATGATCAAGCGTCAATGTTCACAGCTACGCCATCCACCCCCCCCAACTCGCCATTCTCCGCTACGCACCCAGTGGGCTGTACCGTGAACTTGACACATTATAGCTGGCGTTATTGTTTTGCTTTTTACGTCGTTACAGTTGACCATTTAAATGGAACATAATGAAAAAGTAACACACTGTTTTTCTGCATTTAAAGAAAATGGCGTGGACTTGAGTATCTTTAATCCTAATAAAACAAACACATTTGGTTTCTACATAATGCTTGGACTTCATGTTTGTGTAATTGGGGTATTTGGAGAAGTGTTCGGGTGCATTATAGTTTGTGCAGCTATAGATGTTTGTATTTGTATTTGAGCATTTGTTGGGTTGCAAAAGTCTTAGACCACTAGCATTTTTATTTATTTATTTTATTTTTGGGCATACACACATTCATATTTTTATTGTCAGGTTTAAATAAAACATCTATCAGATTTTCAAAGTACTGTATACCTTTAAACTTCCAATATACTGTATGCACAGATATTTATCAATTGACAATTTATATTTATATGTGTGTGCAAATGTGTAGCCGTGTAAATGGGTAGCCTACTGCACAATTTTTTTCTTAACACAGCTTCTTAGCACAAAATCAATAAAACATAACGAGGGCTGTTGCTGTGGTATCTACTCCAGGCTTTGCTTTGCTTTCTAGTAAGGGTTTCAGAGAGAATTTAAACCCTGTTATCACTGTTCAGACTGCTGCACCATTAACATGCTGATTAAAGCTCATTTACAACCAGTATGGCAAATCAAATGAATAACATGGCTTAATTGGATAACTGAGGCCCATATGCCAATGAAGAGAGAAATAACCCAGTCAATATTGTTCTCCTTGGTGTCATTTGCATGATTATCAGTGGCTTGCCTTTGTGTTAACACTGCAGTTAGTTAAATACAAAGGCTCAAGTGATACCTATAGTTGCACCATGTGATGTGGGATAATACGATTTATATGTACAATATATCAACAACTTGTCCTAGAGAGATTGTGGTATCCCTGAAGAAATGCTCTTAAGAAAATGCATCACACAGAATTTCAAGAGTCTCAAAGTAGAGTAGGATGGGGGTGGAAGGGTGTGTCACATACCCTCTCGCTCCACACTCACTCCATCTCAAGTCTGACATACACACCCACCCCTCTTATGAGACCTGCTGTGATGAGGTCAGCAGCCCAACTCTGATGTCATCATCAGATGTGAGTAATGTGAGAAAGACAGTAATGTATCAACAAATTGTATTTCTTTTGGCAAAGTTGGCATTACTCATTCACAACCCATTTTACTTCTGTAATGTGATTTCACTGTGTATTTCAAAGTGAAACAGGATATTTAATGAGAAAAAATATGAAGGGAGGGACCTGATTTTATTGATCAGAAACTGATTAAAGAGTTATTACATTTTGATAAAAGATTAAAAAAAATGTCTTTGTAGTAACATGCATCTCATCTTGGGTGAGGTGGTGGGGGGTCGAGGGGACTCGAGTTAGTGACTCGGACTTCTGAAAAAAAGGACTTCAGAAATGAGTATTTTAACCTTAACTACTAATATCATGAAGGAAGAATTTTTGTTTTATTCCTGTAGTTACATATGCATGACATATTTCCATGTGTGTCATGATAGATTTGACCTTAATCATAAATAGGGCCATTTCTGACCATTCTGGCATCCTAGGCGAGATCCCTATTGGTGCTCCTATCAGGGCGCAAGGGTGGGAAGATGAAGGGGGCGTGGCGGTGGCCAAAGGCAAGCACTTCAAGTGATCGATCTTTTCATAGCATGTGTGTGTGTGTGTGTGTGTGAGAGAGAGAGAGAGAGAGAGAGAGAGAGAGAGAGAGAGAGAGAGAGAGAGAATGAGAAAGAGAGAGCGAAAGAAAGAGAAAGAGAGATATTAATGCATACATTTTGTAACTTAGACTCTCGCAGTCAGCTCGCATAGTTTTCTATGGGCTTAATTTCTATAGGTATAATTTTGTCAAAATTATACCTAATGATTATTTAACTAATACATTGCATTGCATATGACATATTACATTATCCAAACCCATATGATAAATATTCTTAGATTTTGTTTTCATTAAGCTTGTTTAAATATTTACTTTCTATGGTTTTATGTTTATTAAAAAACTTTTTTTATTCTAAATAAAGTATGAATGTTGACTATGAATATGCCTACTCCAAGTAATGACTTTACATGTATTTGTGTATTGTACTGATAGACTCTACACTTCTAGAATTCTAGTAGTGTCCCAGAAGAATCTTAATCATGACACATGACATAACTTTTTGTTAGTCCATGAAGTAACCTTTTATCAGATATGCATCTAAAATTAAGTTGTTCTCTTCTGGGAAAACAAACCAAACATACTGGTGACAACTTGCACTTATAGGCATAACAAAAGATTTGTCCAATAAAATGCTTTCTAGAATGAGAATGCCCCTCCTCCTAATTCTCCCTGCCATCAACTAAACAAGAAGCAAATCATGATTCATAACAAAAAAAACTATAAAAATAAAGTTCTGAAAACCTTATACCAATACTGGAAATAAAACTGTGGTCATCAAGTCATTTCACAGGGACTTTAATCCATTAAAATGTAGTGTTGATCAGAGCTGGCTCACAGGGAGCAGCTTCATTGTGACAGCCACATTTGGTAAAAATTTAATTGCAAATCTTGGCCAAATTGGTCCGATCTGAACTAATTTAAGGCACATTTAAGGCAATACATCAAGGATAAACTTAATTTCTACAGTTTGTGTTGGTCTACCATCACTTCTTTTTCCTTGTATCACCACTGACTGCACTCCGAAAAGACCTCACTGAGGGACAGAAAATTATTTTAGCAATATTATAACTGTGAATCATCAATGATAAGGTTCTGTCTTGTGCACCTGCTGTGATAAATTGAGTTTAGTTTTGTCAGCTTGCAATAATCTGAATGGTATTTTCCATTCTGATAAAGACTCAGTCAGCAGTTCTGGGGAAGCTATTTTGAAACAGTATGGCTTCCAAACTACTGATAAATTAAGTTAGTTAAACTACAGTAAAACTGTCCTTTTGTTAAAGTTACGCAGTATGGTGAGCAGGGCGGAGACGAGTGGTGTCAGGGCAGAGCGAGGCCGGGAAGATAAGTGGCGAATGACTTTTACCTGTGTGCCACACTGGTCTTGCGTTCCAGCGAGGGACGGCAGGAGTACTTAAGGAGAGGAGAAAGTGGCAAACTTGAGAGAGAGATGCGTGAAACTGTTTGTGTGTTGTGCTGAAAAGCCAACAGAGTTTATGTGTAGTGAAGCTGTAAAGCATACCTTTTGTGTACTGCTGAAAAGCAGCCTTATTGTGTGTGACTCAAAAGTGCAAAAATAAATGTCTATGTGTTTCATCAACCGGCAACCGGAAGGGATGGATGAGGGGTCCAATGCTATCACCCAGCGTTGCAGACTGAAGCACGACAGCAAGCTGAGGGCCAGTTGAAGGCATGTCCATGCCAGCAAGCCTGTCTCTCTCGCCGCACTCTGCTTTCTCCCTTTTGTCCCCCTCTTCCCTTTCTCCTCCTTTTCGCCCTGTTCCCCCTCCCAGGCACGCACAGGTCAGATCCGGAGTCCAGTGTGACCTGTCGATGCTCCCTGCCTAGAAATGGGAAGGGGGGGTGGGGGGTAAGTCACATGTCTGAGAAATCCCCGACCTGAATTTGGCGATGGGGGTATGTGTTGAGCAGGGCGGATCCGAGAGGCGTCTGGCAGAGCGAGGCCAGGAAGATAAGTGGCATTACAGCTAGGGGAGGCAGGATTATTTAAGGAGAAGAAATAGCAGCAGATGGGAGAGAGAGAGAGATACACGTAGCTTGTCATAGTTCTTGTGTGTGTTTTATGATTTGATGTAGCTGGCGGAAAAGCAGTGCGTGTTTTTGTTTCTTTGTACATACATTTTTTTTAATTAAATATCTGTGTTTGTCAAGCCTGTACCAGCTTCCTTCTTTGCCATCGTTAATTGTTACACGCAGCTACACTTCAAGCTACTTAAATAAATTAAATGCCTACAATTGAAATGAAATATTTTAACAAATATTATGCATTTTTGCAATAAGAGCAGTATTTGTCTGGCACAAAAACAATTAGGATGACAGCACTATACACTGTAAACCTTAATGTTGTCATTACTGAAAGAAAAAAGTTGTCTAAATTAAGCATTACTTCAAATGTCAAGATTTGGCTCATAACTCTAATATCTACAGTATGTTCCTAAACTTATTTATCTGAAAAATCTATAAATTTCCAGTGTTTATAACTCAAACGATTGAGTACAAAATTGAGGCTGCTGGGAATACACATAATGATGGTGATCCACCTTTGGTCAAGTTGGACCCTGTTGACTCTTTTTCAGTTCACTTTGCGCATGTGTAACAATATTAAGTATATTTATGATTGGCCTAGAATAAATTATAATCTTAATTTGAGTTGATAGTGTATGATCTAAATTTGAGTCAATTCAACTAAATTATTTACTAGAAAATAAAACCAATATTTAAACAGCAAATTAGCAGAGGAACAGTTAAAAGGATTTATTAACAATCAATAGCAGCTTAAGTTGTGCTGGTGAAGAGTGGAGAACCCAGCACCAGCTGCAGTAACAGGGTTAGAAGTTCTTGGATGTGTGCACGCCATGGCTGATACATGAGACAGGACCAATTAAGCAAAGAGAGAGTGAGGTAAATTACTTCACACAAAACATCAATTTAGCAAAGATACTGAAAACACAAAGGGATTAAGAAGGGAGTGAATCAGCGGAGAACCAGGTGCTGCTAGCACACTAATTAGTGGCATGATCAGTGTTCTCCTGGGAACAATCCCATGAAAACACTGATCATGCATCCCAAAATTGAGGCTGATGGGGATACACATAATGATGGTGATCTGTGTCCCCCTTTGGTCAAGTTGGACCCTGTTGATTCTATTTCAGTTCACTTTGTGCATGTGCAACAATATTACTTATATTTATGATTGGCCTAAAATAAATTATAATCTGAATTTAATCTGTTAGTGTATGATCTAAATATGAGTCAATTCAACTAAATTATTTAGTAGAAAATAAAAACAATATTTAAACAGCAAATGAGCACAGCGTTGAGATTGCCTGCAATGACAACAAGCTCACTCCGATGATGCTGTGATACACCGCTCATTCCTTTGACGATAAATGCTAGTCCGACCATCACCCCATGTGAGACAAAACCGTGACTCGCCAGTGATGACAACTTTCTGCCAGTCCTGTCTAGTCCAGCGAAGGTGGGTTTGTGCCTATGGCAACATTGTTGCCAGTGATGTCTGTTAAGGACCTGCCTTACAACAGGCCTACAAGCCCTCAGTCCAGCCTCTCTCAGTCTATTGCGGACAGTCTGAGCACTGATGGAGGGATTGTGCATTCATGGTGTCACTTGGGCAGTTGTTGTTGCCATTCTGTACCTGTCCCGCAGGTGTGATATTCGCATGTACTGATCCTGTGCAGGTGTTGTTACACGTGGTCTGCCACTGCAAGGACGCTCACTGTCTTAGGCATCTCACAGTAAGGACATGGCCATTTATTGCCATGGTCACATCTGCAGTCCTCATGCCTCCATGCAGCATGCCTAAGGCATATTCATGCAGATGAGCAGGGACTCTGGGCATCTTTCAGTCAGTCAGTAGAAAGGTCTCTTTAGTGTCCTAAGTTTTTAGAAATGTGACCTTAATTGCCTACTGTCTGTAAGCTGTTAGTGTCTTAACGACCGTTCCACAGGTGCATGTTCATTAATTGTTCATGGTTCATTGAACAAGCATGGACATTTTTTTAAGCTCTTTACAATAAAGATTAGTAAAGGTATTTGGATTTTTACTAAATTATTTTTAAAATACAATGTCCTGAAAAAGGGAAGCTTCTTTTTTGCTGAGTTTAGTTAAGTTCTGTATGAACACCAAGTTTTGTAAACTTAACTACACAAGTTTTGGATTACTCAGTTCAATTGAGGGAAAGCGATTACTCAATCAGTTGAGTATATTCACACTATATAAAAGATAGTAGCCTCATTACTTTAACCTCTACACTGTCAGCCAGTAACTTGGACCGTGTCTTGGAGGGAAAGAGAGGAAAATAGAGGGAAACAGATGGAGGGAATGAGGTGTGCACATACTCAATTAGCTTTAAACCATAAGGCTGAGTGAGCAGGTGGTGGGGAAGAGAGAGGGAAAAACACAATAAGGAAGAAAGTGAAAATTACCAGTTAGCCTCCAAGGTCGAGGACAATAGATTACCTGTGCATGTAAATGTTGAAAGTTGGCCCCTTAGCAACCAGCGATGAAACACTACAAACTTTAAAAGTGCTGCAGACATGCCAGCTGTTTTGCTGCAGCTGTTGATATGGGCTAGTGGGTTTGTACTGTGTGAGCAGGTGTCTGTTTTGAAGGTCTGTTGTATTTTTAGCTCTCATTTTTACATCCACTGATAAGTTCTCACCATTGATGTTTACACTGTGGACATGGTTGCTGGATGGCAGATTGATGGATCTTCCATGAAGCTGAGTTAAAATGAGAGGGGTTAAGCAGCTAAATTTGTAGCAGTACTACTTTTAGTCCCCCACACTGCATTTATGACCATTTATTAGTTTATAAATCTACATTTTAAATGTAATGAGTTTACATGACTTAGGAAATAGACAATAATGGAGTCCAACATAATTGTACATCTGTAACAAAGCGAGAGCGAGAAAAAGAGACCAAGAGCAGAGGAACAGTTCAAAGGATTTATTAACAATAACTAGCAGCTTAAGTTGTGATGGTGAAGAGTGGAGAACCCGGCACCGGCAGCAGTAACAAGGTTAGAAGTTTTTGGATGTGTGCACGCCATGGCTGCGCAATGGGCAGATCCATGATGACTCCATGAATAGTGTGTTCGTAGGCGAGTGTGTGGGCATCGTGGTAGTCAGGAGCAGATTTGGAAGGAATCCTTCATGAAGCCTAGTGAGGTGGACAGAACAAGTGCACAGCAGACTGGATGGCAATCACTCTCCCACCACTTGGGCAGAGATGAGGAATCCTCCATTGAAGATTCTTCCTCTGAAAAAAAGAAAGAAAAAAGAAAAAAGCAAAAAATGACTGAAAGACAGAGCAAGCGGTGTGTGTTCACTTGTCACCGTTCTATGGCTGAGAGGGACACACATCAGTTTTGCTTTGTTTGTTTGGGGGAAGAGCATGCTGTTCTCGAGTTGGGGCAGGGCGGGTGCGAGCATTGCGATCTGCTCTCGGTCAAAATGCTTCGTGCTCCTCTTGCTTACTTCCGAGAGTCGGCGCCCACACTTCATTCGTGGGGCTCTCGTATGGATCTGGCTGAGGAATGAGAGAGACAGGTCTGTCCCTATCGCTCGCTATCTCACATCCAGCTGATCCTTCTCGTAAGCCTGAAGCACACCTCGGCGCCTCTTCAGTTCATGAGGGGGACACTGAACCTCTTTACATCCCACGCACAATAATAAACGCTCCAAACTAGAAGACAGATTTCTGTCTGGTGGCCAAAATAAATAAATGGAATTCGATCACGATGCGGGCACAGTTGTCTCCTGCTCGAATCATGTCCATTCAGAACACCCTGAGCGAAATCAGGCTAGGTCAAGGTTGCACTGTTCGTCAGTATCAACGAATACTAGGTCTCATGGCGTCTGTGTCCATAGTGATCCCTTTGGGCCTTCTGCACATGAGGGTCAATCCCCTAGGCTGATAAGGGCTATGCCCTGCATGCTGCGTACCCTTTCTTTGTGGTTCAGACCCCGGTTCCTCACTTTGGGTCCCACTCTAGGCGCGTCTTGCCGTCGCAGGTTGCTGACGACAGATGCCAGCGGTAGTCTGTTACATAAACCTTCAAGGAGGTCTACGTTAATGCCAGCTGAACAGACTGGCACGGCAGATTCTCCTTTGGGCCTAGGGCAAGCTCCTGTTAATCAGAGCAGCTTCTATCCCTGGATGCCTGAATGGGAGCTGATGTACTGTCCAGACAGAAAATACCGACGGGGAGTGGATCCACCCCGAGGTAGTGGAACAAATCTGGGTGAGATGTTATATGGCAGAAGTGGACCTCTTCGCCTCTTTACAGACAGCGCAATGTCCCCTCTACTTCTCTCTGAGTCACCTAACCCCCCCTGGGTCTGGACGCGATGGCGCATACATGGCCCAGAATACCTCTGTATGCCTTTCCCCCGGTTTTCTCTGCTCCCGGGAGTCTTGGCCAGATTCTACCAGCAAGGGTCTTGCCTCTTATTGATAGCGCCACGCTGGCCGAACAGGGTATGGTTCTCGGAGATAATGTCTCTCCTTGACGGCTCGCCTTGGGCGATTCCGGACAGGAGGGACCTTCTGTCTCAGGCACAGGGGACAATATTTCATCCCCGGCCCGAGCTGTGAAACCTTCATATTTGGCCCCTGAAGGGTACCAACTGAGGGGCACAGGGTTTTCACCTGAGGTTATCGAGACCATTTTAAGTGCTAGGGCTCCCTCTACCAGAAGAATCTACGCCAATAAATAGGGTGTCTTTGAAAGATGGTGCAGTACACATAATTCAGTTAACTGCCAGATTGCTTCAGTTCTGGATTTTCTGCAGGAAAAACTGTCAGCAGGCATATGCCCCGCCACTCTCAGGGTCTATGTGGCCGCCATTTCGGCTTGCCATGCCCTGATGGACGGGGTGCCGTTGGGGAGACATCCTCTACTCGCTCACTTCATTCATGGAGCTCTGCGACTGAGGCCTCCTGTTAGGACCAGGACACCTTCATGGGACTTAGCAGTAGTCCTTGAGGGTCTGGTTGAGACCCCCTTTGAACCTCTAGAGTCAGCGTCTGACAGACTTCTGACTCTCAAGATGGTTTTTCATATGGCGATTACCTCTCTAAAGAGAATTGGGGACCTACAGGCTCTATCTGTCTTGCCAGCCTGCTTAGAGTTTGCCCCAGGAATGACCAACGCAATTTTGCACCCTCATCCTGACTATCTGCCTATGGTGCCTTTCTTGACCGTACATACGGTCACTCTCGAAGCCCTGCTCCCCGCCGTTTACAATGCTGGAGCAGGAAAGACTTCACAGACTTTGTCCAGTCCGTGCCCTTAAGACTTATGTCCACCACACTAGCCAGTGGCGTAAGTCAGGGCAACTATTAGTTTTCCATGGGGGCCGCAACAGGGGGTGTCCGCCACCAAGCAGACAATGTCGCATTGGGTGAGGGACGCTATTGTCCTGGCCTACGAGGTGTGCGGTCAAGCTTTGCCAGTAGGTATTAGGGCTCACTCCACCAGAGGGTTCGCCTCCTCTAAAACCTAGGCTAGAGGTGTCCCTCTGCAGCATGTTTGTGATGAGGCAGGCTGGTCCTCTCCGCACACATTCATTAGATTTTACAGTTTGGATGTTCACGCCACTCCGGGCTCTTATGTCCTTGAGTCGACATCACAAGCTCATGTCCGAGACCTCTCAAGCTCTTGTGAGCACACTACACAACCGTAGGGGGTCCGGACATCCGCAGGGCGGCGGCATGGGTATTCTCATTCCCAAATCGCTATTTCAGCGCAGCATCATAAGTATAACTTTTTGAAAGGGAATGTCTCGGGTTACTTGAATGTAACCCCTGTTCCCTGATAAAAGTGGAATGAGATACTGCTCTTCATTGCAGCACTGGGATGCCCCAGGACTGCTCTTCAGACAAAATACCTGACGATGCTCCTGTGACAAATCTATTTATAGTCCTGCCCCAGGTACATCCAATGATTACACCGGCAGAGTCTATAAATTCCGGTCAATGTTGCACACATATTCACAGCTGGTCACACCTAAAGTTGTTCCCAAAACGCTATTACAACACAGCATCTCGTTCCGCAAGACATTTCTTCACTGCGAAAGCAAACCTCTTTGTTTGGACTTCCAAAGGCAGACGAATTGAAGAATCAGTGGTTCAAATTAATATAATTTTTTAATTATTTAACAGTACAACCACAACCACTGCCATATTTTCAAGACGGTTACTGCTGAAAGATGGTGCCATTTCCACATCCAATCTGCAGCTTCAGGATCACAACCTGCATGTATGCTTGATTATTGTGGATTTATCTGCTACCGATAGTTCAAATGCAGACTTTTGTCTTTTGCTTCAGGATCACAACCTGCATGTATGCTTGATTATTGTGGATTTATCTGCTACCGATAGTTCAAATGCAGACTTTTGTGTTGTAGCTATGGTGTACACCCAGTGCACAGCTGTAGGCCTCTGCTAATCTGCTAGCTAATGTTATTGTGTTGTAATAGTTTTGCTAATCAGCTGAATGCCAATTTTACCTACAATTGTGTTGAATTCTGCAGATTGTTTGTCGTTCTTACTATCATGAATAGTGATCAAGTGTGGAAATGGATTTATTTTTACAAATGGTCATTTTAAGTCTGCAATCCACGGTAGTGCTTGGCTAACTTGCTATGTAATTGTAAAGACGTCCGTTGTCAGGACAGGAAGGAGGACACGGGAACAGGCGTCTACGCTCAGATAAAGTTTTTAATTTTACAATAAGGCACAGAACTTGAACATAAAATACTCCGGATGAACAGGGACTTTCTTAAACATAAACTCTTCATATAAACTTGAATAGTCTCTCTCAAGGGTTGACAACACTGGACTGCTGCCACAGTAATGTTATTGTTTTGGTAAGGGTTTACTATTCAACTGTGGGCTGGCTTTTACCTAAAATTGTGTATCAAAATGTCGATCTCAAGAGTCTTATATAATTATATAATTACGAACTTTAATGTTACAGCCACTATCGATAGTCCACGGCTAACTTGCTCACTAACTCTCTAATACACACGGTAATGTCCAACCGGGAGTAAGCCTCTGTTCTCCATTCACATCTCAGGCAAAAAAAGTTCCCCCAAAATAAAATTATGAACCAGTAAATTAGCATAATATGGGCTCTTTAAATAAAAATAACCAAATAAATTCAACTTGTTACATGAAGATTACATCCATACACAATCTCTGTATCATGTGTAAATTGATAGTAGTTGATTTATGTTTTTCATGTGTTTTATTTTGAAATTTCTAGTACCTATTTCATGTCAGGTTCCCCTCCATGTGTCTTGATTTCATTGGTTGATTGTCTTGTTTTATTTTTTAGAGTTCTTTGTGTTTATTGGTATCTTTGTCATGTGTTCTCCCATGCCATGTATTTAACCCTCATGGTTTCCATTGTCCATTGTCAGGTATTGTTTGTATGTAACTTTGGTTGAGACTTCAAGTTTATGTCAAGTTCATGTTTATGTTTTATTTACATTAAAATAAAAATACATTTGCACTTGGGTTCTTTACTTCATTGTCTTTGTCATTGCCAACAATGTTACAGAATACGTGACTGACCAAAATGAACCCAGCGATCCAACTCCTATGCCTATGTCAAGGGAATCGTCCCTTGAGGATTATGTGGAGGAATTCTGCGCTCTGACCTGCTGGGTGGACTTCAATGAGGTCGCCCACAAAGACATTTTCCATTTTGGACTGAATGAGCCAATCTCCAGAGTTCCACGTCATGGCAACCGAGCCAGACGCTCATGGCTGCTGAGCCAGAGTTCCTCGTCGTGGTCGCCTCAGCCTGCTCCATGCCATGTCACAGCAATTCCTCAGCCTGCTCCATGCCACGTCACAGCTATGCCTGAGTCTGTTTCACGCCATGTCATAGCCACATCTGTACTATTGGACCTGGAGATGATTCCTGCCCTTGTACCCACCCTATGGATGTTTCCTCTGGATCAGTCAAGTGGAACTTCCAACCCACTGAATATGCCTAGACCCTCCGAGCCCTGGACTCCGCCTTGGTTCACCGAGCCCTCGGTTTCACCTTGGTTCTATGTCCCTTCAGATCCACCATGGTCCTTTGGCCAATCGGCTTCACTGGGGTCCCTCGTTCCTCCAGCTCCACCTTTGTCAGTTGATCACCTGGAACCGCCTGAGCTCTCCACTCCCACAGCTACGTTTTGTAAATACGTAGCTGTGGGAGTACCTCCGGGTACCACCGGGTACCTCCTTCCCTATGGCTCCGCCTTGGTCCTCAGTCCCACCGGCTCCACCTTTCTCCTCCGATCCCCCAGCTCCACCTTGGTCCTCTGAACTCCTTGGTTCTCCAAACCTCCGGCACCACCATGGTCCTTCGAGTCATTGGCTACTCTCCGGGCACCAAGTTATATGGTGTCGCCATTCAAAACTTTCATGGATCTGCCCTTCGAGTCTTTCATGGCTCCACCTTGCACAGACCTTGCCACGATCCCATGCTCCATACCTTGTCTTGCCAAGCCTTGCTTCAAGACCACCCCCCCCATGTATGCCATGTTTTAGGTGTTGGTTCATGTTTTGGGGCATCAGGAGCTGCCCCTTAGTGGGGGGGATATGTAATGCGTATTTTGTTGATTCATGTTTTTAATATCTTTTATTCAGAAATTTCTAGTTCCTGTTTCATGTCATGTGGTTCCCTTGTCATGTGATTTCATGTTTCCCTCCATGTTCATGTGTCTTGTTTTCATTGCGAGTTATTTATGTTTACTGATTATCATTGTCATGTGTTCTCCCATGTAATACCTGTTGTCAGGTCCCGTGCCATTCGAAACCACCTTGTTTAGTTTCTAGTATACATTGGCTACAACTACATGTCTTTATGTTTTTATCATGCCAGCCACCTTGGTAATCAATGTTACACAGTAGACTCTGTAGTAAAATTCAAGCAAACTGGTTGAATGATGAGTGTGCCACTTTGCACATGCATATGTGTGTGTGTGTTTGCTTAAACACGATGAAACAACTCTGGCCACATCTACAACATCAGGGGTGCTACAGCTGCATGCAGACAGAGATGTGTTCATTTATTTATTTTTATTATTATTATTTTTAATTGCATCACAAATGCCATGGATTCGACTGGACTTGGAAATAAATCCAGAGTACTAAATGTAGTTTGAGTCAAGTCTGAGTCCGTAACAAGCAGTGGTGGATTTAGGCATGGGTGACATGGGAAGTCCTTGTGGGGTTTTCTCATTTAGAATCACATTCTCGAGTACCCCAACTAACTTTGCACAAACAAGGTTGGCTGATGATTTATCCCACTACTCTCATGTTAACACAGATAAGTGTTATGGTTATACTTTCAATACAGTGTGAAAGATTAATATTATTGCCCCATGGACTTCTATTGTAAGTGTTTAAATGCAGTTCTTTTTAACAGACTAAGGGATGAGTCCAGATATTTTTGTGGTAATCAACAACATGCTACAGAAGCAGTCAATGTGGCATACATTGTATTTAACCCAGAATTCTTCTTTTAAAATTCAAAATGTTTTTTTATTTTACAAACCAGCAAAGGAGCAGAAATCTCTGTGAGATGCAGGGCGAACATAGAGGTCTTGTTTTTGTGAAGTGTAGGGCAAGAAGTGAGTGAAAGTGAGAGAAGATAGGAAGGGGTGGTGGGTTTGTAGCATCCTGCACCCATGTGGGTGCAGAGAAGAGGGCTTTGAGTGCATGGTTAGTATGCATACTGGAGGCATTGTGTGAGTGTGTAACCCAGCTGGCTGAAAAAGTAGTTGAGTCACCATGGAGACCACAGCTATTGAGTTGAGTGTATAAGCAGATCAGTGGAATTTTTTTTCACCCCATTACTGTACACATATGGCCTGCCTACTTAAACACCCCTGCTCACACTCACATATGTCTGCCCACATGCCCTATGTCCATTGCTTTCACCCTCTCCCTCTAATACTCTCAGTGTTTGTCCTACCCAGCAGGTGTGGTTCAGTTCAGCTCTATTGCCAATTACACTAGATTGTCTAGATTGTTTAGGAGTTTTGACCCAAAGTTTAGTATCTAATATTAGGGATTGAACCCCGAGTATGAGCAATAGAAATAGCGGTAATTTGGTGAAAATATTATCACTTAGAAAAGTAAAAACTCCAAGTCACACAATTTAGGCATCATTTATGTTTAAGTTACGTTATGCACCAAAGTTTAATATTTAGGGTTTGGCCAATTTGTTGCATAGCTCCTATAGATAAATAGCTCCTTCTCAAATTCTCCGGTACATCTATGTTAATACAACCCCAATTTCAAAAAAGTTGAGATAGAGGGAATTTAGGACTAATAACAATCTGACAAGTTGAAATAACAAGGTGATGTGAAACAGGAAAAGGACCATCCAAGCTGTTATCAGCATCAGGTCCAAAAGCCAATGTCTGTCATGGTATTGGAGTGTGTCATTGCCAATGGCATCTGCGGGGGCACGATTAATGCAGAAAGATATTTACAAATTGTGGAGCAATATATGCAGCCATCCAGACGCTGTCTTTCCCATGGATACCCCCAGGGTTGGGAGGGTTACTTTTGAAATGTATTCTACTACAGATTACATAATACCTGTAATTTGTAACATATTCCGTTAGTTTACTCAAGGTCAGTAACATATTCTAAATACTTTGGATTACTTCAGCGGTAGTAGATTTTTTCACTTGTTTTGAATATGAAACCTCTGCCAGTACCAGGTATCAGGCTAAACAAGCCTTCGAGAGGGATAAAGGCCGGCTGTGGATGGTGGTGCGAGATAGAGAGAGCGTTTACGGGCAGCTGCCCCGTGTGTGTTTGTTTGTGTCATTTTATTTAATTGAATGTTGTTTACTATGTCAAGCTGGTTCTCACCTCCTCCTTTCCATTGAACTGCTTTACAGTGGTGCCGAAACCCAGGAAGGAGGAGGGATACGCCATAGTGGAGTTCTCGCCGCTACCATCCACCCCAACGGAGCAGCCACGGCCATCTGCGAGGGGACGGAGGAGCCCGGCCGCCTGGAAGCGGAGGTAAACAGAACAGTAAACAGAGAACCGTTGCCAGGGGAGGGGGTGACCCCTTCTGTTCACCGAGAACGCGGCAGGGTGTTCCGTCCGCCAGGGGCTGGAGGACTGCCTCCGATCCACCCAGGGGGGTTAGAGGGTGGAGGAGTGGCCAAGGACCAAGTGTTTTTTTTTCTTTCTCTCTCTCTCTCCTCTCTCACTCCCACTGCTGCTCCGTGTTGGCCTTTTCCCTCTCTTTTAAATTTTACTGTTTGTTTTTTTTTTTGTTGGGGGGTAATGAACTGTTACAGGGAGTACCCCCCTATTTTTCATTATTGTTTCCCTCCCCCTGTCCCCTCCTAGATTCAGGAATGCGGGGAAGACCTGCCGGCAGACGGGGCATAAGGCACGACCTCCCCCAGGAAAAGGGGGGGGGGGGGGGGGGGGGGGGGGTATACGTCATGCCTGGGGGTTCCCCAGCCTGAGAGAACAAGGGAGGAATGTGACAGGGCGAAGGGCGGGGCTGGGTCGTGATTTTACACACCCGGCCCCTTATCAGGCTAATCAAGCCTCCGAGAAGGATAAAGGCTGACTGTGCGAGAGAGAGAGAGAAAGCGTTTACGGCAGCTGCCCCATGTGTGTTGTGTGTGTGTGTGTGTGTGTGTGTGTGTGTGTGTGTGTGTGTGTGTGTCTTTTTATTTAATTAAATGTTGTTTATATTGTCATGCCGGTTCTCGCCACCTCCTTTCCATTGAACTGCTTTACATACACATTAAAAATACATTCTCTGAAAAACCTAAATATCTTATGCAGTGTTGTTTCTAATTTTATGTTTTATGGGTTTTTAGATATTTTTACAGGAAAGCAATATAAAAATGATTATCAAGAATATGATTTTTGCCCTAATATCAAAGGTCTTACTAGAAAAAAGAAATAATGATCCAACGTGAATTTTCTTGATAAAAAAATATGATCATGTCTGGTAACATGTGCATGAAAAATGGCTTGAAAGAGCATTTTAGCTTAGTGTAAAGCTGACAATTTACACAAGGTTTATTTCTGTTTCTTTTGCTCCAAACTTACTTCAAACTTTCTTCTCTTTCAGCTTGCATGAATGTAACGCTTCATAAGAAAGTGTTTCACCACTTTGGATCGCTTCATTTATATGTATACATTTTTCCTTCTGAAAGGACTAAATATTAAATGAAACAAATGACAATAAAATGCAAATAATCTCTTCAGTAATTAAAATACTTTTTCAATGTAACTGTATTCTAAATACAAATTATTTAAATTGTAACTGTAGTGGAATACAGTTACTTATATTTTGAATACATAATCCCGTTGCATGTAATTCGTTACTCCCCAGCCTTGGATATCCCTGCATTTTCCAGCAGGACAATGTCAAATCCACATACTGGCCAGATTACAAGCAGAGAGTCTGGGTGCTTGACTGGCCTGTCTGCAGTCCAGACCTTTCTCCAATTGAGAATGTGTGGCGTATTATTACGTGCAAAATCTTGCAACGAATGTATATTTGTGCAGCTGAAAACCTGCATAATGGATAAATGGGGAAAAAATCAGATTGGTAAACTTAACAAACTTGTGTATTCATTGTCCAAACTCTTAAGTGTTATTAGAAGCAATGGTGATGTTTCACAGTGGTAAACACTTGACAGTCCCAACGTTTTGGAACGTGTTGCAATCAGTTGATTTGATTATATATATATATATATATATATATATATATATATATATCAAATGTTCAAGGCAAAATATAAATTAATTTGTTGTTATAGTTCTTTTAATATAGCACAGGGTGAAAATAATTTACAAATCACTTCTTTTTGTTTAATTGGAATTTTGCATACTGTCTCAACTTTTTTGGAATTGGGGTTGTAGATTGACTGACCTAAAATGTAACTAGGATGAAGCTCTGAGCTTCTCTCCAAAACAAACACTCCTCCTCAGCAAGCCAGTCAGTTCTCATGCTCTCTTCAATTAAAGTAACTCTCTCCCACCATCAGACATTTATTTTACCATTATTAGTGCACCTCTTGCCCCCTGCAGTTCACTCAGCTGCAGAAGTGTGAAGTTTCCACTCTCAGGGTACAGTACTCGGCCCCTCCTCATTTCAGTTTTGGAAAAAACAGAATCTATTTTTTGGAATGCACCGTTCGGCTCCAATACTGAGGCTTTTAGACGGACCAATTACCTGTCTCATGAGCACGATCCAAATCCGATACTGTGTGTTAGTCATGTTCGTAACTGTCAAGCTCCAAAAATGACGAATAAAAGAAGCATAAAAACACAATTAAAGAAGTTCATATGACTTGTGCATTTTATTCAAAGCCACTTGAAGATGTGCTATAGCTCAGTGAATCACAAAAGGCTGTGTTTAATATGTAAATATATAGTATACGTAGCGCATTAGTGAATGGTGCTGCTCTGTTGACACAAACTCACACACAGGCTGGTGATGCACTCGCGACTGTTTTTAGCCTTCACAGCAGTGCGCAATATTTGACCGCTACTTAAGAACAGCATCTAAGATGTAGATGCTCAATAGTTCGGTTCACTTATAATATGCATTTGACCAGAATTTGAATAAGAAATGAATTAAACTGTGAACTTGCCTACAAACAGACACATGCAGGACTTCCTGGAGTTTACAATGTCAAAATAAAAGCGTGAGGGTTTAAAAAGTGCACAATTTAAATATATTAATGTTGTATTTAAAATTAAAAGTCAATAACAATAATATTAATAGCAATTTCTTATTATTATTGTTATTGTCATCATTAGTATTGGTTTACGATTCATAACAATATTTAAGTTGAATGAGTTCCAAAAAATAACTGTGTGAATGAAAATTGGACTGATACCATACAACTAATTTGGAAAAAGTCCAGATGCAAGTTGAAATATTTTTTGGGAAAAAAAAAAAAAAAAAACAATGGTTTCTTTTCTACTGAAGACTTGAAGACTGGAATTACTGTTAATTTTGCTGCTACATTATCCAGTATACTAGTTAATAATAAAGTGTGTCTTAATCAGTGTGGAAGGGCGGAGGGCGGGGCCGGGTCGTGATGCTACACACCCGGTCCCGTATCAGGCTAATCAAGCCTCTGAGAGGGATAATGGCCGATGGCAGATGGTGGTGCGAGAGACAGAGAGATCATTTACGGACATGTCCATCATGTGTGTGTTTTGTGTCTTTTAAGTTTATCATTAAAATATGATTTACATTGTCCAGCCGGTTTTCGCCTCCTCCTTGCCCATCTAAATGTTATAATCAGCTATACATTTATATTGAAATAATGTGTAATTAGAGGTTTGTGTTTCTTTACATATTAAAGAGCACACCCAATTAGTTCCACACAATAATGTAAAGATATTCTAAACTGATTATGCAATAAAACGACACTGGTACCGGCTTGGGATCGGTATCAGCCGATACTGATATTTCCGCTATCGGATCAGAAGAGAAAAAGTGGTATTGGTGCATCCCTATCTATTTTCTCCCATCTCTTCCTCTGACCCCAACAGAAAACAATTTTAAATAATGCTGTGTCAAATTGTTTAGAAAATTTGACCATTGGAATCTGATAGCATGATGTACTGTATCTTATGACTTATTGCTACTTATCTTTATTTATAAGGTCAGTCACAGCATTCAGTGGTCAAAATTGTTTGTGTAATGGCTTCTAAACTGTGTAATTGACCCTTGCACCAGGTAACTGATTTCTTACATAGCTGTGGTAGTTTCATGTCTTCCGTATCCTTCTGCTGTCTATTTCTTGTCACATGAGCTATTGGAAAACAGATGCGAAAGAACACATTCTGAAGGTTGGAAACGTTTTCGATGAAATGTATAATAAAAGGCTTTTTAGGAAAATAGGACTTAATTCTACCTTTCTTGTAAGATTCTCAACGATAAGAAAGGAAGTAGGAAATATACTTTTATCAAATTTTTGAAGGCGATCACATCATTTAAAACTAAAAACATACCTAAAAACTTAATTTAACAGGAGCCTAAGGCTTCAATCGACCACAAACCAGGTGAGCCATTTCTCTCACCCTGCACATGTTAAGAGATTAGAAGACAGGGTCAGATGGTGTATATTTTAACACAGCCATGCATAGACTGTGGCATATGACACTTCTACCCATTAAACTTTGCCTTCAGTAATAAGGATAAAATATTGCTCTGAAACACCTTGATTCCTCCAGTCAGAATGTTAATTAAGAGTCTGATTGAGTAACTTTGTGCATGATCTTAGATTTCACAGGTTGAGAAATGTGTGGACTACAGCTCACAGAGAAGGTGAATAAATTTATCAGTTGTGACTGAGTCGTTACATAAGTATATTTTCCATGGAACCGCAATGAGGAAGAGTTCATTTAAGTTCCGCTTCTACCGTAAAGATTTTTGGTTATTGTTCTGCAACAATACATGTTCAATTTCAATTGATATAATCAATCTTGGTCAAAACATATGAAAGTGCTTGTGAAAAGATTACATTTTAATGGGTTGCAGGTTAGGAGGTGATTATGCTTGAGGTTTTCAACACCCCCAACCCTCATTATTAAACTCTGGCACATCATTTACTATTTATGCTACAGACATGAAAGATAGCTCAAATTGTGGGGCTTGTTGAGAAGAGGAGTATTATTACTTTTCTAAGAGATTGGACCTATGATTTTGGCATGACAGACGATATAACCTATATTGTTTATACATATAGGCTCATATTATAGAAAAGACAGAATGCTATAGAGACATAGGGGAGGGCTCTCATGTCTTAAAAGAAATAAAAAAGGAAACACCAAGAACACCATAGCAACTGCATAACAATGAGCAAAAAATCAGAACACCTTTGCAACCACATAGTAACACCCTGTCAGCCAGTCACAACAACCTATCAATATGTTAAGACTACTCACATTTTTTAAGAAAACATTTCCTCACATTCACTCTAGGACCTTTGGTAAGATGCATCAGTCATACTTTCTCTCTTCTGTCTATGTTTGAGATGGAGTGTAACGGGTATAGGAGGCACCGCTGGGATGGTCGTAGTGAGGTTGGTGTCCTGTATTGGAGGAAGTCACCCCACATCCACCATTCTACAAAACTGACCCAGGTGGTAGACAGCGCAGTGTGTTGACTATGGAAATGTTGGGAGCCCTGTCCAGTCCGAGGTGCATTCTGAGGTGCTTTATTCACTAGGGAGGCAACACTGGGGAGGCAAGGCAAAACACAAACCAAGAGCCCAACCAATCTGCCAAGATGGAGTCAGAGATTGAGAAATTGCTATTTGAGATTAAAGGATTGTTATTTCAACTCACCATTGAACAGTTGATGCAAGTAAGTGACATTTTGAAAATATCAGGAATTGACAGGGAAGAGATTGCTTATGAAAGCCGAAGTTCACTTGTATCATACATCAGTCAGCATGTTGGCTGCAACAAATTATCTGAATTCGAAGATGCGGGCATGGCAGAACTGCTGAACTTATTGGACAATATCAAAGGCATGCCAGGCTTTCGTGAAAACACCAAAGAGAAAGAGGTTAAAGTAGATGATGTACAAGCCAAATTAATGAGTATTAGAGAGTTTAAGACTGGCAGTCCAACAGAAGGAAACTGAAAAGCGTGAATTGACAATAAGGGAAATGGTGGTGATGGTGAAATGCTACAAAGAACCACACCAGCAACCCAGGTAAATGGCCCCACATGGCGGAAAGACTATAAAATCTCAGGCCAGATTGGTGAACCGGGACAAAAGGACCGATTATCGTTCTCAAGTTTAGCGAAGAACTTCGAGAATGGCCGATCGAGAATGGCCTTGGCAGAGGGTATTCGGAGACAGAAATAGTAGATGCTGTTATCAGAGCCATTGTACCAGGCCTGCAACTGCAGAGCTACCTTGAAGGTAAAGCGATCTATCTCTGCCTACACTTAGGATAATTCTCTGTTCGCACTATCAATAAAGGAGTGCAACAGAGCTTTACAAACAGCTTACTACTGAGGTGCAGAACAATAAGGAAACCCCACAGAACTTTTTAATTAGAGTGATGGACCTCAGGCAAAAAATACTGTTTGCATCACAAGCGACAGAGTCGAATCTTCAAGTATGATCCTGTATTCGTACAGAGCATGTTTATGCACACTATACTTACAGGTCTGCAGAATGATAACATTAAAAGTGACCTCCAACCCTACCTGTTGCAACCTACCACCAAGGATGAGTTGCTTCTAGAGAGACTCAATATAGCATGTGGGCATGAGAAAGAGAGACAAGATAAAAGACGGCAAACACCACAGTGGCCAGCAGGTATGCACACTGTACAGTCCAGTGATGCCAGTGGAGATAGGAAACAAACAGCTTAGCAGCATACTGTTACCCTGCCCCCAGATGTGTTGTCAGATTTAAAGGGACTTAAAGCAGATATGGTACTGTTAAAAGACCTCAAAACCGAGATGGCACAGATCCGGGAGACCATCCAAAAGAAGGATCATGCTACTGGATGGAACCCTCCTGTCAGCAGGGAAATGGATTGTGATGTAGCCCAACACCAAATGAACTCTCAGCCTCAGATCGCCCCTTGGAACATGGAGAGCACTGCTGCTCTTTGTCAAAATGGCAGGCTAGTACAAGACTACTGTGGTGGTGAGTGTCCCAGGCGAGTTGTGATGCCGCCCCAGTTTCAGAAGAGATTTGCACCACAAATATATCCCATGCCCCGTCCTAGGCCTAGGTGTTTTATGTGCCAGCAGCGAGGGGAAGAATACTGCCAGCATTGTTACTGGTGTGGAAGTGACGAACATTTTCGTGCTGGTTGCAGGAGGTACAAGGGACAACCTGACATGGTGAGAGAGGCTCCTTTAAACGCAGAGTGGCTTCCCCCGAGGGACAGGTAGTAGCTGAGCTGGCTAGAATGTCAAAAATAGAAATCGATCAGAACAAAGTAAAACCCAGAGCTTACACATACAATCAAGAATTCGGCCAACACACTCATGCAAAACTATTACTAATAAGGAGAAATGTTGTGACAAAGAAGCATTCAATGGTGCTTGAACTGGTTGGGAAGAAGTGTCTCGTCAACTGCTATATACAGGGACAGAGAACTCAGGTACTTTGGGACACCGGCTCACAGGTATCTGCTCTCGATGAGACATGGAAAGCTGACAATTTACCAGACATTGGGTTGAGAGACATAGCGGAGATTGTCAACCCAGATAACCCCTTACAAATTGAAGCAGCTAATGGCACAGAAATGCCATATGTGGGTTGGGTAGAAGTGACTATTAGACTGGTTGGCAGTGCTGTAGAATTTAGTGTTCCTATGCTCGTCATGAAGGGCAACCGACAGCCTCGTCCTATAATTGGCTTCAATGTGATTGAGCATGTTGTGATCAACAGTCAAACAAATGAAGGAAAGGTTGAGGATGAAAAACTAATCAGAATGGTAACTAAGGCTTTCCCTAACTTGCAGAATAAAATGGCCAGAGCATTCATTACTGCAGTGTGTATTGAACAAACCAGTGAATATCTTGTGAGAACTGCTTGTCATGGAGTGAATGTACCAAGCCATAGTATTATGCAAGTAAAGTGCAGAGTACATACTAAACCCAGAAAAGAGGACACTATGTTCGTTTTTGAGCCAGATGACAATGCACAGTGGCCAGATGGACTTGAGTTTTGTGATAGCCAAGTTCAGATAAAAAAAGGAGCATCCCCACTCATCACCCTCATTGTGCAAAATTCAACCGCCCATGATATTATGCTGACAGGAAAATTGCTATTGGCACTGTGCAGCCAGTTACGTCTGTGTGTCCACTTAGTACACCCTCACACACACACTCACCTGTTGAAGTAAGTAGTATCAATATTGAGCGTGCTAAAGACCAGGAAGTGGTTGCAGACCTCTGGGAATCCCCGATCGATCTCAGCCACCTAGAGGAAGAAAAGAGACAGATAGTTCATGAGATGCTGCGGGAAGAGTCAGGCTGTTTTTCACGATGTGATAGTGATATAGGCTGTATTGACAAGTTGCAGCTCAAGATTTCCTTGAAAGATCAAGAACCAGTGGCACGGACATACATGTCAGTCCCCAAGCCCCTGTATGAGGAAATGAAAGACTACTTGCTTGATTTAATAGCACAAGGGTGGATAGCGAAATCCCATTCTGTGTATGCTTCTCCTGTAGTGTGTGTCAGAAAAAAGTGTGGTTCTCTCCGCCTGTGTATTGATTACAGGGAGTTAAATCGCAAGACACACCCTGACTGGCAGCCAATCCCTAGAGTCCAGGATGTGATGGATGGCCTTGGAGGTAACACTATGTTCTCGTTATTAGACCAAGGAAAAGCCAGGGTTTCATGGCAAAGGATAGCAAGCACTTGACGGCCTTCATGACCCCCTGGGGACTGTATGAATGGACTAGGATACCCTTTGGGCTTATGAATGCGCCGGCTGCTTTTCAGCGCTGTATGGAGGAGTGCCTAGAGGGTCTCCGTGATAAGATATGTGTTCCATACTTAGACGATACTCTTGTATTTAGTAAGACGTTTGAGAGTCATGTCAAAGCTGTCAGAAAAGTGCTACAGAGACTAAGGCAGTACAGGATCCAATTAAAACCCAGTATATGTGAGCTATTCAGAACTGAGATTCGTTACCTTGGGAGGATAGTGTCTGCTGAAGGAAATAAAATGGACCCCGCCGACACTGCTGCCATCAGGATCCTGAAAGAGAAAAAACCAAGGACAGTTGGTGAGTTGAGACAGGTAATGGGGTTATTAAGTTACTATCGTTACTATGTGAAAGACTTTTCCAAAATTGCCGGTCCCCTGTATGACTTATCTAAAGGTCCTGCCATGGCAACCGAGGAGAAAGGTATCCAAAAGCTTCACCCAAAAGGGAGGGCATCCAATAGAGAGAGAAATGTAAGCGTAGTGCCATTGAATACACGCACTGAATGGACTGACACCCATCAACAAATTCTTGAGATACTAGTGGATTGTCTGGCTCAACCCCCATTGCTTGCATTCCTGGATTTTTCTAAGCCATTTGTGTTACACACAGATGCTTCTAACAAGGGACTTGGAGCTGTATTATATTTCGCATATTGTGAAAAAATCTGAGAAAAACTATTACCTAAGAGTTGGTGGTGGCGTAGTGGCTAGAGCACAGGGCTGCTAATCAGAAGGTCGCTGGTTCAAACCCCACGGCCACCACCCTTGTGCCCTTAAGCAAGGCACTTAACTCCAGGTTGCTCCAGGGGGATTGTCCCTGTAATAAGGCTCTGTAAGTTGCTTTGGATAAAAGTGTCTGCCAAATGCATAAATGTAGTTCTGTGACTACCTTTATTATGCACCTTTCTTTACAGTCTATAGTGACAATAATCCATTAACATATGTTCTGTCCACCGCTAAGTTAAACGCTACAGGAAGTAGATAGGTGGCAGAATTGGCTGACTTTAACTTCACTATTAAGCACTATTAAGGAAAACACAGATGCTGACTTTCTATCCAGGATGCCGTTAGATGCAGAAACACTGCTGGATGACTACACAGAGGAAATTTCATATGACGCAGTAGGAGCTGCTGTACAGTCAGTAGGTGCCATGTGATGCCTGCCATGTGGTCAGTGGCCATCTCTGCTGAGGATTAATTTGAGTCTCTGAGTGCTGTCGTGGCCTCACTAGCACCAGCACAGATCCGACAAGATCAGGAAGATGACTCACATATTGGACCAGTGTTGCAGTACAAGTTGTCCGGGGAAAAGCCATCGCGTTGCCAGCTGAAGGACTTCAGCCCACAGAGTCGTTGTTTAGCCATGGAACTGGACAGGCTGGAAATGGATGAACATGGAGTCCATGGAGTCCAGGAGAAAAACTGCTCACAGAAAACAGCTGGTAATACCTGACAAACATAAAATCACAGTGCTGAGAGAGCTGCACGACCAAATGGGACATCAGGGTACCGACAGGACAATATCTTTGATTAGGGATCGCTTATTTTGGCCATATATGCAGCGTAAAACAGAACAGCATGTGATGAGTTGTACGTGTTTAAAACAAAAGAAACCCAGCCATGAAACTAGAACACCTCTCGTAAGCATCACCTCAAGACATCCATTCGAACTTGTGTCTGTGGACTTCCTCCACCTAGACAAATGTAAAGGTGGCTATGAATATATTTTAGTGATTGTGGACCACTTTACGCGCTTTGCGCAGGCATACCAACCACATCGAAGTCAGGCAAGGTAGTAGCAGACAAAATATTAAATGATTATGCTCTCAAGTTTGGCTTTCCGATGCACATTCACCACGATCAAGGAGGTGAGTTTGAAAATCAATTCTTTTCACAACTCTGCAAGTACTGCAGTGTGGCTGGCTCGAGAACAACCCCTTACCACTCACAGGGGAACGTCCAGGTGGATCGGTTTAATTGAAACTTGCTACAGATGCTTAAGATGCTCACAGATAAAGATAAGACCAATTGGAAGAACTCTCTGAATAAGCTTATATTTGCTTAAAACTATACATGCACCGAAGTGACAGGGTTTTCTCCATTCTACCTCTTGTATGGCCGCTCTCCAAGATTACCTGTTGACATGTTGTTCAATCTTCTTGGTGATGCAGATGGAGGCAGTCACCAGAGTTATGTGGAACAATGGAGACGTGGAATGCAAGAAGCATACACTATTGCAAGGGAGAATGCTCACAAAGCTGCCCAGAGAAATAAGAGAAACTATGATGGCAAAGTAAGGAGCACAGTACTGAGTCCTGGAGACTGCGTGTTAGTCCGGAATCTGTCTCCACGTGGAGGACCTGGAAAATTGAGAAACCACTGGGAGGATTTAATCCATGTTGTTGTCAAACAAGTTGGTTCCTATCTATGAATTGAGACCGGAACATGGAAAAGGGAGATCAAGAGTTATGCACAGAAACCTCTTATTACCATGTGATTACTTACCATGCAAAACTGAAGGTATCCCACCTGTAAAATGAAAAAAAGAAGATGCCAAACCAGTAAAAGTCAGGAGAGAGCCGGATGGAGGGGTAGATGATGATGATGATGATGATGAGGATGACTATTATTTCATCTACATCCAGCTACCACAGAAAGTTGCTGAACTTGAAGAAACAATTCAACTTGAAAGCCATACAGTAGAAACAACAGATCTCGAAAGGAAAGATGGTTGTCTCAGTCAGGATACACCAGCCAGTAACTCACCTGGAGTAGGGGAGGATTTAGTCACAGCTGACACAGTTGAGGAAGTACCGCAGTTCTCAGAAAGCAGTGATGGAAGTGAAACAGAGCCTATGCCTAAGCGACCCCAGCGTGAACGTAGACCACCAAAGATCTTTAGATACAATACAATTGGGTCCCGCTCTTGTTATGGCCTTACTGCACAACCTTTCCATACCATGCCTCAACTGTGGAAATATCAATTCCAACCTTACTATCACCAGCCTGTGTTCTCTTATGGAATGAAAGTTAAATATTCTCTTGATAGTAGAGTATAACTTCCATGACTTGAAACAAAACTGAGTGTATCAAAAGAGTTCCAGTCTGTAACCAAAATTCATAATACATTGAATTGCACTGATTTATTGATGTTGACACAAGGAAACAAAGTTGAATGTATCAAAAGAGTTCCAGTCTGTAATCAATATAGAGTATGCTTGAAAATAATACTATTTACTGAGGTATTGATGTTGAGGACAACATCTAATTTGTGGGGGGGGGGGGGGGGGGGGGTCATGTAACAGGTATAACTAATAAGAGAGAATCGTATTGTTATTATGGTAATTTCATTGTTAATATGTCATTGGCTCCTGTAGTCTGTTTTGATGCAGTATCGAAATACTCCAGCAGGGGGGTGGGGCGAGCATGGAGAGTTTAATAATGGGTACGTAGGTTTACTTCCCCATTCTTATAATCCAGAGATTGAGGGAAACGCAATAAGTGTTTGTCTGTCGTGTCTGTTATTTAAATGATCTATGTTCCCCTTTTTCAGGGAGACTACAGGAGCACCTTATTTCAAATAATACAGATGGTCTTTAGGCCACATTCATACTAATACTTTTCATCTAAACAATGCATGGATTTTGCTTTAAAAGTTCGTTCTCATGTACCACATAGTTTGTAGAATTATGATGTTAGTGAAAACAGAGTTTTAAAAAGAAAATGGATTAGTATAGACATTGTGGCCTTAAAGTGACTGGTTGGACAGGAATGCACAGGGGATATTTAGAAGTGATGGAGGAGTCAGAGTCTAAGTCGGTACATATGTATATTATGTTTAAATCTGCTCTGTCTTCTTATTTTGAGACTTTTGAAGGCATTTAAATGTCAGTATTTGCATACAGGTTTAGCACAAAGACACATCTCTGCAGAAGGGTGGTGTGTTTTTGTTACTTACTGGAAGGAAAAGATGTTACGTAAAACACTCACACCGTTAGCTTGAAAGCTGTGCAAGAACCTTTCACAAGGTTTTTTTGCACAAAAACCTTGTGAAAACTGGGATAACTATTTAAAGAGATATTTTATCATTGGATACAGAATAGAAAATGAACAGAAAACAAGGTTAGCTAAGAAAGCTAACATAGAACATGGTTAGATAAGAAAGCTAATATTAAACAAGCTTAAAAAAGAAAGCTAAAAAGAAAACAAGGTTAGCTAAGAAAGCTAACAGAACAAGGTTAGCAAAGAAAGCTACTTTTTTATCTTTTCATTTATTAATTCAGCAGATACTCAAAAATGGCTTAAAAGGCATTCAAGGTGCACATTTTATCAGTACGCCTATGTGTGTGTTCTCTTGGAATCAAACCCATGACCTCGGCTTGCCTCGGGAGAAGATAGGGGAACAGGAAAGGGAAACCTGGACTTTTATCACCAACATTAGCACCACGGTTCAACATGTCATGCCACATGCCTAACCACTAAGCCATTGTTCTGACAAAGGCTTCATATTTTTAATACCCATATTACAAGTTTAATCAAGTTTCTGGCCTTCGAAATAATTCAATTTAATTTGAATAAAGTCAGGTAACTGCAATTGTTTGTGCTAATTGCTTTCTAACTTACAACAGTAATAAGAAAGCATATATGTTTTATGCACAGTAGGTAGCACAAAGACAAAAGCTCAAAGAGTTAATAAGAATGCTGTCTGCATGCTATGAGAAGAATGTGGGAAGTAGTATGTTCAGTGTCTTTATTTCTCTCCACAGGGATTCAAAGTGTTAAGAAATGGTAGAGGGAGGCTTCAAGTCAACAGTGTTCACACCTCAGCAAGTGCATCTTTTCACTCTTACTGCCAGCCTGGGCTCAGATGAAGTGTATTGGTAAGTGCTAAAGGTGGCAGTGGGCATGTGTGGAGAGGTGTTAGATCTATCAGTGTGCCTAAAGGGGGAAGAAGCCGACTCAATGGGGGTCCTTTCTCCCAAGGCTTTGACATCTTCACTGCAGGTCATGGGAGAGTCTCTGTTGTGCAGAACAGTTTGAGTATTGAATTTGCATGATAAGTATATAGAGAAACATAGAATATCTGCATTAAAAAGAATGATTATAGATTTAATAAACAGTGAAAGCTGTTATTTCATAATTTTAATGTCTGATTTAGGTTGAATTTACTTTATTTTAGTTTCTGACAAAGATTCCTAATTTTTCTACCTACAAAACAGTATTTTATTGTTGTAGAAGGAAACAAACAACAGCAGAGCAATAATGAGGACAAAAGAGTCACAGACTATAGAAATGTAGATATGAGAGATAGAGTTCATAAAAGCATACAATCATAGTATGAATTCAGTATGTGAATTTTCTGTATGGGAGGAATACCTAGATGGCTTATTACAGTACATTTGCCAAATTTGAGCAGTAAAAAAGTAAGCACACTGAAATAATTCTAAAATCCAATACCTTTGAGTCCCATTTCCAGTGTGATGAATGATCTGGAAGTACAGACGTGATTTATTTTGACACAACTGAAAGAAAAATTAAGTATTTATATATTTTTATTTTTATTGAATTTTTTTCCCAAGATGATAATTGGATCCCACTCACAAATGACTCGTGCAGTATATTACTCTTCTGAAGCTTTTTTAATTTTATCTTATTATTACAAACAGCACCTTTTTATTTAATTTTCTGTACCTGTTTTGTCTTGTTTTTTATTTTAATTATTGATGGTTTGTAAAATTGATTTGTAAAATATTTTTACATATTGAGTGTTAAGTAACCATGCCATTAAAATAGTTTGAAATGTAAAAACTGGGTTTAAAAACTTGCAATAAAGAAGGCTGCAGAGGGGGAGAGTGTTGTAGAGGTGACAGTGGCTCAGTGAGATGTGTGGGAATGTTTGTCCTGACTGTGCTCGGGACTAAAGTGGCAGCCTGAGAACAGACACAGAGTTTATGAGGCTGTTTCTGCTATCTCTGACGATCATACCAGAGCCACTGACCCAAAGACTCCAATGAGCTTTCTCAGAAGAGTGAGAAAGAGACAGGACAGATGACTGGGAACTTGCTCTGTTTAGATTTACAAATGATTTACATGCCTGCTGGTGCTGACAAGCAGGAGGAGGAAGAATTTTCTTTCATGATATTTTACTGTGAAATTTCCTCCATGGTAATATTATGCAAAGCAGAGTAAAACTAAACAATGCTTTAGCAGAATGGAAATGTCCATGTGACCTTTTTTATGTGCAGACCTGCCTTAAAATAATTTTCCGGGTTCAGTAGAAGCTCTTTTGCCAGCATCAGTGATATGCTGCCGATTACCTCAGAAAATAATTTCAGCACAGCAGCCCTCAGTTTGTAAAAACAAAAGGAAAATATGTTTATATGAATGTACTTAGAAGTCTTGGAAATCTTGGAAGTCTATGGGGCAAGTCATTCTGGAGAGTTTCAAGCAGCATTTCAAATGCATTTATTCGTTCTTCTGAACAAAACTGACATTTGAGCGGAAACGTTGTCTATTATACCACATTACAACCCCTTCTGGTATCCTTACCATGCATAATTTACTGGATTTACTGGATCTTATTAACAGGAGTTCAAATATTGGATATAACTGCACAGACAAGCATAGTGAGAAATGTTATCACACTAATACCATACTGACATATAGGGCTCTATTTTGTTTAGCTCTCAGAGCGCATGTGGCCGTGGGTGGGAGTGTTTGCACTATCTGTGGATGAATGAAGTTTTGCAAAGCGCAATTTGCTTTTTCCTGATAAATAGATAATTGCACTAAGACATTTCTCATTACGCTAAGACATTTCAGAACCAGCCTGCTTTCAGCACAAAGATTATTTTTCTGCAAAAGCAGTTTGGAGATTCTACCAACAGGTGGAAATAAAGTTCATGTCCAAATTTTTAAAATACTGTATAGTGACTGACAATCACTGTTTTAGCCATTTTATGAAACAATATTTTATGGAATTTGTGTTAAACTGTCTATTGGTCATGGTTTATTTAACAATTATTATTTTTATGTTTTAATTTAGATTTGTATTTATAATCTAATTTCTATCTGTATTTTTCCACCTGTTATCATAGGGTAATTTTTAAGTCACTGCAAACGAGGCTGGTAGAAGTAGTTAGGGTAAAATTTGAAATTTAATTTGAATTCAAATATGTTCTTGGTTTATTTTTTCATGTTTCAATAAAAGTATTACATTTATTTACTAAAAATCAACCAGTAGAAGTGAAGTGTGTTCAGAGTCTGACAAAATCATTGTAAAAGCTAGCCATGATTTGTGTCAGTGGATGAAAATTATTAATAATACTTACATTCTCTAAATCCTAATCCTGATGAGAATCACATTTTCCCTGCATATTAAAGGAATCTGAAATAGAGATATGCCTGACATTCAAGGACACAATTAACGCACAAAATAACATCCAAGAAAGTCCATATTTCAATTCTTCTAATTCATTGTATACAGCCCATTTACTGAATCAGCTGTCTTTGTTTATATCATTGTTACTTGAAAGGAAATGGACTGTATAGTTGGACGCAGATGGTTTAATAACCAGAGAAGAACCGCAGAATTAAATTGCACTTGACACAGCCCATTAGTGCTTTGTGTGCGTAATTTCACCAAACCCACTTGCGCCTTGACTTAGCGCATACTTGCATTAAAACCAAAACTTCATGGCCATGCCCTTTGACTTAGCATGTATGACTTGAATTAGTGTTGTGCTTATAGCGCTCTTAAAATAGGTCCCATAATATTTAAGTCTTGTGGTTATATTATTTCAGTGCAATGCCTAGTACTTCCAGTGCAATCAACTTCCACTGTAAGAGCATGACTGTCAACATGATCTTTATTTTTACTAAAGAAAGGGAGGGAGGAGAATTTCTAGAAAAAAAGGACATAAATACTGATCTTTCTCACAGATCAAATTTTGCCACCCATTCACTTGCATTGTATGGACCTACGGAGCTGAAATATTTGTACATTTATATTTATGCATTTGGCAGATGCTTTTATTCAAAGCGATTTACAGTGCCTTTATTACAGGGACAATCCCCCCGGAGTAACCTGGAGTTAAGTGCCTTGCTCAAGGAAGGAAAGGAAGGCAGACAGCCAGATCCAAATCCTGCCTTTTCTGGTTAGAGTAAGTACGCATGGATACGCACACTTGCACAAGGGCAGATGTGGACTAATCCCAGCCTGTGTGTGGGATTGTACTCAGACTGGACCAGACTGGATGACAAAGTAACAGACAATGTGTCTCTGTCTTGTTCACTTTTTCTAGTTCATCAGATTTTTTATGAACAGTTCCTTCTTAGCAGTCTCTCCTTTAAACACTCCAGATTAAAATCTCTTAAATATGAAGTGTGGTATTTCTGTGTCACTAGCAGCACCAAATGGAATTGCAATTGAACAGAAATGAATTGCAAATAGAAAAGAAACAACTGTTTTCAAAGAAGTGTGTGTGTGTGTTTGGGTTGGGGGGGGACTAATAGTTCTGGAATGTCTGTTACATTCCAGACCATTCCAGAACTATTAGTCTACATTTCCACAGCTAACAATAACCCAGTTTTCACACCAGGGGAGTTAAAGCAGAGCGTTCTGTAACTTGCAGAGGTATGGGCGGGTTCCAGAGAGGATAGAGTGGAGTGTTCTGTAACTCAATGTTATTATGAAGAGGAATTTCAGTAATGTGCCTGTAGCTTCCTCAGCCTTTGTTTATGTACGCCTCCTTGCATACATAAAATTACCTGTCATTTGAAGCATGCAAAGGTCAGCATGTGCATATGGAGATTAAATGAAAATGAGCTGAAGTGTGATCTGTCTGCACTGTTTCTGAAAAGGATCTTCTAACTGTTGTCACTATTCCTAAGGGTTATTGATTTGAACTAACTCATAACCCAATGTATTAAAAGTGTATTCAGAGCATACTGTAACTCTTTCTGAACCGTTTATGCTATGGACATTGAAGTACGAACATATCTCAATTCATGCAGCTTGTTGAGGAGAGGTGTGCTACTACTATTCTAAGCAATCACACTTACAATTTTGGGATGATATAACAGGCGAAAAAAGTAGTGACCCAAGCCATATTTTTCTGTTTCTAAACACAGATCCTCATGTCTAACTTACAGTGTATTCAAGCTATTCATATAACCATTATGTGCATTCCTTGGAAAACTAACTGTGACATTTGGCATTGCTATCATCATTCTTTAAGTAAGCAACCACCTAAGACGCACCCAGAGCACCCTAGCAACCAACCAGCAACCAATGATCAATGTGTTAAAAATCCCTAAGAAAATGTTTGCAACTCCAAAGCAATGTATTGTACAGGGGCAAGCATCACTCACATTTCTATCTTAATACACACACACACACACACACACACACACAGTTAATGACACATATCTAGTTAATGTGTAAAGCTGTGATTTACACATGGAAAAATTCCAAATTAATCTCATCATGTAGCAAAGCAATTTTAAAGTACAAAAAAATGGTTTTGAGATGCATTTTGGGTGATCCAATCACAAGCAGTCAGCGCAAAATACAGGTCTAAAATGGGTCCAAAACATTTTATGAACTTATCACAAAACCACATAAGAATGTGGTAAAAAAAACGCATGTAACCACATCGTATTTGAGGTGTAAAAGCTAATACATCCTGAATGCATCCAGGACAGCAGCGAAGCGCCACACCTCACCTGTCAATCAACCGCTGCACTAAAACATTGTTTTTAAACATTGCCAGATAGGAGCAGCTTTAAAGGTACATAAATGTCCCATTGGAAAATGTTAAAAAGCAAATGCATAAACAAGCTCAAGAACTTCACGGATCTTGACTGATATAAACATTCAGAGACACAAATGAGAAACACGAACATCTGAAGCTCATTTAAAGGTATTGTTCACCCAAAAATGAATATTCTCTCATCATTTACACAAACCTTATGTCATCCTAAATGTGTATGACTTTCTTTCATCTGCTGAACACGAAGATTTTTAGAAGAATATTTCAGCTCTGTAGGTCCATAGAATGCAAGTGAATGGGTGCCAAAATGTTGAAGCTCCAAAAATCACATGTCAGCATAAAAGTAATCCATATGACTCCAGTAGTTTAATCAATGTCCTCAGAAGCTATATGATAGATGTGGGTCAGAAACAGATCAATATTTATCCTTTTTTACTATAAATTCTCCTCCCAGCCCACTCAATCTCCACGTTAACTTAAACTTTCACATTCTTTTTCTTGTGATTTTGGTGATTCACACTCTTCATGCATCTCACTCCCTACTGGGAGGGAGGAGAATTTCTAGAAAAAAAGGACATAAATACTGATCTTTCTCACAGATCAACTTTTGGCACCCATTCACTTGCATTGTATGGACCTACAGAGCTGAAATATTCTTCTAGAAATCTTAAATTGTGTTCAGCAGAAGAAATAAAGTCATACACATCTGGGATGGCACGAGGGTGAGTAAATGATGATATAATTTTCATTTTTGGGTGAACTGTTCCTTTAATACCAATACTTCACTAAAATAACAAAGATTTGTTGCATTTGTGTTAAGATTCAATTTCAACTGCATCTGCGAGAAACAGCGCGCTGGTTTTATTCACACTTTCTTTTATGATTTTTTGCAGTTTATTATCATGCAGTATATTAATTGATGTATGTCCTCATGAAACAGAGAACCTCCCCTTGAAAACTGAACACAAGTGGTCACAGGAGACGCATTTAAGTGACCAGGTGTAAATAGCGATGTGTCTCGTCTGACTACATGTGATCAGATCCCCCAAGATGCACCTTAATATCAGGTAAATATTAATGAATATGTCATTTCATCACATTGATAAAGGAGAACAAATTATCTCTGCACTTTTATCTGCTGTTAAAATTCTTTGCATCCCAGACTGGAAAACTGTTATTCAGGATTATGATTCTGGTTCTTACTCTTGAGATGCTAATAAGACATTACCATTGTGTTGCTACTGAGATGCACAGAAGGCCTCTTCAGAGCAGTGACTTCATGATAAAGCCAAAATTCAGCTTATGTAAAAAACTGAATAAATTAATACATTTTTAAATAGAAGTGGAAAATGAAAGAGTCCAGTCCAGTAGATCAGAGCTGCTCCAGAGTAATTTATCAAGCTGATGACTCACATGCTGTCAGTAGTGAAAGGTCAAACAAGTAATCTCCCTTTCTTCCCCCACAGACATAGAGAAAAACCTTGCTAAAGGTTAGACCACAAACATCACTTACAAAAACCACACACACAAACACACACACAGGTTGGAGTGTGGGGGGAAGCACACAAGAACGAAACACTGTGCTTCAGATATGGGAAAATGATAGTGAGAAGACAGATCACTTCTCCTTCAGACAAGATAGATGACAAGAAAACCAGTATGAAATTAAATGCAGCATTTAAAGTCACAATGAAATCAAAATTGTATATTTATTTTCTTAATACACTTTCCTGGTCTTATTGTGCATGATTCCTCAATGCATGTTATTCAAAAGAAAACAAGGTTTTCTTCATAATCTTTTAAATTATAAAACAATTATTCCTTTTTGGCTGAAAAAGGCCATGCACAATGCAGTCTATTGGTTAGTGTTGATTTTCTCTTACCTAGAACAGTTTGTCAGGATTGCCACTGATTCTCTCCTGTTTGTGGACATGCATGGTTTTATGGGATCAAAACACACTGAAATCATGCATACTATTAGAGATTCTGTGCTTATTGTGGCCTGTGGTCGCTTGGTCTTGCTGAACTAGAGCAATACCCTGTAGTGTGCAGGTGACAGGTGACAGATTGTGAGTTTGTGTTGGGAAAACACCACATGAGGCAACTGTTCTGCAATCGTGTGCAGAGAAAAACATATCACCGCAAAACATCTCTGGCATTTCTCCAAATTTCACACACATGAGGGGGTGGGAGGGGTGGTCTATGCATGTATGTTGAAAACAGGAAAAGCATCCCACCTCCACTGCAGCTCAATCAAAACAAGATCAGCTGATCAAAACACGATCTCACTGTGCCTTAACTTTCGAAGAAATTATGGGGAGAGAGGGGAGGTAGTGAGGGAAAGTGGATGTTGTTTCCAAGTATGTTTTTGTCCTTGTGGTGTTTTTTGTTTTTGAGTTGTTTCTCAACACAAGGTGGAAAATGCCTTGCTAAGGAAACAAGGAATGCTGAGTCACCGAGAGGATCAGGAGCAACAATGACTTAGCAATCGCTCTCTCTCTTCCAGCGTGGAACTAACAGTTGGATCAGTTAGACGAGGCACTCATCTTGCGTAAAAAGGTCAACATGACGAAATTGAAAGCTGATGCAAATACGCAACTTTGCTTTGCATAGAGCACCAATGGCGACCAAAACATTATGCAATGCACAGTTTGAACACACACTTTGACATACAGTGGCCCCTAAGTGGTACCGGACACTTCGCTAGAAAAATTAATGAACATCTTTGCATTAGAAAATGGTATATAACTAAATATCAAGTGGCATTTATTTTAAAAGTATATAGCACAGACCTTTCTCTCTGATTGTAAACATTAGTAGAACATGCCCATACACCTATTACTGAATTACACTCTGCTAGGAAAGCTGTGTGACTGTGAACTTGAGGGGAACTGACTTCACATTGACACTAGTTGATTTAAAACAACTGACAATTTTTAATAAATAATAATACAAAAAATAATAATAAAAGGTATCATTTGCATATGCCAATTGGTTGGACATTTTTTTCAACTGCATCTATGTAATGAATTCATAAATTTTTTAACTGTTGACTTACTTTGTTTACTGGCGAACTGATGTAACAGCAGTGGAATTTACCTCAGCCACCACTGGCCATCCACTCTACACAGCAGATTAAACAATAGACAGACAGAGAGAGAGAGAGAGAGAGAGAGAGAAAGAGTGAGAGAGAGCAGACACAGAAACAGCTTCAAGACTGGTTTTCTACTGCCACCTGCTGTATAGTTAATGCACTGCGTAGGAATTGAAGAAAAAACAAAACAAATGCCAGATTTGGGATTGAGGATGCAATGGATCAAAATGCAGAGCACATTAGGAGGATATATCTTCTACCTGTTTGTGTTAAAGGAAAGTCAGTTCACTCAGCGGCCATTTTTGAAACGCTCTCATGCAGCTATTCTCTTGTGATTTACTTACCTTTAAGCCATCCCAGATGTGTATGACTTTCTTTCTTCAGCAGAACTGAAGTGAAGATTTTTATATGCAGATTTCAGCTCAGTTTGCCCATACAATGCATGTGCCATCAGGCTGCTGGCTGTTTGATGGTCCAAAAGGCATATTTAGGCAGCATAAAAGTAATCCACACGATTCCAGTTGATCAATTAATGTCTTCTGTAGCAAACCGATAGGTTGGTGTAAGAAACAAATTGATAGTTAAAACGTTTTTTAACTTTAAATTGTCCAGCGCTGTTTCTCGTGTGACGTTCGTTCCTCTGCTGAATACAAAGCATGCACTTCTGAAGTCACTGATGCGTCGACTGCTGGTAGGGAGCGATTTTTTTAAATTAATAAAGTTTTAATAATCGATTACATGCATTTTTTGGACAAACTGCGCTGAAATCTGCATATTTACTTCTTCACTTCAGTTCTGCTGAAGAAGGAAAGTCAAACACATCTGGGATGGCTTAAAGATAAGTAAATCATGAGAAGATTTAAATTTATGGGTGAACTAACCCTTGAATAGAAGTGATCTGTCTCTGCTAAATAGTTTCTGGTTAAAGCCAACATAAAGTTAAATTGAATCCTATGTGTTTTCTTAAGGCATGCTTCAGGTCTTTTTCTACAAAATCCATTGGTGCATGTTATTCCAAAGAGGGAAAGGTTTTCTTTGTAACCTTTCAACAAAATGCAAGATTGGTAATTTGCTTGGTTTATGGCATGAGTTGAAAGATTGGGTATAGTTTTGCGCAGCCACATACAAAGTTTGTAAGCAATTTTATCAAACTAGTCTAATGCCAACAAGTATGATCTTGTGCCTGTAATACCAAAACATTGTGTATTTTACTGTTTGTTCTGCCTCAATGCATTATCCCAAAGACTTCAACTGTAATTACATTATTGTAAAAAATATATATTTTAGTTCCTTTTTTGCAAACTGAAGGACTAGTATAAATCAGAGAGTATCCCTCTCCTATTGTATATTCAATAGAAAAGCCACATGCTGCAGAGAGAATCTTGTTGGAGGGTTTGAAATTAACCTGTAAAGAAAGTTGAGCTGGAATGGACAGTCCCATCGTTAACCTACGCTACAAAACAATCCCAGTCTTTCTGTATACCCCAAATACAGAGTCTGGGAAGATGTTTAATTAACACGGTGTAAGAGGTGCCAAAGAGTACATAGCTGCACCACTGTTCCGGAACTCTCCTGTGTTTTCCAGCAGCTACAGGCAAACAGTACAGATCATAAGAAGATCAGTTTCCCCTCAGCCAGTTGCAATGCCAAAGCTGCTGTACACAGCCAATCAAAATATTCACCTCTCTCACAGCCAATCAGAGAGCTGCTGATTAGAAGGCAAGTATTCTGGAAAAAATATTCCAGAGGGGTTGTGCTGTACACAGTGTGCTGCTGGCATTTGCATGCAATATCAGATCAATAGCATGAGGTGGGTGTTTGTGTGTTTATACACATGAAGTAAGAGACATGTCCCTGGATCCAGGCCAATCTGGACAGTGTGTGACACTATTTCTATCTCTGAGGATAGTTTGCTGTTTGTTTACATTTGACTGGGACAGTTAGAGCAATAAGTGGATGACAAAGCTGAAGCAATAATTTAAAACAGAATAACTGCAGTTGAGTTTCTTAAAATGGCCTAAATTTAAAATAAGTTTGAATACTGGGTGATCATCAAACTGCAAAGAAACAACTTAACAAACCGACCCACTTTTGACTGCATGAGCTGCAAGGAAAATGGCAGGGGAGTTGTGTTTGCATACACAAAGCTTACAAATACTATGCTTGTCACAGTCGTTCTCCCTCATGTTTTCCTTGGACTCTTATTTTAAAATGTTTCCCCAGACTACATCTCCCAGAATCCACTGCCCTCATCACTTTCCAATCCTCCTCACATGTCCTCTATTCCATCATCAGCCATTGTTTGTATAAATGCCCTCCTGTTTTGTTCATTCCTTGGTCAGTTCTTGAAGTGCCATGTTGTGTTATTATGTTTAGCTTTATTGTTCCACGCCAGCATTTATTATTAAAATATTTAATGTATCAACTCTTGCCTCTCTTCCACTCCAAGAACCAGTGTTCCAGAAGGACTGTCCTAAAAATAAATGGATATACCGGCTTTAAGAATCCTCCTCCTCGAACAAGGAGAGCGTCCAGTTGAGGATCCCATGCATGAGTTTCCCCATCTTGCGAATTTGGTGCACTATGATGACCACGCTCTGGTGGGTGCCTTCTGGGCTGGTCTTAGTAGTGCACTGAAGGAGCGGATGCCTCCGCCGGATCCTCACTAGATGCTGTGCGACTTCGTGGAGGTGGCCTTTAAACTTTGCGGCTCAATTTTAACTGTGGGTGCGGAGGATGAGGACTTTGAATCTCCTCCCACAGTGGACTCCCTCCACGCCTGCCACGGCTCCTTGCTCCACACCTGCCATGGTTAATTAGCCAGTGCCTGTTGCCTCGACCATACCTGAGCCAGCTCTTGCCAAGTTAATTGACCTGGACTTGCTCCCCGCCCTGGTTCCCATCCTGACTACCCTTCATCCTCCACTGGTTCCAGCCAGTATAATGGACACCCTGGTTCTGTCCAGTGCCCTGGCCCTTCCTCCTTCGCTGGCTCCACTCAAGACATTTCCTCCTCCCTCTGATCAGCCGGTTCCCCCCACATCACCGGCTTGACCTTCATCCCCTGCGAAACCATGAACCGGAGGAACCTCATACCCTCCGACTCAACCTTGAACCTCCGAACCCTGGACTCTGCCTTGGTCCCTCGTTCCCTCAGTCCCACTGCTGCTCTGTCCCATCAGCTCTACCGTGGTCCTTCAGACAATCTGTTTCTCTGGGGTTCCTCATCCCTCCAGCTCTGCCTTGGTCAGTCTGTCACCTGGCTCTGCCTTGGCTCTCCAATACTCCAGCTGAGCTTCGTCACTCCAAGCCTTCGGTTTCACTGGGGACCTCATACCCTACGGCTCCACCTTGGTCCTCAGATCCCCCAGCTACACCTCGGTCACATCTGAGCCTCCGGAACTACTTCAGTCTTCCATGGCTCCCACAGAGACTCCTTCCTCCAGCGGTTCTGCCTGCCCCTCCAGCTGCTCTGCCTCCTGACCAAGTCCCAGCCCTGTGGCTGCCTCCCAGACACCCAGATCCAGTCCCAGCCCTGAAGAATAAAATAAATATAAAATAAATATAAAGATGATAAATATAATAATTCCGATCATTCAAACACATTAAAATTTTGTGGCAGAAGAGTTTTGCTTAAATAATACAAAAAGTGGCTTTAGAAGTAATTATTTGTTTGTTGTATTCCCATATCATTGAACATGCACCTAACACTGGTCTACAGTCCACAGCAAACCATTTAGTTCATTTATTTTGTTGATATTTAGACTTTGTTGTCTGTACAGCTGCGTGTTGTCTGTATATGGAGCAGTGCTGATTGCCCTCTGCTGACTGTGAGTCGCAAAAAAATGAAAGTGGTACTTCAAGCTTGAATTAATGCACATTGAATTAATGCACATTATTATTCCCGTTTATTGATTAAAAACAACAGCAACGTTTAAATGATCTTCATTTGACCAATCTCCAAAATGACAAAAAGCACCATAAATAATATCAAAAGTGGTCCATATGAATTGTTGAAAGACTTCTAAAGCCATACGATAGCATTGTGTGAGGGCAGAAATTTAAGTCTGATTTACTGATAATCTTCTCTATGCTAAAGCTCTGAAATAGACTCAAAAAGTAGTATGGACTGCAAAAATGGCACCAAATCCAGTTTTCCCTCACGTGTCTCAACATCTTTGACATCAGACCTGATGCAGTGTGTCTGATGGCACTAAATTTGAATTTAGAGATACAGAGGACAGGAAGATAATAAGTGAATAACAATTAGCATTTCAGTGTGTCACACAAATCTACCATATGTCATCAGAAGACTTGGAATATAGCATGCATGTCATATGCCCCACTATTATGGTATTTTTATGTTACTTTTCTGTGATTTCGGAGCCTTAGTCCCCTTCAGTTTCATTGTAGAGTGGCCAGGATGCTCTCTTTTGTGAAAATTCACCTTTTGAATTCTACTGATAAAATAATAATAATAATAAACAATAAACAAATCACATGACCAGCATTGAGGTCAGCAGACCCTCTGCAATACACACTGTCCCAGCTGAATAGACCAGCTTAGAGCAAAATAAATTCCCATGGACAACGCTGGTTTATGCTGTTTAATTGTTTGTGTTCAAGAGAGTGCACAAGGCTTCGTGTGCATTTGTGTTTCCCCCTGAACTCAGGGATGAAGTTCTCAGACAGAAGAGATGCCAATTTTTTTACTGAAAGTAAAAATAAGTCAAGTAAATCAGTAAAAATGGTTCAACTCTGTAATTCAGAAAAGTAATGAGATGGTACTTCCATGCACTCTAGACCAGAACATTACTGCAGTTGTTTACATGTAGTTGATTTGCAGCTCTGCAAGGTGAGATGACATTTTGTTCCAGTGCATTTAGAGGACAGTTGCTTATGAAGTCTTGATGTGTGCATGTTTAGCGTGCAAAATGTTGTTAGACTAAGTCTCAGTTTCTAAGACCACATGACAGCTTAGATTTTCATTTTATGCAATGTTTAAGCATTTCAATTAGTTTAGCTTTAAAAAGTTGGCCCATGCACATAATATTGATGAATGTTTTTATTTAGAGTTTCACACTACTTAAGGAGGCCCTCTATCTAGCCTTGATCAGATGACATCTTCCTTGCGTCATGAAGGCCTGGATCTGCGTCGAGAGCTGGACAAGGCCCTGCTCAGAGCATTCACAATTTATCAATGCATATACATCTGGGCAGCATGTTTTTACAGCCATTGAGAGTAAACAAAGTACAGACATGCAAAGTGGTCATGTAACTGAGTGTTCTGTGAAATGTTGGAAGGAACAAAAATCCTTCAAAAACTTTTAGAAGACAGTGGGAAAACTATGCACTTGCATTTATGGAAAAATCAAACTACATTTAAAAACTCAAGTTGTTTATTCTCCTGAAAGAGAATCTAAAAACTGGCACACCATGAGAGGAAAGCTTTTTATTTAAATTATGATCTGTTACTAGACATGCAAAAACATTAAATATGCACAGTGAGATTTCAGAGCTGCTGCAGAGGTAAGATTTTCAATGAATAACGGCTTAAATTCTGCTCCTCAAAAAAATATTTAACATTGCTTCAGAAGACTTGGAATATATGGCATGTGTCGCATGGACTGTTTAAATGATACTTTTATCGTGCTTTATGGTCCTTTTTGGAGCTTGATAGTTCTTGGTCACTACATGCTTTTGTTGTATGAAAATTCTACAAAACATCTCTTGTGTGTTCCACAATATATATATATATATATATATATATATATATATATATATATACACAGGTCTGGAATAATATGAGGGTGAGTAAATCAGTGGTAATTCAGGACCCAGATTTTACATTGGATATCAAGTCACGACCCAGCACAGTAAATAATATCCTTAAAATCAATCCTTGAAGTGTATTATTGATTTATTAATAATATTATATTAATAAACATATTGGGTTTATCCTTGTTTCAACTCATATTTAATGAAGTCTGGGATATATTTTATTTTACCATAAGTAATTTAATTGTGTCACACAACATGTCCATGTCATTGGAATAATATGTCTACTACCTGCTCTTGTGACCTCAAGGATCTACTTCTTGATCTAACCCATAAAAATGACTTTTGTTGGTGTAACTTAATTTGTCCTGTAAATTTAGACAGATTCAATAACCATTTTGAAATGAATAAAATGTTAAAACTGTAATTTAGATGTCACATGAAGCACTTATTTTTAAGTTACCTGATGTAAAGGAGTTCAATGGAAAGGAAGAGGCGAGAACCGGCTTGACAATATAAAAAATATTTTAATGAAAAACTTAAACAAAAACACAAATACACATGCTGGTCAGCTGCCCATAAACGATCTCTCTCTCGCTCGCTCGCTCGCTCTCTCTCTCTCTCTCTCTCTCTCTCTCTCTCTCTCTCTCCCGCACCACCATACGCAGTCAGCCTTTATCCCTCTCGGAGGCTTAATTAGCCTGATAAGGGACTGGGTGTGTAAAGTTCATTGCACTCTCAGCTACTGTACCATGTTCTTTAAGCTAAGTCATAAAGACATTTTACATAAAGAGAGGGGACATGTTCTGAGTAACCACATATCTGGTTCACAGATTGAGTTCAGACAGCAAAAGCACTTTACAGATGCTACTGGTGTTGAAGGCTTTTGTGATGGATTCTTGCATCATCAAAGAGAGGAACATGGAGAGGAAATTGGAAGAGGGTACATATATCTTTCTCTCTCTTTCCCCCAGTTCAGCAGAGCAGATGGACACTATCAGTTCACTCTGTCCAGATCTGATCAGTTTTATCAAATGTTGTCAATAGTTGATCTGTACACTATATTTGTTAAAGACATAGTTCACCCAAAAATTACAGATTTACAAATTACAGCAGAACACAAATTATGCTCTGTAGGTCCATACAATGCATGTGAATTGGTGCCAAATATTTTATGCACAAAAAAGCACATAAAAGCATTATAAAAAGCAATCTATACGACTCCAGTGTTTTAATCCATATCTTTAGAAGTAATATGATAGCTGTGGGCAGGGGTGTAAAGTAACAAATTACAACTACTCACATTACTGTAATTAAGTAGTTTTTCCCAGGAATGATACTTTTTAAAGTAGTTTAAAAATTGTATATAAATAAAAGTATATTTTAAGTGGTGTAATTGTACTTTCACTGTGCTATTTTCACACTGTCTGTGTTCGCTAATTTCCTTTCCCGATTTTCTTTTTATCCATCAATGTGATTGGCTAGATAGAGTCTCGAGACTCCCGTCAAATCAAATCACACACTTGAACAGCAGCTCCAGATTTGGTGCCAAATGTGGAGGATGCCTCAAGCACAGCTCAACACCTGAAAGGGCTTTTCGCTGTGAAAAAGGCCAATTGCATGATTGTGTCATGTGAGTTTAACTTGCTCAAGCCAGATATCAGCATTAATCCTGCTTCTAATTTGAAGAAACATATCAAGGTATATTTTATATTTCTATTAGATTCTGAGTCTATAATGTAGCCTGTAAATTAGCTTTCTATCACTGAGATTATTGGGTTGATGTGAGAGATGTAGGCAATGTTATCATTAGGGCTGGGAAATAAAACAATCTTGATGTTTATCTGAAAGAGAGAGAGAGAGAGAGAGAGAGAGAGAGAGAGAGAAAGAGAGAGAGAGAGAGGTTCAAAATCCTTTAATTTTTACATTTCAAAAATCATACATTCATATACTCATTCTAAAACAAAAATAGAACATATATAAAGCCACAGATGTTTAAAAAATAATAATTAAAAATTCAGAACCATCACATCATCATAAATAGTACATAAAACATCATTGATACACCATATTTCAACAAAACTCCTGACATTATTTACCACTTCATAATATGCATACTCCACTTTAAGCCTCCCTTCCACTAATTTCCTAAACATAACTTCAGGGTCCGTAGATGCAAACTGTAAGCCTTTGTTCTTCCTCGTCTTCCACACTGCCAATTTTGCAGTCCCAATCAGATAATTCAATAAACAAACTTTCTTCCTCATCAAAAAAACATACTTTACCCCTCCAATAAACACTTTCTCTGAAAAATCTTCATCAAATTCCCTGAACCATTCCCTAAGAAGACTAAAAAGACTCTGTAGTCGTTCACATTTTAAAAACAAATGTTCCAGATCTTCCTCTTCACCACAAAACCTACATTCCCCACCCACTGCTGGATTCAAGTGTGCCACATGTCTGTCTGTAGCTATTGCCCTGTGAATAATCCTCCATTGTAGATCAGCGGTTCGCTTCTCCACTGGAGGTTTATACAGTGCTCTCCATCTGTCCCTCACGAGGAACTCTGGTGTCAACAGTCCTGGCCACCCAGAGGCTTTCACTCTCCTGAGCGATTCCTGATTTAGGACCTTCACCGTGATATGATAAATGGCCTTCCTTGATATAGACTCGAATATTTCTATTTCAGGAAACTCAAAAGACAAAATTGAAAGAGCGTCCACACCTTCCAAATCTTCCTGACTTGTGGGAGCTATTTTAATCTTCGGAAAACCTTTCCCATCAGTTTCCTTCCTTACGATGATCTCTCTGTAGCTACTTGGCATTACATTAAAAATTTCCTCCATCAGTTTTTCTGTAAGTCTTAGTGACCGTAATCCTGTCACCTCTCTGAGGGTCTCAGCTGATCTCCATCCATTACTGTCCAAGAGGTGCCCCAGTTTTACAACGTTGTTCCTTAGTAAGCGTATTCGTATACTCGCAGAAGATAACATCCTTGTCTGGATCATTGGATTAAAAAACAAGGGTTCTTCAGTAACCCATTGTCCTTGAGGATCAATGTCCCGTTCTACTTTAAAAACAGTTCTCCAGACCTTCAACATAGACTTGTAAAATGGTGTAAGCTCTGACAAGCTCACCTCCTCCAGTTTTATTAGGAATAGATGTTTATCCAATCCCAGTCCTCCTCCTGCTCTTTGTATCAAAGCACAAGCAGTTTGGGCCCAAGTCAAGTCCTTATGATAGAGGAGTCTCTGTGCAGCTTGTATCCTGAAGGCACTGATACGACTCCTCACATCCACCAACCCTTGGCCACCTTCTTGGACCGGTAGGTACAGTGCTGCTGCCCGGATCCAGTGCTGTCCACTCCAGAAGAAGTCCACCAATGCTCTTTGTACCCTGCAGATCAGTTCATCAGGTGGCTCCATGACAATAAACCTGTGCCACAGTGTAGAGGCAGTTAGGTTATTAATAACCAAAACTCGCCCTCTATACGATAACTGTGGTAACAGCCATTTCCATTTAGACAATCGGGCAAGCACTTTCTCCAGCATTCCCTCCCAATTCTTCATCTGAAACTGACTATTCCCTAAATATACACCCAAGACCTTCAGCCCTTCCCTACCCCAGTTCAACCCACCAGGAAGCTGTGGAAGTCTTTTACCTATGCACTGACCAATAAAGAAACCCTCACTTTTTCCCCAGTTTAATCTAGCTGAGGATGCCTTCTCGTATTGCTCAATATTCTTAGTTAAAACTGTCACATCATCCTGGCCTGTAATAAAAACAGTAACGTCATCAGCATAAGCCGATACAGACACCCTAGAACTTATGTCTCCATTTGGAATTAAGACCCCATTGAGATTTCTCCTTAACTTACACAAAAGAGGTTCAATGACAAGGCTATATAACTGTCCTGAAATCGGACAGCCTTGCCTAATTCCTCGAGAAACAGGTATTGGTGCACTTAAACCACCACCAGCCTTTACAAGAACAAATGCATTTGAATACAACAGCTGAATATATGAAATAAATCTATCGCCAAAACCAAAATGCTGTAAAACATTACAGAGATACCCATGGTCAACTCTATCAAATGCTTTCTCCTGATCTAGAGAAAGAATACCAACTTCATAATTATTCAGCTGACCTATTTCAATAACATCACGCAATAAGGATATATTGTCCATTATTGATCTTTCCGGAATGCAGTATGTCTGATCCTTCTGCACCAATAAACCCAGATAACACTTTAATCTATTAGCCAAACATTTTGAGAATATTTTGTAGTCAACACACAACAACGAAACTGGTCTCCAATTTTTTAGAAGTCCCAGATCTCCTTTTTTTGGAAGTAGTGAAAGAACTGCCCGACTACAGCTTATGGGAAGTGTCTTACTTTGACAGCATTCAGACAGTACCTCATACAAATCTTCCCCTAAAATACCCCAAAAACGTTGATAAAATTCAGCAGTCAACCCATCAATTCCTGGGGATCTACCTGTGGACAAACGCTGCATTGCCTCTGTAAGCTCTTGAAAAGTAATGTTATCATCCAGAGTTTTTTTCTGTTCACTCTCAATCTTTGGTAGATCACTAAGTAGATCCTCAGCACTTTCATGGTTACAGTTTTCAGAAGCATATAATTGTGAATAGAAATCTACAGACATCTTCCTTATTTCCACAGGATCTGTTGTTATAGAATCATCATGACGACGAAGATGATACATTTGCTTCTGTATTGTACTTTTCTTTTCAAGATTGAAAAAAAAATGTGCTAGGGGTATCCATGTCCTTAATAGAGCAAAATCTTGCCCTTATTAGCGCTGTCTTTACTTGCTCTTGTAGAAAAGTTCCAAGTTCTTTATTTTTCCTTCGTAGAGCATCATCATGAACAAGTTCATTATTATTAAAAATTCCTTGCTCTAAAATGTCAATGTCTCTTTGCAGTCTTTTCACAGTTTCCTTCACAACTGATCCAATATGAGATGAATAGTTTTGACAAAAAATCCTTATGTTAACTTTTCCGACATCCCACCACTGACTGAGATTCTCAAACGAATCTTTCTTCATTTTCCAGTTCTTCCAGAAAAAAATTAATGAATCACAAAAATTAATATCGTGCAGCAATTTAGCATTAAAATGCCAGTAATAACTAGGTTTTGACATATTTTTTAAAATAAAATCAAAGATAACCATGTGATGGTCTGAAAAACCATTAGGCATAATCGAAGCATTCGTCACGCGATTGTTCCATATTTTACCCAAATAAAATCTATCTAATCGTGCACCACTAACTCTATTTTCACTTACTTTAAGCCAGGTATATTGTCTGGATCTTTTATTAATCATTCTCCATACATCTAATAAATCAAATTCATTCAATATTTTTACCAACATCATACTTGATTGATTATGTGGCTCTTCACCATTTCGGTCAACTGTAAAGTCTGTGGTGCAGTTCCAATCTCCTCCCACAACAATACATACATTGCTATCAATTGTCTTGATTAACCTGGTCATTTTCATAAAAAATTCTATCCTCTCAGTCCCATTATTTGATGCATAAACATTCATTAACACAAATATCATTCCTCCAACCTCAACCTTAGTTAACAATAGTCTACCTTTAATGACCTCATCCACAGCTAAAATATTAACATTAATATTTTTTGCAAATAAAATAGCTACCCCTGCGCTATTATTTGTCCCATGACTTAAAGTGAGCTTCCCTTCCCACCACATGCTCCATTCATTTTCATTATCAGTATCAGTATGGGTTTCTTGTAAAAAAGCTACATCAACCCAGTTAATTTTAATAAACTCTGAAACCATTTCCAATTTTGTCCTATTTCTACCTCCATTGATATTCAAGGAGCCCACCCTTAAAAGCCCCATAAGAAAAAGGAAATAAAAGAGACAGGACAGACAGAAACGTGACATACAAAGTTTAGAAATCACCATGTGCAACTTCTTCATTTGACTTTTTTCAAAGCATTCATTTTATCCTTCCTTAACCTTGTGATCATTTTCTTCAGACGAAATCTCTTTTTTTTTATCTAAAGCTTCATAACTGACAGTTTTCTGCAGGGACAACACTGACCCAATGAATTTATCTGTGTCTGGAAAAAAAATCCGTAACTTCCACTACTTTCCCAAATGTTGCATCCAAAAAAGTTATTAATTTCCTGCAATGTGTATGTATCCTCCAAAACTTGTGAACCTATCTCAGAAATATCAGAGACTGACTCATCATCTCTTATCTCCTTTCCCTCAGACATTTCAACACATCCAGATGTCCCTGCCACTTCACCATCCACAATTCCATGAACTTCAGCCTTTTTATTTTGATCAGCCACCCCCGATTTTTCACCTTTCTCAGTAGACTCATTGTCATCATCACCATTATAATCGACAACAACATCCGTTTGTTTATCGCTATGAGTTTGAGCGTCACTCGTCTCTCCAGCATGAGACTGTTTTGCAGTCTCAGACCCGTTTGCTACATCGACAGCATCACTAGGCCCTGCAGTCTCCTCACTGTTCTCAGCTTTATGTGGACACGCCATCCTTTTATGGCCCACATCCCCACACTCAAAACACTTCATACTTCCAGAATTAGCATACACCATGTACGCCTTTCCTTCATGCCATACTCTAAAAGAAATGTCTAATTCTGGCTCATTCAAAAACATGAACACCTGCCTCCTGAACGACATGACATGCTTTAATGCAGCAATTTTACAGCGAAGTGGAACCATTTTTATTGCGCTAGCAAACTTCCCATAACGAACTAATCCGCGCTCAATCTCGTCATTATTAATGAACGGGGGCACGTTTGATACTGTTATGCATGTCGTCGGCGTAACCAGCGGTGAAACATTAATAAAATCGCCACTTACCACAATTCCATTTATAACGAGACGATTAGCTACCTCTTCCTCCTTTACAAAAATCACAACGGCCTTGTTCATCCTCGAAGCTGAAGAAATGTTTCCAAACCCGATCTGCTCTCCAACCGCGACTAGCACTTCCTCCACCTCCACACCTGGCGCGGGAACACACCTGACTCCATTCCGCAGAGACACCGGTGGTGACGGCGGCTCTCCCCCATTCGGGAACGACGCCATCCCAACACCGTCCCGAAAAAAAAAACTAACTTTTAAACTAAACTAATTTCAGAAACAACTGTTATACTCCAAACTTTAAGGACTAAAGACTTAAAGATTTTCAACAGTCACCCTCTCCCCTTACGAATCCCCACACACACACCCAAACGCTCCCAGCATGCACCAGAAGAGAGAGAGAGAGAGAGAGAGAGAGAGATGTCCTGAGTAATTTTCTATACTTAGGCTATGTTCTACATCTAGACCAGGTGTGTTCATTATATCATTAATTCTTGGATGAACTATTTCTTTAAGTCAGGGTATCTGCAGATATCAGCATTTAAAATGTAATACTTTTGATACCCTTTACAGACCTTTTCAATCATTCACATTCTCTGCTCCTCACTGGTGGACAGTGTTTCCAGAAGATATCAAATATTATACAGATATCACAAGTATATTTGTCTTTTGTTCCAAACAGCATATAGACTGTGTTTGATATGTACAGTTATACTATTAGCTATGCAGCAGATATTAAAAATTAATTTTTAATCTTGTATTTTTTGTGAAGCATATGAATATAAAAGTTAATTTCACTATATTGTAGGATATCCTAAAATTATCTGTAATGTAAAATATTTTGACATTGTAATTCATGTTCATATTAATTTCAAAATGAGTTCGTTCAATGTGGGACTTTTATTTTGAAAGCACAGGACAGTGTGTTTTGCAGCTACATACACACAAATTGTGACATGCTCCATCATTTGAGTCAGCTGTAGTTTTCTTTTTTTTTTTTTTTTTTTTTTTGGAGAAACACGATTTTAGTCTCAGCTTTCAAATGATGTCACTTTTATCTCGAAATTCAAACAATACATGTTGCATTTATACACTTAAATGGTGCCTGTGACAGATTGCAGTAGTTGGCCATTCAAAAAGAGTGAGGCACAACACTCTCTCTCTCATCAACAACTAATAGCACGAAAAAAACAAAACATTAATGAACATCCGAGGGAATGTTGAAAGATGCGGCACAACTTACTGAAATGCATCTTCTCTTATGCAATCACCCAGTCTGTTAATGTTGAAATGACAATGGAGAGAATGAATAGGGAACATCTCGAGCCCCAGAGTACTCACAACGCACACACACCAAGTGACAATCACGCACCACTCAATTCTCTGCTATCTGCGTTGTGGAAGGTTTTCAGTTAACCTTGCGACCCAAGCAGGGAAATGTTCAAACCGACAAAGAAAAATTATTATACCTTGGGAAATGTAGACTTTTTAATACTTTTTAGTTTGCTGAATTTTCACCAAATTGATTTAATACCTTTTAATACTTTGCAATGGCCCTCAGATGACCCTGTAAGTGTGAGCTGTACTAATAGACCTTTTTCACAGACTATGATGATGCATTTCTGCCTTATTTAGCAGTGTAAATCTACTTATTTTATATATTTCTTTTAATATTGAGTGTAAGTTTATAATATTATGCTTTGTGTTATTTTACCCAGGAAATGAGTTATATCTCTATTTTGTTTTATTCCGGAAAGTCATTTAAATGTAATAATGGATTTTTTATTTTGCTCTTGGAGCAAATGTGTAAGTGAAAATAATATTTGCTGTGGTCTCCCATTCACTCCAGTTCACCACTGTTGAAGTTTACCCCGCAAACGTTTACTTCCATGTTCTAAAACCAGAAGTGTGAAAAGGGTCTTTTGATCAGGTTAGCCGACCACGCAGTTATGATGTCATGTACTAAACAGTCTTTTGGTGTAGGGGTGTTTACATTTTTAACCCCACATTTCAAATGAACATATTTCCATAGGGAATCTATCAACACAAGAAAACTGTGCTCGTCAGGCAATTTTACGTGTAAAATTAGACCACTGACATTAACACTGTATAAGGCATGCTGCTTTTGAATAGTGATGTGAAACATCACTACAAATATCAGCTTACCTAATTCAGGTATTTTCCATTCGTGTAAATGACTGCCTTTCACTAAGTGAGGTTTCACAACAGATCTGTTCCTAAAGTTCACACTCTCCCCTGTGTTTTACATATGTTGTGTGAGGTAGGCGAGACTGAAGCTGCTCATTTATACACAGAGTGAACTAGATATTTAATCCATTTAAAGGCTTACAGATCTACTTTGTCACACTGACACATACAGCCTGTGCAGAGGGAATCCAGCACACATAAACAAGGGCTTTTTTTTCTACATCTTGTTAAGAGATGGGCTGCACTTACGTTGTAGTTGACAAAATTGTCAATGGGGTTAACACTTCATGGCCTTTAACCCTTAGAGACTCACTATTGCTAAATGTTTAAAACATTTAAAGGGATAGTTCAGCCCAAAATGAAAATTATCTAATCAATGAATCACCCTTATGACATCCCAGAAGTGTATGACTTTCTTTCTTCAGCAAAACACAAAGATTTTTAGAAGAATATTATAATTAACTACATCTAATCTAACTTTGAAGCGGTCTAATCAGTTTTGGATGAGAACAGACCAATATGTACACTTTTGGCAGCCACTAGTGCAACCCGGTATCACGCCGAGGCGTGAAATAGACACGCCGGTCCACTCGCGGATGCGTGTCTATTTCACGCTTTGCCTCCTCCAGGCGTGTACATGACACGCGCGCGTCTACGTAGAATACCGGCAGGGGGCGATCATTTCCTCAACGCCAACAAGTGTCCGCGCACCAAAGAGGAAGCGATATATCGCGTTCTCCAGTTCCGGTTAGCAGGATATATATTTTTGTACATAAATACACTTTTTAAATAAATATATATATATATATATATATATATATATATATATATATTTATTTATTTACATCAGCACAAGATACTCGACAGCCCACACACACACACACACACACACACACACATATATGACAACGTTAGGCTACAGCAACGTTAGGATTTCTTCATGAAAGCAGCACTGTAATGAACCTTTATTTGTCACATATGGTCACAAGTGAAAGTAACCGGCGAAATTGGCCGGCATCCCGCCCGCACGAACGTGCAACGCGACGACAACGGTATCGCTTCCTCTTTGGTGCGCGGAGAGTTGTTGGCGTTGAGGAAACGATAGCCCCCTGCCGGTATTCTACGTAGACGCGCGCGTGTCATGTACACGCCTGGAGGAGGCAAAGCGTGACACCGACACGCATCCGCGAGTGGACCGGCGTGTCTATTTCACGCCTCGGCGTGATATCGGGTTGACTAGTGATACAAGACCAAATTTTCACTGCACATTTTGCCATTGAGTCTCTAGGCTTGATTATGATTTCAAGATTGATTATACTTGCTAGCGCTTGACATACACACAGAGCGTAAGATGGCGCTAGGAAGTGTAATTGAGCTTGAAATCATGATGGGCAAGGTCAAGGGGACTGCTGATGTCAAGATTTATAGTGTTATTGTGGTCTGTTCTCACTTAAAACTGTTGGGATCGCTTCAGAAGACATGGATTAAACACAGGAGTCGTTTGGATTACTATTATGTTGCTTTTATGTGCTTTTTGGAACATCAACATTTTGGTCTAAAATCTCCTTATTGTGTTGCATGGAGGAAAGAAAGTCATACGGTTAGGAACAGCATGATGATGAACGATGAAAAATTTCCATTAATAATAATGATAATCATTCTGTAATACATGTTAAATTTGTATTATGAATTTAATATAAGGGAGTTAACATCCAGTATGTCATTTGTGAAAGTAACAAATACTTTATTACTCTTACTCATGGTCATGTAAAAGAGGGTGTCAGAGGAGTGGTCTGAGTGTAAATAAATAAATAAATAAATAAATAAATCACCCCAACCAAAATAAATATCAGGATTTTTATTACTAGTGGCTGCCTAAAAACACAGTGGCATACTAAAAATATATCATCAATATCAGTGCTTGGTCCTCTGACAATTATAGGACAAAGCTTAGAGCCAAAAGCTTTGTCCTATAATTGTCATTTCAATTGTACAATTATTCAGGTACTGGTAAAGTTTATCAGGTTGGCTAAACCTTTTTGCCTATTTAAACCAACTCATAGCAATTACAATTTATTGCACTGGTATTAATTGCATTGCAGGTGATTAATGTAATTCTGTGATGTTATTTTACAGGAAAGTGCGCTATCTTGTGGTGATTGTGCACAGAAATCGCAAATTTTTAAAATATTTTATTTAAACTAAAGTAAATTATAATAAATAAATAAATAATACTGATTCTATCTAATTTCACTGGTTTAAAATGTGTGTATTTTGAGGGGTTTGCTTTTATTAATTTGGTTATGGTGGATCATTAGTGGCAACATTGAGTGATTATTTATTTTATTTTTTTCAGAGCATTTGGAAATGGATGGTGCTTTTGCAACCTTCATCCACAGTGTGCACTTAGTACCCAGTGCAGTGGATAATGTAATTCACTAGATTAAAAAAGCCCTTCTATTTCAATTGCATTAATAAAAACACTGACTCATTGATGTTCTTGTTGGTGCTACTTCCCAGCAAACAATATTAGGTTCTGGGAACGTTCTGGGAACGTTAGTTTTTGGTTCCCAGAACGTTCCCAGAAAGTTCCCTATTGGTGATCCAGGAAAGTTTTCTTAACGTAAATAGAACGTTCCCTTAAGGTTAGGGGAACGTTCTGGAAACTTTATGGGAATGTAAAAAAAGACTTTGCCAATCAATGAGCGCTCTCTACTGCCTGATAATGGTCATGTAATTAAGCATTTGATCACTGCTGTTAAAGCAAACATTTGCAACCTTTTAATTTGTTTAAGAAAAATAGAACCTAAAATAACCTACAGGGAACATTCCCAGAACGTTCCTGTTTGGTTCCCAAAAAAATAACCAAATGGGAAGCATACGGGAACGTTCTGGGAACGTTCTGTGTTTGCTGGGTTACTGTAATGCTTCTGAATCTTACACATTGAACATGCTGTTGAGCACTGGCTGATTTCAATGAGTCTAATGAGACATTTTTGAATGTTGAGTTTTGATCAGATGAGATGAAGTTTTATCCTCATCTGACAAAATACATTTTTGGTTGAATTTTTTTTTATGTGATTGTTGATCACAGATATTATTTTATGCTCAAAAGTGTGAATATGTGTCTCTGTGTGTTTATAACACTGGCTACTCTGCTTTGTGCTTAATAATTGTGCATTTGAACAACAATTACACACCTACCACATACAGTATGTACACTTACACCAATATACTATTGTTCTCCATGAAAACATGATTGTGTTTGTTGAAAAAGATGAGGATATTAATCACATCTTATATGAGTCTATAGACCCTATTCACAGTAGCGCCATCTTTGATTTTTAATGGGAATGATGATGAGGCTGTGAAGGACATGCTTGTTTATATTATGCCCTTACCCAAACCCCTTATCTAAACATGATAGGAAGCTGCTGTGTGTGACAGAAGCAAGTAATTGTCACATAGATGGAAACAATGTCCAGCGACGTCATTGGCTGTAGTAAAAGTTGTATGAATTTATACTAGAGCAGTCATACGATATCATATGAATTAGCCAAATTTAGAAAAGTCTGAATCCTTGTGATTTCACCATGAGAGTGTGAGCATAGACTTACAATCTCTTCAATGGCACGCATGGTATAAAGCTATAAAAGCTCCTTGATCACATCTAATTTTCCACAAGTCATGTTGACTGGAGTTTTTTCTTTTCTCTTTTTTTTTTTTTCAATGTTATCTTTGCGGAATGACCCAAAAAACACTTTAAACTGCAGTATAGCCCAATGAAGAGACTGTTCGTCCATCCCTCACAGCCTCGCTGCCATTCCCGTCAAAAATCAAATATGGCGCTTTTGTCCATGCCAAAAGGGGGATCAAATACGAAGGAATTCTGAAATTCATGTAATCATTTCAGTTCATCTCAATTCAATAAACTGCCTGAAATGTTTATTTCAAAGTTTGCAATATTGTAATTTCTTATCTTTTTGTCAAATTAAGAATCTACCTAGTCAGTGACAAACAGCAATCTTTGTGCTTGTAATATGAAACTGTGGCAGTTTTATGACATCATAGTAGGTTTAAACTATACCAATGCAAACAATTATGAGACAATTGATCAACTATTCAACCTGTCTGGCTGAAGAAACCACACCTTCTGCCACACCACGTCCACATCCTGCTTCTCAGGATGTACTCTGTTTCTCTGCTGGGAGTTCAGTAGTAATTTAGTACTGCTCTCTTTTTCTAATTTGTATGCCAGAGCATCACTAAAATGTTCTTCACTGTAGTAATACTCTTACTTATTTCTGTCACGGCTTCGGGAGGTAAGAGAATGTGCTTGCACTTTTCCCTTTGCTATTGCTTTAACTGATCTATAATCTCAAAATGTAGAAACAAATTATTTAACATTCTATTTAAAACTAAGAAAAGTGTTTGAGGATCTATTTCAAATGCAGTTTAAAGCCTGCAATTTGTTTGCTTGAACTTTGGATGAGTCTTGGTTGTTTTGTATTCATGATTCATGGTCAGGATATTACTATGATACGACTGGTCAAAAGTGGCTTTCTGCTGTCAAATATTTTTAAATAATGACCACTAAACTGTATGTTTGACTCTTGACCCAGTCAGCAGATTTCCTACATATACTGTAGCTGTGCTATTTTCACATTTCACACTCCTTGGTCTCTTTCATCTTAAGAAATTTATTTGAACTCAAATCAAGTTTTTATTTTCAGTAATCAGTGTCCATCTATTTATTTTCTAAGCAGTAAGTGGGATAATGTACAGTAAGCCAGTGATTCTAGCAGAATACACCCTTTCAGTGTGTTACAGGCCTGATAACTCACATTATCTCTTATATAACCCCTCCACAGATGCCTCATCAACTACACTGGGCACTTTTAAGGCAACTAGGGAGACAGAGCAGTCCAGCAGACCAACAACCCAACCAACTGCTTTCAGGACAAACACTGGATACACGCCTCAGTCACAGACGTCACAAGTCAATGGCGACTCTTTTCAACAAACAACACAAATGGCTGTTACTGCCAGTCGGCAAACTACCACCTCACATAAATCTACTGTTCTGAAAACCTCTGAATCCATGCTTGTCACCGTAGACTCTCCTGAAACTGCATTTCCAACAGAACAAAACAACACAATCCCCACAGGTACATTATTCAGCAGATATGCAAACTGAGGCCACGTCCACACTAAGTTTAAGTTTGAAAACTCAGATTTCAGTTTCCTAAAGTTATCAGATGTGATCATGGGGAGCACTTTAAAAAGTCTTTGTTTTCAGTGGAGGAAAACGGCATTCTAGTGTGGATGAGAGGGGAAAACACAGCAAAATCAAGGTGTTTTCAAATGAAAGCATGTTAGTGTGGATATGGCCTAAGAAACCAAATCAAAACAACCCAGTGTTGGGGATGCAACTTTGAAACTGTAGTTTGCCAAGCTACAAGCATCTCATAATTTAGAATAGTTTAACGAGAGTCAATCCACCATTTCGAAAAGGTTGCTACACTTCAAGTTAATAAAAATGTTGCTATCAGCATTGAAGATATTTTAAATAATGTTATTTTAATTATTATCAGAATTATGAATAAATTAATACAAACTAAATAAAAATAAATACTGCTGATAAAAAAATAGTTAAATAACTGAATAGTTAAACTGATGTTTAACTAAATATTTATTTCAATACAAAAAATAAATAAAATAGCGCATAGGGGCTTTTTTTAACACAATTGAGTGACTCAAATGAATCGAAAAATCAGTCCTTTAACCAGGTAGATGAAATGAACAATCTGAATGAACTAATTTGCTGAAATGATTTGTCCCAATGACCCTACTTTAAGGGATAGTTCACCCAAAAATGAAAATTCTCTCATCATTTACTCACCCTCATGCATCATGTGAATGACTTTCTTCTGCTGAATACAAATGAAAACTTTTAGATCCATTCAATGTGAAACTGAATGGTGGCCAGAAAGCTCCAAAAAGGACATGAAGGCAGCATAAAATCCAAACAACTCCAGGGGTTTAATCCATATCATCTGAAGAAATATGAAATGTCTATAATAATGTCTCCTCCTTGCCCAGTAGGTGGTGATATGCATGAAGAACGTGAATCCCCAAAAACACAAGAACAATGTGAAAGTTGAGATTTACAGTAAAAAAGGACTTAAATATTGATCTGTTTCTCACCCACACCTTTTATATCTCTTCTAAAGACATTGATTTAACCACTGGAGTCATATGGTTTACATTTATGCTGCCTGTATGTGCTTTTTGGAGCTTCAAAGTTTTGTTCTCCATCCACTTGCATTGTATGGACAAAGCTTAGAGCCAAAAGCTTTGTCCTATAATTGTCATTTCAACTGTACAATTATTCAGGTACTGGTAATGTTTATCAGGTTGGCTAAACCTTTTATGAACTGTCCCTTTAAGGAAGAGGGAATGCTCTAGTAGATTGTGTTTGATTGTTTCAACTACTTCACAATACAATAGGATATTAAAAAATGAGACGTTTTGTCACACCGCACTACTACTTGTTTGAAATGTTACTGGAACAGCTTCACTATTTCAAAAAATATGAGAGATTGTCAGGCTATAAAAATAAAAAAATATGTGTATAAAGTTAATTTTTATTTGTTACTCTCCTACACTGAACAAATCCACACATTCCTATGGATCAGTATTAGGTTTTTCTGTTGCAAATAGATGATTTGTCATTTTAACATGTAGCCAATGTGTGCTAATACATTGATTTGTCTCACTTTGTCTTGTATAGCTCTGGAAAATAAAGAAGCACAAGATGTGGCAGGAAATCCAGGGCTCATCGCAGTCTTGTGTATTTTCTTCATTGCAGTGGCTATACTTTTTGTGATTATATTAACGAAGGCTGTTCAGTCCAGGAGGCCACGGTTTGAGAGGCTTGATGATTTACCAATGGTAGGTCTCATATTTACTCACCTCATGCCTGCTCACTGGTTCAATACAGCATTACCATAATCCTTATTTTATCCTCTCCTCACAATAACAGTGGAAAGAATGACATTTCAACTCTGTCTACCATTGTGGTTCTCTTTTTCTTTTATTAGGGCAAGATAAATGAGGATGCACCATTTGCCCGCTACCCACCAAAATAATGAGCTCTAGTGGCACAGAAATTACACACATCATCTCTACCCCAACTGTCACGATACAATGTTGGTTCACGTTTATAGTCACATAACAGCACCATATCTGCATCGAATAGCTTGTTTATTTTGCAATGTTTTTACACTAATGACATGATGTGCAATAGCCAGTAATTTAGGATGGTAACGTTGCACTTTACTTTGGTCCTTAAATGCCATGACAAACCTTTAGTCAACTGAAGAAATCAAACTTTTGATTCCTTGCATCAATTATCTATGTAGGGCGATTAAAAAAACACACTCCTTTAGCTAACAGTTATTGTGGTACTACCTCTTCTTTTTGATTAAAACATCTACTAAATGTTTACATTATAATTATAATACAAACAACACCTGATTTGTACACTGTAAGAGAATGTACACTGTCAAGATCTGGAAGAGGCTGCAATTGGAGTGTTAAGTTTCTATCTTGGCCTCTAGATGGCGTCCAAATTGTTCACAAGCAATTCAATGGTGGTGTTATATAGGCATGCTCTTTCAATAGTATGTAAAAACTATTAATTCTACATTTTTGATCAACAAATATTGACAAATATATTTTCGTGAATTTATGAGTAAGGGACCAACTCAAAGTAATTTGATCTACAGAATATACTTATATATTTAAATAGCATTATAGGCCTATAATGCAACAAATCCAAAGCATTGTAAGACTAGTAATATAATCTTTCAGAATCTTTGACATGAACTTTTTAACATTTAAAATTGGTATGGATGTACACAACCTCTTATGTACATTATGTACACTTGACTGAATTGATGTTTCAGTAACACATACAGCGAGGTTCCATTTGTTCAGTCAATAAGAGCTAACGATTAACAATATTTATTAAGCATTTATTAACCTTAGTTAAAGTTAGCCTGTGAACTAACAATGAACAATTGTATTTTTATTAAATAACACTAACAAAGAAATAATAAATGCTGTAAAATATATATTGTTAATTGTTGTTCATGATACCTAATGCATTAACTAACGTTAATGAATGGAACCTTATTGTAAAGTGTTACCAATGTTTCTCAAAATCTTAAAAACCTTTTGATTTAAAGTTTTATACAATGCCTGTGTGGATTTCTTTATAAAACTATGTTTACTATTTTTAAATTGTATTTATTATTATAAGTGTTATTATTTTAAATGGATGAGTTTGACAAGATAGTGAAAGAAATGCAGTCAAAAAGTGTCATGATGTTGGTTGAGAGAATGCCCAAAGTTTCTGCTTTGAAGAAGCTAAAAGTAATTTTCATTATAGGGGTATTTTGGGTGCATTTTTTTTTTTGTACTTCCATTCAGGTTATTTTATAGTTTTGATTACTATAATTCTAAAATGTTGAAGATAATAATTATAAATATGTGTCCAAACTTTTAGGGACTGTGACCAGTCGGTCACCATCTGTTTTCTCGCCATTTTTAATCAGCTTATACCTTTTTTTTGCAGTTAATTTAAATAGTTCTATGGTATAAAATTCAACAAATATTCAACGTAGTTTCATGAAAACTGCATGTAATAGGCCAAATAGTTCAAAGTTATAAAATAAATTGTAAATAAATAAAAAGAAAATAAATGTTTAAAACAGTTTTAGATTAAGTAAACCACGTAAAACTGTTTAACATGTCATGTCAGACACCCCAAGATATTTCCAAGGCGTGTGACTGTAAAGAAGTTATTTGCTATGAAATCAGCATGTGGTTCAGAGTTTGAAGTCTAAAAACTTCCACCTCAAATAAAAGCTCAAGTATGCGAGTGCAGCTGCAGAACAGTCATACCTGTATGACACTCCCCTCCTACACCACAGGAATTTGCACGTAAGACGCTTTCTTCTTTCTTTATGTCTTCCTTTATGTCTTTTTGTATTCCCATAGCTTTTCATTGTATCTTTAACATATACAAGTACAGGGTCTATTTCACTTAAATAACTCAGTTTAAGTTCAAGCTTATGATTTACATTTTATGAGTCAAGAGAATCTTAATTTTGCTTAGGGCCCTGTGGTATATTCCTTGTATTCTGGTCCAGTGGCATTCTGAAAAACAGGACGAATGTAAATTAAGCATCAAATATCTCTTGCAAGGGACACAAATTTAAACTTCATATTTCAGTTCTGTTCACATTTCCATGTTCTGTGGGGGGAAAACTCTGTTAGTATCTGTTACTTTCCATTCAGTCCACTTCAAGTCCTTGCTGTGTGTTAATACTGATATCATTCCCATGTAGTTAAGCAATGACTTTACAAGTAAAGATTTCAGTAAACCAATGTTTGTCACCATCGAACTGCTTTGAAGAATTAAAGGGCTTTGTTCGGCATGGAATACGAGATTGCATGTTTAATTCAATGAGTGGTGTCCAGTTAGCATCTTGGAAATTGGAAGAGTTCATTTTAAATACAATTTCATGTATAAATGTCCTTAATGTCTGATTAAGTCATGTGTCAAGAAGGAGATGTTACTTCCATTCATCACACTGGAAATGGAATGTCAAGCCGAGTGCATTATATTGTAGGATGCAATGTGTTCTGTTATATACTGCACATTTTGGAAAATGTGTAGGTCATCTGTGTATTCTGTGCATACAGCATATTTGTAAAATGTGCACAGTATACATTCTATATACAGCAGCAATAGTGAGGATGGTTGTATGGTATTCTAAACAAAGCTACAGTCACCTGGTGTCAGTATATTATAATAAAAAGGTGATCACTGAATTATTCATTCTCATAGAGGCAACCAAATAAAATTGGATTGTATCATTTGACGTTATACATAATTTCTTATTTCAGTTCAAAATCATTTGCAGTGTGTAAATCATGTATTCTTTTGCCAACAGCTTCACAAACCTTATCACCATGATGAGGATTCTAAAGAAACTGCTTGAAAAATGAAGAATCACTCAGGATGACTGTATTCAGTCAAATTCCTCAGGCAGGAGTGATGATATAAAAATAGTTTTCATATTAAGGAGCTCTTGGGTGCATGCAATAAACAGGTGCAAAGTGCACCGAAATATGAGTCATAAACATTAGCCAATGAGATGCACTGTTAATAATGTTAATAATCAATCTTTGGCAAATCATGGTTTGTGGAGTAACATGACAATCACTATGACACACACAGTAAGGCCCACTGAATTAAAATGAATTTAATTCATTGGAATTAAAGCCAATGTAGGATGTTCATAGAAGGCTATGAGTAATCTTTTAGTCAGTGGCGGTGCTAGCAAGTGGCCTGCCACCTCAAATTGAGGTACGATCACCCTCTGTGCCACTCCTGTTATTTCCTCTTATTTTATATCAGGGATTAAAATTAACTCCCCCCTGAATGTGGTTGAAAATCAGCCTTGGCGGGTAAATCTGTCAACTCACTTTGCAATTTGGTGGTGTATTGTATCACACTGCAACGCTGAATCCTGTGAGGGGATTCTTAGAGGTTCATGGCTGAAGGCTCATGTGCTGTTTGACATGTTTCTTGGTTAAGGCCATTTGGGCTTTTCAAAGATTAGACTCGAGATTCTATTATTTAGGTGAAACAGCTCAGTCCATGAAATAATCTATGCTAAATGAAAAAGTAACAGCATAATTTTTAAATTATCTGAAGAAAATGTGACCGTTGCTTACCTGAGCAAAACAAGCCACTACAATGCTGGTGCTGGTCTGACAACTTTGTCCTAAATGGTTTCTACAGCGCTTCTTGTGGTTACCTACTGCCTCAAATCAAAAGAGCCCACAATCCAAACTCTGTGATATTCTCTGTGACATTCTGATCCTTAGATATGTGTGAAGATATTTCCTTCACCACGAAATACAAAGGATGATCTCTGGTGGATTAGAGACCAGATGGTGGATTTTGAGCCAAGTAACTGCATATGGTGATTTTCCCAAAACACAGAAGGGTTCCAATGTTTTCACATTACATTATGAGGTCTGATTCGAGCACATCTATGAGATTAAAATCGTATTTCATTTTGTAGGGTGTTTAAATCTATTATGAACAAAAATGTTAAGAAATTATGTGATTTTCCAGTTTTATGTGTGTTGGATTTCAACATTTGATAGAATATAGATCAGATGTCTGTATACATGAAAGGTGGTCTAAAGCCAGCTTTGCACTGCAAAGGTGACACAGAAGCTGCATCTAAAGTGGCATTTAGGTGCATTTACACAGACTAATGCTGCTCAGAGCAGGCATAAATGCATTTACATAGCAATAACAACAGCATAAATAATGTTATGAGATTGTGTTAAATATAAAATTATGAAATAAGAAACATGAAACAAATGAAAATAAGTTATTCTTTTAAATATTAAATACAGTTATGAAATATTGTATATGCTCCATCATAAAAACAAAAAGTTTAAAGCTGCTCTGTTTCAGCATTTAATTACACAGAATTTAAGCAGCATCAAAACTGACTTTGATACTAGTGGCTGAAGTGGGTCAGATCAGGCTTAATTTAGATTTTTTTGAATTTTTAGCAGGCTTAAATCTGCTGTGTAACGACGCCATAAACAGACGTCAGGGACACGTAAATCCACCTGTGCTACATATGCAAGTACTGATTAAAAATTGTTGACATCACAGTTACAAATTACTATCGCAAACAAGACTTATCAGTCAGGCTTTAAAACTATTTTATTGCCTTATAGTTTAGTCATAAGGGTTCCCTTTATTAGCTGGGATATTGTAATAAAGGACAAAGGATCAACTTATGCCTCAGCCATAAATGTTAAGTTTTATAAACTATTATGACAATATTGAGTAGGTTTACTAATAACATTAACACTTAACATTGTTTATAACAACATTTATTGATAACATTATAACATTATGCTATGCTTGAAAACTCATTTGTTACTTTGTTCATTTATTTACATAGAAATGCAATAAAAAAAAAAAAAAAAAAAACTTTGATTCATTTATTTCAATATGCATTCATATATTACATAGAATGTATATGAACAACTAATCAGCTTGGCATTATATAATGGAGCACTGGATCAGCTTGGTTTTCACTGTTGTACCCAATGGTGCAGTGGTGATGGAACAAGACTATGCTGTTGTACTTAATGTGTACACATATGATATATTGATGTACATTTGAATAGACACTGGCACACATATTAATGTATTTTGTACAATATCTTTCAGTAACAAATAATCTGAACACTGGTCGAAATTGGAGAAAGCCGTGCATGGGTAACTATTCCACCAATATTTTAGCAGTGTGTGTGTGTGGGGGGGGGGTGTTGTCATATGGACATAATTGTTCTACGGCAAGCCTCAAAGGGATAAATACACAATCTCTCACTCTCACAAAGAAAAGATACTCCATGGATCTCATCCTAATTCACTCTTTTACAGTTGTTTACGTTTTCATTGTAAAATCAAGAGTCCATGCCGATTTTTATGCAAAATATCCCAAATTCGCCACTGATTATTTTCACAAAATGAGCAACTTGCAGCAAATTGTCCATTGTTGCCAAAGGTTTGCAGCAGCTTCATTATTACCAGTGAAGAGCTGCAAACATATTGCAAACATTTACAGCAAATCACAAGCTCATTTGCATGTGAAAATATTGAGTGGCATATTTGCAGCAAATTTGGGGCAAGTTTGCAGCTGGTTTGCAGCTAGTTTGCCAGAACACTAGATTTCTTGTTGAGGTCCTGTTGTTATTTTGGCAGCCTCCATGTGACAGGGAAGAAAGAGAGAGAGAGTTGCGGTGAGTTGGCATGTATGTCACATGTATGTCACACAGATCTCAGCAAAACAGTCTGCAGGTGTGACACCCTCTGCCAAAAACGAGATGTTTTGAGTCTGCTAATGTGGCGCCAGTTTAAGGTAAAATTCCGTCATGCATTCTATCAGAGACTATTTAGCAGAGACGGTCCACTCCTATTAAAATTAATGGGAGAAATTGGAACGCCTAACCAAGGAGCTCTAAGCGCCCAGAGGTGTAAAAAGTACTCCGAAATTATACTTAAAGGTGCATTCAGTAATTTGGGGCTAATTTAAAAAGTTTTACAAAGAGAAGTCAAGTCAAGTCAAGTGGTTAAATACAAAGTGATCTGAATGGTGTACACTCACATGAGATTCCTATAAAAAGTGTTCTTATTATACATGGTGCGAGTCACCTCTTCATTGCATTACACCATGTTGAAATGACATGGCTCTCTGCGTTTCACTAAACGTCGAAGAAGAAAATCCTTGTGCTCACTGGCTGCTGCCTATATAGATACACTTGGCTATGCTTAGCACAGTGTTATTGGTGATGGGAAGAGCAAAAATAATACAGTGGAACATACTTATTAACATGCTTTAGAAGCAGAGTCAACAGGAGATTCAGTAGCTGTACTGCCAAAGAAGTGATAAAGGTCTGAAGCAAGAAGACAGAAAGTCCTAGAAAAAAAAACTAGAGTAAACTTCGGTACAGCATACACAAGGTGGAAAGATTTGATGACGGAGAGAAACATGAGTATAGTGATGCCTATGTCGGTTCTTTTTTGTCAGACAGGTCAGACATTATTAATTGTTTAGACCATTCTATAAAATAGTGGAATGAAAAATAGTATTAGTGAAATTTACAGAAAACTCATCCAAGTTTCCCTAGAACTTTTTAATATTACATGTGCAATCAATGTATGTTCGTAATGGATAGTTTTAGCAGTGTTGACAAACGCAAGCAGAAAGCAACATGTAATTTGATTTTATTTGTTATCACAGCTATAGTATGTGGGGCCCATTTAACTCCACCTCTATAAAATGGCATACGTCTTCATTTGTTTGGTAGCTTGGCACGGCGATTGTTGTGGATTTTGAGAAAACCATGACGTTGGTTTGCTTGGAAACAAAACAAGTTCTTCAAATACAGTATTCATGGACATGCTAAATTTGATCAACATAAACAATTCTAATCTTTCCTTTACCATGACGTTCTGTATTACTAGATTATTGATTATACCATCTTTTCTATTATAAAGCAATAATGATGTTCAATTGTCAAAGATTGTAAGCTTATTGCGTATAGAACCTTATTATTTTAGGCACCATAACAGAACATATAAAACATTATGTTGTACCTGAATCTTGCATGACATTGAAACTGCAGTGCCCGTGAGCAGGGATGGCAGAACACTGCGACTGCTAATTGAGGCTGCATGTGCCATCTGAGTAACTACCTTTGAGATGAGAATGGGAATGCTAACGTAAATATTAAGCATCCTTGGACCGCAGCAGTCTTTGTATCACTAGCTTTAGAGTTTCCGATATTAAAGACTGCAAATACAGCTCTCCACCTCCAAATAAAGAGTGCTACTCCCCTGCACCCAACCACTTAATTTAACAGCTCAGATCAGCACTATAGTCTAATCAACTTAAGATGTAATTAGCTAATTGAGACATGACAAAGTATATGTAACATTAGAGACAGTTATGTTTCTTAAAAAAGATACATCTAATTAATGCTTGATGCTTTATCTCTCTCTCTTTCTCTCACTCTCTCTCTCTCTCTCACTTGACCCTTTCATGTGAGTTCAGGACTAGACAGAGATTAATGATTTAAAAGAAGAGTTTCTTTAATTAAGGTGCTTTATACTGATCTGTCACAGGACGTATAAAATGTTTTTACTCTGTGCATCGAGCCAATTTTGTTTGTCATCTGCCATATTTCAGATGTCTGTCTCACAGAGGCATTTTGCTTGTGATGAAAAAAATGCACTATCTGTGTGTAATATATTTGGGACATTTTCCCTAGCGGCCACTAGAGGTCGCTAGGAGGTTTAAGATTTTTAGTTTGAAGTTTGGTTTTTGTTGTGGCTCTGTTCTCTTTGTTCTCTTTGATTCATCCCAGCTGTGACTTGTTACCCCTAATTAGTACTGTGTGTGTTTATATATAGCCATTATGTTTTCCTTGTTGTTTGTCTTCCATTATTTTATGTCTTTGTTGGTGAGGTCTTACTTGTTTTGATTCGTTTTTGTTTGCTTACCTCAGCACTCGTTCATTTTGACCTTTTTATGGATTTTGGTTTTCATTTACTTAATAAACGTGCTGCATTTGGGTTCTAAACTCCTACTTGCAAGACCCTCATCATTACACTGTGTTTGAAATGCCCTGCAAACATGCCCCTTTGGAGCCTGTGTGGGGTCACTGCAGGCAGAAAATTTGGTACTCGGTACTGGCATGAAATGTGGGGCATGTGTGGGCTCCACACTATGGGGCCCAGGTGGGATTAGTGTGTGTTTGCCCTGCCCATACTGCCCCACAGTAAACCCACACTTGCCCATGGTGGGCCCACACGGGCATGTTTGCTGGAGCATATCTCATCACGTTGTCCACACTATTGATTTAGATGTATTTAAATCACGTTCAGCTCTTGAGTAACCCCAAAATTACAGATTCCATGTGGACTTTTGGCCTGTTGTTGAAACTGATAACTCCTTTTACTTTGTCTGTCAGATTTGTTCAAGGTGAACACCATTTAGATCCAACACCTTTATCACTCAGACGACGTGTTAGCCTGCGTCACTCTTACCTGTCTTTTACAGCGTTTCATGATAAAGGCATGAGGGAATTAGTCAAGGGATACTCAACTTTGGAAAGCTCCTAATTTTTTATATAATATTAACATTTAATATTTAATATTGTAATGAGGCAAGTAGTGTTGTCGTATGACAATCCTATATCATAGTCTTGAGTAATTATGTACCATGCTAACAGGGAATCTCAAATTAGCAAAAAATTCAATAAGTACATAAATCATATGCAGTTATTTTTGCTGAGAACTCCACACAAATGTTTTCTGTATATCTTGCATTATTATGTAGTAAAATATTTAGAAAATTTTGATAATGCAGTGAATTATAAATGCTTTACATTTTGATGTGACATACATATCTCAGTTGATTATTTTCTTTTATTTAGAACTTGATGGATGCAAACCAAAAGATTTTTCATAAATTAATGATAAGTCTGGCAAGCATCAGTGCAAATACAGCTACATTATGCAACACTTTAGTTAAAACAAAAAAATTAAAGTGGTAACTTTACAGTCAGGTTGTATTCATTCATTTAGTTCATGATCCCCATGCATGAACTAAATAGAACCTGTGAAGTGTTACCAAGAATACAAAACCATTCTTAAAACAGTAATAAATTCTAAATAGTTTATGTTTGGATAGAAGAAATGCACATTGCTTGATTTCTATATTATGGTGACAAACTGCAACATAAAAAAGCTACAGTTACACCGGTTCCAAGCAGAGCTTCCCATTGTATCAATGCAATCAATTAAGCTGTCTGCACTAGAAATGCTTGTCTGCAAGACAGTTTGCAAAGTACATTGTTTTGTTTTTTCTGCTTGGTTTCGGGTTGTTTTGTAAATCGTTCCACCTAGGCATGGAATAAACTACACTGAAGAATTTCAACATTATGCAGGCCACAAAAAATGAGTGTAGTGTATTGAGTGTAGATGAACTGGGGATTAATAATACAGTGAACACAATGCCGTTCAAATTTTTTAAACATTTGACTGAAATGTTTCTCATGATCTTAAAAACCTTTTGATCTGAAGGCATATGCGTAAATGTTTCAAATTAGTTTTGTAGACAAAAATATAATTGTGCCAACATATTAATTTATTTCATTACAAAACAAAAATTGTATAAAAAAAATAATAAATTTGGGAAATGGATGACTTGGACCAAATAATTAAGAAAAGCAGCAAATAAGTGCCCAGTATTGATGGGAACTCCTTCAAAACTGTTTAAAAAGCACCCCAGGGTGATACCGCAAGAAGCTGGTTGAGAAAATGTCAAGTACGTTTCTGAAAATTCTATACAAAGGCTGGCTACTTTGAATATGCTAAAATATTACATAGTTTTTATTTGTTTTGGATTTTATTTTTAGAAACAACAATTCCTATAGTTCCATTTCTGTTCTTCCATAGTTTTGATGATTTTACAATTATCCTTAAATGTGAAAAATATTAATAATAAAGAATGATTAAGTGACCCTAAACTTTTGACCGGTAGTAGTGTACACACACACACACACACACACACACATATATATATATATATATATATATATATATATATATATATATATACTACAATCATAATTCTGTGTCCGATGGATAGATTTAAGTGTGGGTGAGCTGTAGAAGCAGTAAATACTAACACATTCATACACACATAAATTTAACACAAAGAAAATCACACTATTTATGGAGGTGTAAAAAAGAGGATCTGTCGCTGAATAATCATTGAGGTAAGAAAAATCAGCAGCTTAGTGTAGATCTTAAAACAGAGAACTGAAGGATAGGTTTTCCTGTGTATGGATTTATTATTATTGTTATTTTTTTGCACTTAAGCAGTAAAATTCTGCACCGTAAAAGTTTACATGCAGTTGTTACCTTAAGAATAAATTTTTTTCCCTGTTCTAACCCTTAAAAATTATTTTGCTAGAATAACGGAATGTAGTCAGAAGGATTTATTCATGTTGAATCGTACTTTATCTGAATAAAAGCAATTCATTTAGATGTTTCCACATGAGGTGCATTTTTTTAGGTTACAAAACATTGTTTTACAATTTACAAGATTTTTGCTAGTCATTAGTCATAAACTACTGTACACCTTCATTAGTCATAAACTACTGTATACTTTAAGGTCATAAAACTTAATGACAAGGGAGAGTCTATATCATAATTCCATTTCATCGAAGAAATAGGTACACTGCCATTATGCTATTTTATCACTTATTCTTGAGAATGTCAGTCTGTCTCCATCACCTTCATCAAGAAATCTTATTTTGAAGTTTTCCCATGCACTACATTTCCCAGAATTCACTGCCCTAATCACTTCATCTGTTCATTGTCATCCCCACCTGTATTCCGACCATTCCATCATTTAGTTATCTGTGTATAAATACCCTTTAGTTTTGTTCGCTCTTTTGTCAGTCCTTGAAGTGTTATGTTTTGAAGTGTTACAGTGTGTTGTTAATTTTTGGTATTAAGCATTATGGTTTGTTCTACCCCAGTATTTGTTCTACTCCAGTGTTTGTTCCACTCAGCAATTGAAATTAAAAGATTGAATGATACTACTCCTGTGTTTCCTCTCCAAGACACCCAACGTTACAGAAGGACTGACCAACAACAGAACCTTTTTGGAATATGTCAGTGCCACGCTGAACCTCCTTTACCCCTCCTCGATGCCTGCCACGTTCTATGAGCCAGAGTCCACTCCTGCCACGGTCAAACAGCATGTAGGCCCTACTGTCCCAGAGCCCAGCCAGCCATTAGCCTTGCCTCCAACGGATCAAAAGCCAGATCCCACCGCAGACTCCGAGCCTGTCGCGTGGTCAAACCAGGTGTGAGAGTCGGCACCAATGTCCGTCCCAGAGGGCATATTAGTGGAGTTTGAGGGCATTGGCTGGAGCCCTGCCCATACTCCCGCCACTGTTGGTGAGCTGAGCTCAATCCCTTCTCATATACATGCTTTAGAAATAATCTGTCCCGTGAGTCTCCAGTCGCCACTGAAACATCCAGTCTCCTCATCTCTTCTGTTCCTGCCCATCCTCCCACTCCCCCCTCCTCTGCCAAATCCATCAAATTCCATGGCCCCACCTCCGCAGGCTCCCTTCAACCCCTCGAAGCCTTTCATGGCTCCTCCCTCAATACCTTCCTTGGCTCCTCTTCATCCGATCAGCCGGTTCCCCTCAAGTCACCGGCTCAACCATCAGCCCCGGTAACTCCACAGATAAGGGGATCTGCTGGTTCCCCTCAAGTCACCGGCTCAACCATCACCCCTGGTTACTCCACAGATAAGGGGATCTGCCTACCCACCGTCTCAGCCTCGGCCCTCAGCCCCACCAGCTCCACCCTGGTCCTTCGAGACTTCAGCTATGCTCTGGTCTTTCGGCTATGCTCTGGGCACTAGGATCCCCAGTCCTGCCACTCGAGCCTCTCACGGCTCCACCTCATGACTCAGTCTCCTAGGTCTCCCGATCCTATCCCTGCTCCTATCCCAGCTCTGTGACCCCCTCCTGATCCTATCCCTGCTCCGTGGCCGTCCCTGGATCCATTCCCATCCCTGAAGCCGCCTCCTGATCATCCTCCTTGGATCCTTCATCTTCTGCATCACACTACCCTCATCTGTTTTTGGGTGCCAGCAGTCACCCTTTTAAAGGGGGGGGGGGGGGTGTCATAGTCTGTCTCCACCTTCTTCAATGACTCTTAATTTGAGGTTTTCCCCTGCATTACGTTTCCCAGAATTCACTGCCTTTATCACTTCAATCTGTTCGTCATCCCCACCTGTATTCCGTTCTCTCGTTTTTAGTTTTGTTCAGTCTTTTGTCAGTCCTTGAAGTTGCATTATGAAGCGTTGTTAATTTGTGATGTTAAGCGTTATGGTTTGTTCTACCCCAGTCTTTGTTCCACTCCAGCGACTGAAATTAAAAGATTGAATGATTCTTCTGTGTTTCCTCTCTTCCACTCCAAGACACCCAACGTTACAGAGATGGATAGATTGTCCTTATTTTACCTGCAAAAAGTTTTAAATATAACAACATAACCAATTTGAAATTAATACAAAAATTATCATTAGATTGTTGTTAACAGAAACAGCCATCTCTTTATTTTATAAAAATTGATACATAATCACTCACTATCCATAAAGCTGGCTGTCTTCTGTAAGTCGTCCAAATTGTAAATAAATTGTTTGGTATTTTAAATCATTGTCCTCATTTTAAGAATGTCCAAGTAGTACATTGTAACATTAAAAAAAATGGCTTCTGAATTGAATACATGTGTGATATGCAAAATATAGCTATTTTTTCAACCCTTTCAACTGTCAACACTTTAGATTAGCTGTTTTAGAAAGCAATTTTAAATCTTTTTTGATTGATTCTTATCTATTGCCAATATTTATAAGAACAGTACAGTTTAATCAACCTTCAAGATATAAACAAACATGGGCTCTTCCTTAAGGCCAAAGTCAGTTTCTGTGTGATTTATTAAGAACATTTGTAATGAGAAATAATGTCTAAAAGGAAAAGCTCACCCCAAAATTAAATCACTGTCATTATTTACTCATATTCATGTACAATGTATTTCCAAAACAGTCAGTCCCTAACATTCTGTCAAACATCTTTTGTGTTCCACATAATACAAAGCCTCTATATAGTGCACTATATAGTGCACTATTTAGACTTTTCGCTATTTTGTAGGTGTGTCTGAATTCTGAGTGAGCCACTTGTTCCCTACTTTTGTTCACTCGTTCTTACCCACAATACACTCTAATTTCAAGTGTACATTTGATGTACACTCGATGATGATTAATTTCCCACAATCCACCACGGGGAAGAAGTACAAGCTAGGAGTTTACTGCTTCCTTCACTCTTGCAATGTTTTATTTCATGCTGAATGTAGTAAATCATTACTGGATTAAAATAACATAATAACATAAAGAGAGACAAAACATACAGATACATTTTAAAATGTACTCTTTATTTGATCAAATGTGTTTACTCTTTATATTAACACAGTATATATTAAAAATGATAAACAGAATGAATATTTATTGTATTAATATATTATTTAATAAGAATAACAAGTAAGGCCCAAGTACTTTAAAATGTCATATGTGACATTTCTGCACCAGCCCCAGAACTCCGACACTCATGTCCGAATTCACTAATTTTGTTCACATACTGCGGAGATATAGTCCACTAACTGCCATTCACTATATAGGAAATAACATAAATAAATAGTGAATGAGGGAACGATTGCAGACACAGCCACCCTCGTTGTCACAATTGCCTCGCGCTCACACATCTCACGCGCGCACCCCACGCACCTCGTTGTGCACGTGCAGAAATGTTGTCTGTTCATGCTCAAGTTGTCGATCACGTGAATGGCAGTGATTTACACTTAACTTGGATGTTTATATGGATTTATAAAGTTAATCCGCCTAAAGTAGCCGCAATAGTTTTCAGTACCCCCACGAGGGCACAGGGTAAATACATAAATACTGTTCAATAAATTACACATTAATTCAAATTAAACCCAGTTATGTAATGACAGTAATGCCACACATTGTAAAGAAGTAAATGTAAAAAACTTTCATTAGAAATTTACTTGAGAGTAAAAAATAACCACTTTTAAACCTACTCTAAAAGTAATTGTTTTCCCAAAAAGTTACTCAAGTAAATGTAACAGAATAAATGTAACACATTACTACCCACCTCTGCCTCCGGCCACACTTCACTCTAATCTGCAAGGAACTGGGACAAGAGATCTCTCAACTGATTGCCTCTGTGGAGTCAGAGAGGCTTTCATCACAACTGAATTCAAAATCAAGCCAAGATATGTCACCACCCTGGTGGGAGTGAGTCAACTGTTCTCCCTGTTCAGTGTCAGCCCCTGTTTCTGTAGGTGGTCCAACACTTTCTCAGAATGGAAGGTTGAAGATGGCAGCGTGGTAGCACGCAGTGGCCACTCCGGATCCAAAATGGTGCTATTTATGTCACTTAGCCCAACCTTTTACGGCACATGGACATCAGAGCAACCGGTTAACAGTGCTAAAATATAAGATTCATGCAACAACCAAGCTGCATGATGATCTGCAGGAGTTGCTACGCGAACTCAGCTTGCTGCAGAGACCAGGCCTCCAGTCCTCGGCATAGCCTGATGGGGAGGGGACGTCGTAAGTGGTGTGCGAGGAAGCGAAAGCATGTGCTAGGCTAAAAACAAACCCTAGCCGGCCGACTCTCCTGTCTATCCTGCTCTTAAATATTTGCTCCCTGGACAATAAACTGGACTACATCCGACTCCAGCAGACTACGCAGCATGAGCTTAGAGACTGCTGCATTTTTGTTTTCATGGAGACATGGCTCAATGACAGAGTTCCGGATGCCGCCATTCAGCTAGACGAGCTCACCTCGTTTCGTGCTGACAGAAATGCAGCTCTGTACGGTAAGACTTGTGGTGGTGGCTTGTGTGTTTACATCAACACGGAATGGTGCAATAACTCTATGCTAGTCTTTAGTTACTGCTCATCGCTGGTGGAGCTTGTGACTGTTAGATGCAGACTTTTTTATTTACCATGGGAATACGGTCACGCTTACCCTGCCGGACTGTTTATTGTCGCCGGATATTTCAACAATGCAAATCTCAAGACAGTGCTCCCTAAATTCCACCAGTATGAGGACTTTGCAACGAGAGGGGCAAACATGCTCGATCTTGTTTACACAAACATCCCAGGCGTGTACCGGGCGGGGCGGCTACTCAGACCACATCTCTGTTATGCTAATTCCAGCATACAGACCGCTTGTCAGATGCACAACTCCGCTCCAGAAGCAGGTGAAAACCTTGCCAGCAGGAGCCATCTCTGCTCTTCAGGACTGTTTTGAGTGTACTGACTGGCACATGTTCAGGGAGGCTGCAACATATGGTGACTCTACCAACTTGGAGGAATACACAGCATCAGTGACCAGCTACACCGGCAAGTGCATTGATGATGTCACCTTCTCCAAGACCATCACCGCACACTCCAACCAGAAGCCGTGGATGACTGTGGAGGTGCTGCTGAGGACCCGAGACTCCACCTTCAGAGCAGGCGACAAGGCTGCCCTAAGAACAGCGATGGCCAAACTGTCCTGGGCCATCAGAGAGTAAAAGCGAAAGAGAATCCAAAGTCACTTCCAGGACAGCGGCGACATGCGGCACATGTGGCAGGGGCATCCAGGCCATCACCAACTACAGGACAACATCAGTTGACAACATCAGTTGCCTGTGACAAAGATACCTCCCTTCTACACTATGTTTGAAGCACAGAATGACATGGTGGCGAGTAAGACCACACCTCCTCCCAACGACCAGGTGCTCTGTCTTACCACGGTTGATGTGAGGAAAACTCTATGTAGAGTCAACCCACAGAAGGCTGCTGGAACAGACAACATTCCTGGCAGAGTGCTCAGAGGATGTGCAGATCAGCTGGCAGATGTTTTTACCAAAATCTTCAATATCTCTCTGAGCTGCGCCGTCGTTCCAACATGCTTCAAGGCCACCACCATCGTCCCCATGCCAAAGAAGTCTTCAGTGTCCTGCCTCAGTGACTACCATCCTCTCGCACTCATACCCATCATCATGAATTGCTTCGAGAGGCTTGTTGTAAAGAAGTTCATGCTCACGGGCAAGGAAGAGGCGAGAAACCATCTCAACATATAAATGATAGGTTTAATGTAAAACTCAAAATACAAACACATAAGACAACGGACATGTCCGTGAACGATCTTTCTCTCACGCCCGTCTTCCGCGGTCGGCCTTTAACCCTCTCGGAGGCTTGATTAGCCTAATACGGGGCCAGGCGTGTTGAATCACGACCCGGCCCCACCCTCCACCGTGCCACACTCGTCATGAGGAACATTAAGACCCAGCTGCCCCCCTCACTAGACCCACTGCAGTTCGCATATCGTCCAAACCATTCAACAGACGACACCATCGCCACCACCCTCCATCTGGCCCTCACCCACCTAGATAAACCCATTTAGCCCTGCAGAGGATAGTGAGGACAACTGAGAAGATCATCAGGGTCTCTCTTCCCTCCATCAAAGACATTTACAAAAAACACTGCATTCGCAAAGCAACCAGAATAGTGGATGACCCCACACACCCCTCAAACAAATTCTTCTCCCTCCTGCCGTCTGGCAAGAGGTACCGAAGCATTCAGACCCTCACGGCCAGACTGTGTAACAGCTTCTTCCCCCAAGCCATCAGACTCCTCAGTACTCAGAGACTGGACTGACACACACACACACACATACACACACACACGTGTCCTGAGTTGTACTTTAATTATTGTCACTTTATACCTGGCTGCTACCTCAATAACTGCTATGTGCATAGTAACACTATCTCATAGTATGTTATGTTTACATATGGCATTTTTAGAAACTGTCATCTTTTTGCATTACTGTGTAATGGTCGGCGCAGCACTGTCTCTCACTGTGCCTATTGTCCTGTTCATTTTTGTAATTTATTGTACAGTTCCATACTTTTTGCACAAATGTGCATGTGCAGTTTATATAGGTATGTTATTTAGTCTGTGTAGACTCATGTGGATCTGTGTTTGTCCTATGTTGTTTTATGTAACACCATGGTCCAGGAGGAACGTTGTCTCGCTTCACTGTGTACTGTACAATCTGTATATGGTTGAATGACAATAAAAACCACTTGACTTGACAACTTGACCACCATTGTGTTGCTCCTGGCCTGCTTATGTCGCAGTAATTAGCTATGTGAATACTCTGGTGACAAAGTGGAATGAGCAATGCATCCATAGACTTTGTGAAATGACACAATGACAATTGAGCTCCTTCAGATTTTGGATGGGGTTAAGACCCTCATCCTTATTTTGAAATCAGGAAATAGGTGGAATGACAAACCCCTGTCAACTCTGAGGGCAGGAGTGTTACTGCTTCTTGTCCTAAAAGCATTGAGATTTCCGCTGTAATGGACTGGCATTCTGTCATGTTCCTTAGAACAGTGGGACCATTCCTTGAAAACGGGACAGCTTGGTTCTGAATTGGAGCCTGCATACAAACTCCAAGGTGCTGAGCTCGGATACTGGGTACACTGGCGCCAGTGAACAAGTTTTTGATGAGTGAAGTGCGAGGCTGGAGGCAGATAACTTTCAGCGATGGTTCCTGACTCCTGATTTTTGTGTGTTGGGTGGATCTGCATGCTGTCTACTACAAAAGGAATGCTTGACCCCCCTGACCTGAGCCCATTGGATGAGCCTTGGGCAGCAGTCCTACGCAGCCCTATGTGGGCCTTACCTAACAACCCTGCCTGAGCTGAGCTACCACCAGCGGATAGCTTTGGCACATAGACAGCTGGTGCCTGACGCACAGAGCATTTCAGCTCCCTTGTCCTGCGTGTCTGCTCCAGGGCTGCTTTCGATGGTGGCCTAAAAACCTCACTCGGAATCAGTGGAGCTGCAAGGACTGTTATGCAGTTTTGGTCTGCTAAATTGGATTGAGATAGCTATACTTGGAAATGTGCCTGAACCATGCATCCTGAAATGTAGTAGCAAGCACATAGGCTGAAGCCCGTGCCAAGTTGCCTTGCTGTGTCCTGGGGAGGTTGTTAGAACTAGGGGCCTTCCAAGAGGACTGTAACTCTTTCAAAAATCTGGAAGTACTCTGCAGCATTGAGGGTCCCTGTCGAACACTGTCAGTGTTGCGGCTTGAGGGGGTAGCTGTGTAAGCTCTGCTTCTCTAGCAATCACCACATTGACTGAATGATCCATTGAAATAGGATCAGATGCCTGAGAGGCACTGTCACCCAGTTCTGATTTCAAGATATCCTTTGTGTCCGATCGCAGAGGATTCTTCTCACTTCCAAATACTCAAAGAGGGTTCCAGTGATCAACTCATCTGGGTGGTGACATGAGTCTGGGAACCCTGCAGGCTATTGCTGAACCTGCAGAAAACCATGCAAGGCCATGTTGTCCTGGATGTGCTCCAGGCATAGCCAGAAACAAGACTTTGGGTGTGCCAAGTGAAAACTGGTTGTGCAAGAACAAAAGCACAATCAAGTAAAATATAATATAATGACCAATAACAACCATTGCTTCAATTTCATTTTGGCTATAATTTTCAAGCACTGTGTAGTTTAAATGACTGAAAAAATCTTTGGACTCAACTCCATTCAATGGAGTATGTTGCCCTGTTAATATATATAAATATTAGGCTTAATAATTTGTAAAAAAAATATAACAAAAATAACAATAAATAAATCAATAATTATGTTTTGGAAGGATTCATCATTCTTTTCCAAAATATGCTAAAGACACAAATATAAATGATGGTACAATTTGCACAATACAGAAATAAATGACAAAAATACACCAGGTTTCAGTTACATTAAAAGAAATCACAATATGTTGAACACAAAAATGCACAACTGTATGAATATTCAAAGCCTTTGTATTCATGGAGGACAAGGAGTTTTGGTTCATAATAAAAAAGAAAAAAAATACTGTTGTTATGTTTATTATGAAGCTGATATATATGAAGGATAACACCTTATCTGACATTATCCAAATGTCAAAAAAAAAAAAAGCGTCAAAAAATTGCCATTTCTTTTAGGTGTGCAAGCTTACATTTTGTGTAGCAGTTGCACACCCTTGGCTACGCCACTGGTTTACGAGACTGCTTCCTTCCACACTGTTTTCACCTGTTGCAATGCTTGGCCTGGCAGAACTTCAGAGGAAAAGCCACTGCTGTCCTCTTCCTGCAGCTTGGCTTAACAGTATGTAGGAAATGGATCAAATCCAGTTAGCTTTCTCCCTCTTGGACGAAGAGGCTCCTTTGGCTGTTTGTTTATTTATATCTTACTAAGTGAATATTACTATTCACAATGGTGATAACAATGCCCAGCTCAAAATATTATTTATGCTAAATCAATGTGTATTTGTAAATATAATTATTTAACCAAACATATACAGTTTAACAATCAGAAGGAAGTTCCAAGAGCTGGATCTAGGTGCGGCTAAACAGAGTTTTATTAAATAAACAAAATGACGTAACGGGGTAAACACATGAACAAAGAAAACATCCACAATGGGAAAACACAGAAACAAAGGAAACATTCACAATGGGCATAGGTCTTAAACAGGATGTCAAAACACATAAAAACTGACAAAGACTAGGCAAACAACCGGGCATTAAATACACAATGGATAATGAGTAATGAAGGACAGGTGAAAACAATCAAAGACAGATGGCAGTGATGAGGGCAGGGAATTATGGGAAGTGTAGTCCGTGAGAAACAGATGACAGGGGCAAAACACAAGGCAAACAACAGAGAATCATAACATAACATAACGTGTTTAACTTCTGAACCGATGAAGGGTAGTCTGGCGGCTGCTTCCGGGTCATAGTGCCTGCCTAAATGCAACCTCTGTTGTGACAAGAAGTGGCACGCCGCGTCACGGCACAGGTATCAAACAAGGGGCACGTCGATGCCATTCAGGTTGCAGACTGTACACAAAAGTTACCAAGGTTATTCCCTTCTTCAAGAATGAAGAACGCTAAAGTAAATAATATATGTCCTTTGATAATGATTTGGAGTTGTATGGCATGGCAGAAATTTGAGCAGCCACTGGAGTCATACCTGAGCATAATTATTATAATATGACATTATAATATTTATGTTATTATATGAAGAATTCTGAATTCAGAATTTACTTTTTGAGTGTTACGGGAGGCTGTTCAGTGAGAAATCTTAATGACAGTAACTAAAAAGTATGACACTAAAATTATGAGAATTATTTTTCATCTTAGGAGGTGACAGATGAACCAATGTAATTTATCAGCTAACCCAGATCCATTCATCACCATGCCAATCTTTTGATATCACAGTCTTGCTTCCAGAGCTTCCCTTTAGATTTGAGACTGAGTCATTGTAGCTACCACAGATTCACAGTTTACATGAAGCAATTAACACACAACCCCACAATTTGCAGATGTCATACAGCGTTCTGCTCTTCATATTAGTCACTACTGTGGCTTCTTTTTGTTTGTCATAAATGTGACAGATTTAAAGGGGGGAAAAATATTCCAGCAGCAGACAGCTCAACTGGAGCATTGGTCGATATCACGATCTGTTTGAGGTCTTCACAGATGACTGAAGTTTCAAATGTAAAATAACAGATATCCTGTTTATAATGATGACAAATAAAAACACTTTCTGGTTTTCAAACGTTAGACCATTGTCAATAGTTTAGGTGATTAACTACACCTGTGGTTACTCTGCTAGAACACCTGTGTGAACTTTGATATTTTATTATCTAATTCAATGGCATTCAGGCATATTTAAATGGTGAGTATATCAGATATATAAAATAGAAAATGTTTGCCTTGTGGACAATAAAACATCAAGGATATTTGGGGATCATCTCTTTTATTACTTGGGCGAGTAAGTATCCACCCAGAACACAGTAGAGCAACCACACAATAATCTAGCAACCACTTAGGACCACCCTGAAAATCACCCACAATATCCTAGTTTCCTAGATATCCAATATCCCAGAGGTGCCAAGATCTAGTTGTATATAATAGTACTTCAAGGGGAAAATAAGTGTTTCTTGTTTATTTTCTGGCAGTTTTCTCAAGGATAATCAAAAGCATCAGCAAGATGTGGTTCTGAATGATCAAACTGTGAGCTGTAGAGATGGATAAAATGGTATGTCTTGTTAACTTGAAAATGAAAATGTAACTGTTTAAAATGTTCCTTAACAAGTTTTTATTGCACATAAACCAAATCAAATTGGTACTGTTCAATAAAAAGTATTTGTTAGTATAATTTATAGTATTTCAATCTTTTTAAGAAGGTAAATGACAAATATTTATATTAATCATAAAACAGCTGTTATTCTGCACATCAAACTAGCATTGCTAAACATTTTGCTTGACCTATGACTATTGAATTTTTCATTCAGAGACGAAGGGCGTCCCTTGTCCCCTTCACACAGGATTCTCTGCCTAGACCCAGCAATGCCATTCGCCGCAGGTTCTCCGGGCCAATCATGCTTCCACCGTTGGCCCGCAGATACTCAACCCTGGATACCAAGAAGCTACAGGACCTAGAAGCACTGTACATATCAGCCCTGGCTAGCGTGGAAACAAAGTGAGTCATCCCAGAACTTTTCTGGCAAGTAGATTTAGGGCTCTGATAAAAGTGTACTACATCAGATTGATTTAAATTGTTCAGAGCTACTCTTCACTAGACCTCCGTTGATTAAATTGCATCCACTCATCACCTCTAACCAGTCTTAGAAATCAGAGACAGATTGCTGCTGTCATGTGTGGAGAGGTTTCCAAAATGGACACAGAGTGTGCAGTAACTGAGCAAAATGTGACTCAATCAATCACTGACGCCCATTGCTTTGATTCATTCGCTAGTGAGCAGCACTGCAGTGTTAGCCACCATCTGGAAAGTACAATAGTCAGATTTCACAGAATATTGTGTAGTATGTGATTGGAACAGACCCTTAAAACCCAACAACCCCTATAATGCTTTTTGTGTAGTAAAAAACTGTTAGTGTTCCATAATGTGTTATTTGAGAAACAGCTCGTCTCATTCCTCCATCACATAAATGTTAATCGCTTGTCAGTTAAAATGACCTGGGAAAGCAAATGAAGGAAAGGTCATGGAGATTTGAGCAGAGGGTGGGAATGACTCCCAGGTGCTTCTCTTTCAATGTACTGTTTACTCATCTGGTAAAAGGGCACAATGACACAGAATTAGATCATATGAGTAAAGAGGCAGAAGATGTAGTCACCATGCACCCTGTTTCGTTTTTTGGAGTGACAATTTGCACTAGGTGTAAATAGCATCTGCCACACAGCTTGGCTGACTGTTTGCACTCCAATAGTCTGGTGAAAACACAGAAATTGAAGACAAACTGCAACACTTGAGGCATTGCAGTTGTGTGGAGTGTAACAACGGTATGGATGTGCTTTTTTTGTGTGAAATATCCGGTTTCAAATCTGCATTTTGTCCCACTTTTGCCTATCCTGTTTCCTGTATTCACACTTTATATTTCCTTTAATGTAATACTTATAATAAACATTACATAAAAATGTATATAAAGGCTGATTTCCTCCAAATGATTTGGTAATGGTGAAGGTCGGGGAGTTGAGAGAAAGGTTTGATATGGGTAAAATCAGCCATTGTTCTACTATAGTAATATTGTAGTAACGTTTTTTCAATGAATAAGTACATTTTAAAAAATTAGGAAAAACCGAGTACAGTCATAAAAATGCATTTGTGCATGGAACTACTTTCTTACGCGACCGATCAGAATCTGCCATTGCTAGTTCAAAACAAATTATGCGTCCAAGCCTCTGTTAGTAATTCAAAAATTCACTTCAGAAATAGTATCATGGCTTGTGCTGTGCACTGAGCACTTGAGTTGTGTAATAAATCAGTCGGTTTTGTCTCTCAGCATGAGCCTTAATACTGAAATTGTCTGTTTAAAGCCATTTAAAACTATTTCCTTGCTTTGGTAATGTATTAGTAATACGAGCGATCACAGAGCGGTGTTCTATGTAAACAATGACTAATGGATTCCTAGTCACCAACTGGCTCATATTACACTCAAAAATGATCTTTTGCCACCACCTACTAGCTAACATATGTAATTTCAAAAATAAAGCCAGTAACTCCAACAGATACCCTTTAGTTTAGAACAGCATCAGTTTCAGTCACACCATCAGTGCTCATGGAACATCTCTCGTCCAATCAGATTCGAGGACCGGAACTAACTGTAGTATATGTTTTAAAGATTACTAACCTCAATCCGGGAGGCGGAGGACAAGTCTCAGTTGCCTCCACTTCTGAGACTGCCAATCCGCGCATCTTATCACATGGCTCATTATGCATGACACTGTGGAGACTCCACATGTGGAGGCTCATGTTACACTCCATAATCCACACACAAATTACCACGTGGTCACAACCACTGATTGTGACCACGAGGAGGTTATCCCATGTGACTCTACCTTCCCTAGCAACCGAGCTAATTTGGTTGCTTAGGAGACTTGGCTGGAGTCACACACCCTGGATTCGATCTCACGACTCCAGAGGTGGTAGTCAGCATCTGTACTCGCTGAGCTACCCAGGCTCCTGACCATACATTATTTTCCATCACCAGGTACATTTCACACCTTCCATTTTAAACAAATAAAATCATCATCTCTAAGCACAAAAACGTGGACATAAAAAGGTTTATTATTTAGATGATCTAAGCAGCTGATAAAAATTGCTAATAAGAAATTGCTGATTACCACTGCTGTTACTACAAATGATGATTATTTTTGTCATCATTACATTTAATATAAATTTACAGCTTATCATTAAATACAATAGACAATAAATAAGAATATATATAAATATCTAAAATTAAAAAATTATCAAATGTTTTAAATAGTGAATTTGTAGTGGTTTGTAGAAAGAAAAAAAGAACTAGCATGTAGGCCTACTGTAGGTTATACTTGCAGGCGTCGCAGAGGCAACAATTTTCTTATATTGCTTTTTTTTGGTGTTTTCATTTCTTATTAGGCGTCTTTTATACTTGTGCACAATCCACATCTTAAACGTATTTATTTCAGTGTTTATGAACCTGGTTTGAGCTGTTTAAATAGGGGGTGTGTGAAGCACCTGGTGATGTAATGCAATCTGGGCGTCACTTCTCACGTCGCAAGCTGTATCTTTATATCCGCCTCAGCGCACACTCACTCTCCCACTGCTGCCAGATATAAGCCGCATAGAGCGAAACTGGACGCTACGCCTTTTTGTTGACCGCCAGACGTCCATATTTCTTTATGTTAGTGTTCACGCCATCTGTGCAACTTGAAATTACACTGGACGATGCGGAGAGTGACTGAGCGTGTGTTCAACAGCTTTGATTCTCCAGCCACACTATGTTTTTAATGCATTGAGGAGTTCCTTTTCTTTTCTCGTAATAATTTATACGTATCGGGCGTCGTTCTCATTTCAGCAACTCTCACTTTGGACAGCTCATCGGACATTGAGTATTATCCGAGACTGCGCACTTTGATAAAAAAAAATACCTGACTTTGGAGACGGAGCTCAACTTTTGTAGCGATGGAGTGCTCGGCGCTGAGCAGAGAAGGCGCAGGTCTGGCCAAACCACCAAAACATCTGTGGAGACAACCCCGAACTCACATCCGAATCAAACAGCGGTACCACTCCGATACGGAACCGTACCTGTCCTGTAACAGAGCCACGGAGAAGAATCGTCCTGGTCTTAAAAAAACACGAAAGTCCTGGCCGTCCTCTTTTCATAAACGGTAAATCTTACTTTAGAAAAGTGTGAATTCTCCGTAAATACAATTTTATATATATATATATATATATATATATATATATATATATATATATATATATATATATATATATATATATATATATATTAGTTATATTAACAATTTTGTAATCTAAACAAAAATTTACATATCATATAGTATACCATAGTAGTTGGGTAAACAAGTGAACACAATAAAATCATGCTGGCATACGTTAATGCTAGATTCAACTAAATGCGCACAAGATCAATTTGTTCCTATAAATGTTCATATCGTGCCAAGTCGTCAAATAGATATAGACTACGCAGATGCATGCTTTCACTCATGAGTTGTTATTTTATACAATTCATTGATTACAATATCTATTGTCCAAAATTATGGTTTAACCACATTTGTATTTTAACACTTCTGCTGAATAGCATTGAAAGCATAATTCATTTTTGATGAATGAATAAATAGCATGCCAACCAACAGCTGGCATGTTGGTGCAGCTATTCTTATAAGGACTCTCCATAGACATGATGATTTTTATACTGTACAAACTATAAATTCTATCCCCTAACTCTCACAAAAAAACTTTCTGTATTTTTACATTTTCAAAAAAACATTGTTTAGTATGATTTTAAGCCATTTGTATTATGGGGACACTAGAAATGTCCTCATAAACCACATTTATATTATATTACTCTTGTAATTACCAGTTTGTAACCTAAAAAAAATTCCTCGTAAACAACCCAAACCCACCTATACACACACACACACACACACACACACACACACACACACACACACACACACACACACTGTACATTTAAATTAAAACCCTTTCGATTGAGCCAGCATTGCAGTCACCCACACATTGCTTTATTATGTGCAAGTTATACACAATGTTGCCATGAGTTGTTGTATTAAATATAGCTTTTGGTAAGGCAGTGTATGGACCGTGAGTGCCGCTAGTTTGGCGTTACGTTTTGAATAGAGCTGAATCACACAGAATCAGAAGTAGGTGTATTGAATTTACTCACCACTCTGTGAATTTTATTTGTTTGCTTAAGCTCTCTTACTTTTCTATCCTATGATATTCATATCCCCCACATTACTCTTTCCTGACTGTACAGCATCACTGTGCTGTTCAATGTAGTATACAGTAAATGTTTTACTTCGTGTGTGTCATGCAAAGATTCTGATATGCAATCATTAACAACCTCTTGTGCACGTGGGTTGACTTTTGAAGGAGGTCTCTCAGAAATTGTAATGTTTAAATTAAAGATTCATAATGGTGACCCTGTTTTGTTCAGTCCTACATTCAGATTTCATGGCACTCTTTTGACTTCCTCCTTACTATTCCTTGGACACTACAAAGAAATACCCAGGAGAGGTCATTTAAATAATCCTTTGTTCACCTATCCCCTAGTGTTCTACACACAATCTTTAAAATGTCCAAAGAATGTGCTAATTGGCATCTATGGCCCCCAGGGTTTTTAAGTTTATTTAGTTTTCTGAGACATTATGTTTTTTGTTAGAGTGGTTTGAGTGAGCATAGATTATGAATGTGTTTTTCTCCATCTATACCTCAAACATTAATAATAAACATTTAAACACGTTTACGTTGTTTGCATCTTTAGGAATACTGTAAGTTGTTGCCAGAATCCCCATATGTTGAATGAAGTGACCACATTTTTAGCAGCCCATGTAACCCATGGATTTCCTCCACATTTTGCATCTGTTTTATCGCTGATCACCGCTCTCTGCCCTCTATAGTGCAGATTTGTTGGATTATCTGGAGATGACATGGCTGTTCTCTAGACATCTGGCCAAACAGCAATCATTTACACATTTAAATCACTTTAAACTGGTGACAGCAGGCAAATGGCTAGAACGTGTTCAGAGATTTATTTTTGTTGCTTTTGATGTGCAGGTAGTCTAGTCATAACATATAGAGTTATGGACTCTGTTCCAAAATATGCATCATAGTGGCTGCACGGTGTCTCAGTGGTTAGCACTGTCACCTCACAGCAAGAATGTCCTGGGTTTGAGTCCTGGCTCAACTAGGGCGTTTGCATGTTCTCCCCATGTTTGCGTGGGTTTCCTCTGGGTGCTGCAGTTTCCCCCACAAGTCCATGCAGGTTTAGTGAATTGGAGACTCTAAATTGCCCCATATGTGTGTGAATGAGAGTCCCCCAGCCACTGGGGGTTGTGTCAGGAAGGACATCTGGTGTAAAACTTGTGCCAAATCTAAACTATATGTGGACTATCACAAATCAACACCATCATGGAGTGCAGATCTGCACAAGCCTGGGAGTGGTAAAGTGTAGGCTTTATTCAACGGAATGGATGTAAACTTACACGGCTTGGGTGGATTCACCTGCTTGGTTTTCCATGCCAGTGTGGTAGTGGAGTGGAGCTGCCTCTTCAACTGAGGGAAGGTGTGAATATCACCTGATCTTGACACGGTCCAGAGCTGTAAAGGAAGGGACACAGGGAGATGAGTAGAACTTGTTCCCACTGACTGGGTGAATAATGAACAGCAAAGCATTGATTTAGGGTTCCAGAGTTATGAGAGATGTCGACACAGCCCTGAAAGAGGAAAATTCTGACGTGAAGCTGGGCTCTCACTTATATGCTCACTATGACATCAGTATAGGCGGAGCGCCAAGCATCACCTGCTTCTGACACAGCATTGAAGTTACCTTCTTGAAAGGTAACTGTAGCTTACCAAGCTACATGGTACTCAAAACAAGTTAAATTACAGTCAAGCTATATTAGTTAGCTACTTTGCAAGCTACTAACAAAAAGTAGCTAATTTCACTGAATTATTATATCAAGAAGAATATTATATTCAATTCAAAACATTCAGTTAATGATATTGAATTCAACAAGGGTTGCAGAAGTCACTATTATCACCTGATATTTAAATATTTAATTAGGTTGACAATCCTTTATCAAATTAACCATGGTTTTACAATAGTAGCCATCATTTAACCATGGCATTGTAGCAAAACCATAGTAACCACAACATTAAAACCAAAAATGGTTGTATTCTAATTCTAATCAGGGGTGGCAAAAGCGATTTTTGATTGCTGGTGCTGAAGAGGTGCTATATCAGTGACAGGGGGAGCAGAGCTTTGGTCACTAAATATGTGCAAATCCCGGCATGGCCAAGCGATTTATTTATCAGTTTGCACGTGGTGACAAAATAAGCGAAATCTCTATGCTGCAGTCTCAATAAAACAGGTAACACACTTTCAGGGGTGTTTTCAGCTTTTTACAGTACTGTCTGAAGCACAGGTACAGCAAAACTGTGTACCCTTATTAAGGGTCTGGGGACATGATCCCCTGGGAGAAACTTTTTGCAAAAACGGAACTAAAACATTTAATTCTGGTGACTTTAGAAGCATCATTTTTACCTTTTCACAAGTATATATATTGTGTAGCAATTAATGTAACTACTAGCTACAAAGGATTGATAAAATATTTATTCACACAGCATATCCAGCACTAGTTAAAGTTTCTAAAAATCAGCTTCCTTTAAAATAAATAAATAAATAAAAGAATAGCCTGCTGTGGCAGGACCATGCTATTGTGACGGTATCAGATGGTAATACATGCACTGATGTACACCATGGTATTTACATAGTACTCCAATGTACTGTACATGTAAAAAAAAGGTTTTGATTCAAAATACCATATGAACGGGGAGCGCTGTAAACTGACACCTACATGTAGCAAAATTGTCTGTGACTTCTCTTAAAAAAACAGGCCATTTCCAACACACATCATTTCTGTTATTACAGAGTGAGAAACCCTCCAAACGATACAGTGCGTGAGCTGTCTGAATGATTCGGACCATTTTGCTAAACTGTTTGACTTATTCCAGACTGTTTAGCAGTCAGAGATGGGCCACTTCTATTTAAATGAATGGGAGAAATCTGAACATCCAACCAAGAAGCTCTCATGCCCAATGGTCAATGGATGTAGAAAGGAAGTCCTGCCTAACAGTTGAAACTGAATTATTATATCAAGAAGAATATTATATTCAATTCAAAACATTCAGTTAATGATATTGAATTCAACAAGAGTTGCAGAAGTCACTGTTATCTCCTGATAGTTAAATATGTAATTAGGTTGACAATTCTTTATCAAATTGTAACGTTGCCACATAAGGCAAAGCACCTTTGTAATGATGCTAATTGACTAAATTGTTGGTTGTCAATTATTTCTATTGCTTTGCCCGGTAAGCTGTATTTTACCCTGACTAATGTGATATTGACGCCCCCATACATGTTCTCGCGATCACTTCCCGTGAGATCTCGTCACGGGATGACGCAACATGTAAACAGGAAGGACTAGTATTTTGAATAAAAGAGACCGATATGCCGGTCATCGAGAGAGCTGCTCCTCACTCTCAACTACAATTGTATCTGCGTGGATTATCCTTTTTGCTGGCTGTTTTTTGGAGCATGATATGCCGTTCCTTGGAAGAGAACTACCAAATAACGCTTGTTTGGATTACTCAACTCTGTGGACTTATAACAGTCACTTTACCGCACTGATCCTGCTCACGGTTTGAACATACACCGGTGAGACCGATCTAACATTGTTTGTTTGTGCGTGCACTCTGGATAACGAGACTCTTTACATACCTACCTGACATTCCCACCTCAACATATATATTTATATATATATATATATATCACTGTCTTGTCAGCGTTGTTCCATTATATGTTTGTATATATCTGTGATCTCTTAAATACACTTGGGTTTATTGTTAAACATCTGTGTTTGAGTGAGATTCTTCCTCCATATTACGAATCACTTAAGAGCAGCACCGATCCCTTTGAGTGTGTTAATACTTCCTATTTTAATAAATAGAGGAGTGTTACATAGTGGTGGCCCGTACGGGGAAACGTGCTGTTTCTGTTTTGTTAAATAGTGATTCTGGTGTTTATAAAATGGAGGAAGAAGCATATATAAATGGAGGAGGAGATCGAAGTATACATGCTGATATCATGCATATGGATGTGACTAATTTAAGAGGTAGCACTGATGAAGCCCTAGTGGCTGATTTCACAGCAGGCCCATTTGTTACCAGACGTAACCCTGCTGCTGAAATAACATCTATGCTGAGTTCCATGTATATTTCTGATGATGAAAAAACTGATGATGAGGATGATGAAAAAGAGGTATTGAATGTAAATGTTGTACAAACAATGCAATCTGAGATTGACAAGCTAAAGGTGGATTTATTGGCTCTTAGTGCAAAAGTACAAAATAATGAACAGGAGGTAATACTGTCCGTAGATAGTTCTCTTAATAGAGAAACCAGTTTCCGGGAGGCAGTGAACACTAGCTTGGCAGATTTAGAAGATCATTTCCAAGGGTCTATAGAGAAATTGGAGAGAGCCGTGGTTGACTGTTTTCTGAGGAGAGATGCAAGATGGGAAAGTCAAATGAAAAAGTTAAGATTCACCAGTACCCCATCTCGTTCTCAAATACAGACTTTTGACCCCGTTCCTTCCTATTCTACTGTTAAAGAGGTGAGAACTCCCATTCCAGCAGCGAGAGTTAAAACCCCACCTGCCACTAGGATCAACGCTACCTATGATGTCACTTCTGGAGCTCCACTAACGAACATGGCTCACCCCTCACTTATGTCCAGTATCTCGTCTTTCTGTGGGAGACCCCCAATACGACTGGAATTTCCTTCCTTTGGGGAATCATGTGAGACATCTGATGTGCTCCAGTTCATTGAACAATGTGAAAACTTCCTGGACATCAGGCCTCTTCCTAGCGTGGAGCTCGTCGGAACTCTGAGTACAGTACTCAAAGGACCTGCACAGAGCTGGTGGAAGGCTGAAAAGGCAAAGGTAACTGATTGGAAATCTTTCAAGGATGCTTTTATGTCTGCTTTTCTCCCAGAGGATTACCTTACCGAAGTGGAGGATAAGTTAAGAGCCCTGGTTCAACAACCCTGTCAGCGGTTGAGAGATTTCGCCTACGATTACCGAGCCCTCTGCCTAAAATGGAAGCCAGCTATCACTGAAGAGGAAATGGTGAGCCGAATCCTTAATAACATCAACCCAAGGGTTGCGGGCTGTCTGAGAGGGACGGTGAAGTCTGTGGAACAACTGGTGAAGGTAGGATCCATGGTAGAGAAAGACTGGATGGGAGCAAAAGATTACTGGCAGAAAGTGGGCAATTTGAACAGTAAAGAAAAGGCGACTAAAAGACCTCCTGAACGGAATACATCTAAAAGTCTAGCAGGATTATCCATTGCACAACCCCATCCTATAACATCCCTTCTAGTAGTGCCTCTAACGATAAAAGGACAAGAGGTGAAGGCAGTGCTGGATACTGGGAGCACTTACACCCTTATTCAGGAGAACCTGTGGAGACAGTTAGGAGGGGAAGCGACACCTGACCCCCCAGTCCCTCTTCAACGGTTCATTATGGCTGATGGAAAATGCACCAGGCGATTAGTAAGAAAACAGTCTGTTATGAGTGGCATGACAAGGTATGCAGGCTGGATTCCTATATAATGAAGGATGCTCACCTGGCCTTTCCCCTTATAGCTGGTCTGGATTTCCTAAGAGCCACTGAAGCCATAGTGGATGTAGGACAAGGGAGATATGGACTGAAAATGGGCAAAGGATATATTTATCATCCATTCCTTACTGCACTTATAAATCCTGTGCTGTCTACTAGTACGATGGGTGAAAGAGTATGCTCCACTGCTGCTGTGAGTCTCTATTACGCCTTACCGCCAACCTGGGATCCCCCAATCTACGACGTACACACACAAGTTGCTCCCATCTGGGACTCCGACAATCAGGAGGAATTACGGAGGCTGATGGATAATTGGCCTCATACTACCTCCAAAGTCCTAGGCAAAACATCTGTGGAACAACACAAAATCTTACTATCTGACGAAATGCCTATGAGATCCAGAGCTTATAGGGTTTCACCTTTCAAGAAGAAGATTATTGATGATCATGTGGAACAAATGCTAAAAGACAACATCATCGAACCTTCCGTCTCTCTATGGTCATCACCGGTAGTCCTGGTCCCCAAACCTGATGGTTCTTACAGGTTCTGTGTGGACTATAGGAAGCTTAACAGTATGACCATACCTGACGCATATCCAATGCCCATCATCCATGACATCTTGGAATCCATGGAAGGCGCCTCCTGGTTCAGTACATTGGATTTGCAGTCTGGATACTGGCAGGTCGAAATGGAGGAAAGGAGTAAAAACAAAACCGCTTTCATCACCTCCCAAGGACTATTCCAATTCCGCTCCATGCCATATGGATTACGGAATGCGGCAGCCACCTTCCAGAGGCTGATGGAGAAGGTCCTAGCAGAACTGCTTTTAATTCCGGGAACGCGGAGGAGCGTAAACAAGCCAGTTATGCCCTCCGTAAATCCATCAGCACAGCCAAACGCCAGTACAGGCACAAAATTGAAGGTCAGTTCAACACCACTGACTCCAGAAGTATGTGGAAGGGAATTAACATCATCACGGACTATAAACAGAATAAAAACTCCGCCATGAACACCGTTGCCTCTCTCCCGGACGAGCTTAATACATTTTATGCTCGTTTCGAGAACAACAACACCGCCCTCGCGGAGAGAGCACTCGCGGCCGATACTACAGAGGTTGGTTCACTCTCCGTCTCTGTTGCGGATGTAACCTGATCCTTTCGACGGGTGAACATCCGTAAAGCCGCGGGTCCAGACGGCATTCCGGGCCGCGTCATCAGAGCATGCGCGAACCAACTGGCTGGTGTTTTTACGGACATTTTCAACCTGTCCCTCTCCCTGTCTGTAGTCCCCACATGCTTCAAAACATCAACCATTGTGCCTGTACCGAAGCAAGCCAAAATCACTTGTTTAAATGACTGGCGTCCTGTTGCTCTGACCCCCATCATCAGCAAATGCTTTGAGAGGTTGATCAGAGATCACATCTGCTCTGTTCTGCCCACCTCTTTGGACCCATTGCAGTTTGCCTACCGTAACAACCGCTCCACTGATGATGCCATTGCATCTACAATACACACTGCTCTTTCCCACCTGGAAAAAAGGAACACATATGTGAGAATGCTGTTTGTAGACTACAGTTCAGCATTTAACACCATAGTGCCCTCCAAGCTTGATGAGAAACTCCGGGCTCTGGGCTTAAACAGCTCGCTGTGCAGCTGGATCCTGGATTTCCTGTCAGGCAGACGTCAGGTGGTTAGAATGGGCAGCAACATCTCCTCACCACTGACCCTCAACACTGGAGCCCCGCAGGGCTGTGTTCTCAGCCCACTCCTGTATTCCCTTTACACACATGACTGTGTGGCAACACATAGCTCCAATGCCATCATTAAGTTTGCTGACGATACGACGGTTGTAGGTCTGATCACTGACAATGATGAAACGGCCTACAGAGAGGAGGTGCACACTCTGACACGCTGGTGTCAGGAGCACAACCTCTCCCTCAACGTCAGTAAAACCAAGGAGCTTGTGGTGGACTTCAGGAAGAAAGACAGAGAACACAGCCCCATCACCATTAATGGAGCACCGGTGGAGAGAGTCAGCAGCTTCAAGTTCCTCGGTGTCCACATTACTGAGGAACTCACATGGTCCGTCCACACTGAGGCCGTTGTGAAGAAGGCTCACCAGCGCCTCTTCTTCCTGAGACGGCTGAGGAAATTTGGAATGAACCAACACATCCTCACACGGTTCTACACTAGTACTGTTGAGAGCATCTTGACTGGCTGCATCACCGCCTGGTACGGCAATAGCACCGCCCACAACCGCAAAGACCTGCAAAGGGTGGTGCGAACGGCCAGAAACATCATCGGAGGTGAGCTTCCCTCCCTCCAGGATATATATAACAGACGGTGTGTGAAGAAAGCTCGGCGGATTATCAAAGACTCCAGCCACCCGAGTCATGGGCTGCTCTCACTGCTTCCATCAGGCAGGCGGTATCGCAGCATCAGGACCCGCACCACCCGACTACATGACAGCTTCTTCCCACAAGCAATAAGACTTTTGAACACTTGATCTCTCACGATCAACAATCAGCACTGCACTTTATTAATCATCACTATGTCAATATATTCTCCCAATTCAGTTAGTGTATATATATTTATACCCGTATCTAGTGTGTGTATTCTACATTGTGTGTATTGTGTACATTTGTTATGTAAATTGTTGTGTAGGTATGTGTACATTTGTTATGTAAATTGTTGTGTAAGTTTGTTATGTAAATTGTTTTGTGTAATATGTTGTTTATTGTAAAGTGGTTTATGTCTCGTCACTGTCATTACTGCTATGTTGCTCGAAACTGCACACAAGAATTTCACCTGCTGTTGCACTCGTGTACACAGTAGTGTGACAATAAAGTGATTTGATTGATTTGATTTGATTTTGAACTGAGAGGGAAGTTTTGTTTTGTTTACATTGATGACATTATAATCTATTCACAAACTTTAACGGAACACGTCCAACATCTGAACACCATTCTGCAACGCCTTTGCCAAGCATCGCTTACCCTGAACATGAACAAGTGTCACTTCTTTAAAAAACAGTTAAAGTTCCTGGGACACATAGTCTCAGAGAGAGGAGTGGAGGTCGATCAGGAAAAGACCCGGGCGATAGCTGAATATCCTCAGCCCAAAGATATTAAAGCCCTCCAACGCTTCTTGGGATTAGCAGGATGGTACCACAAGTTCATTCCCTACTTTGCCGACATCACAGCTCCGTTAAACAATTTAAAAAAGAAAGGAGTAAAATGGGATTGGACTCCTGAGTGCCAGACAGGTTTCGAAAACATCAAGACATTATTACAAGACCCACCTGTATTGATGCAACCTGACCTCAACCAACCTTTCCAGGTACACACTGATGCCAGTGATGTGGGCTTAGGAGCTATCATTACCCAACTAACCCCTGAGGGGGAAAGAGTGATAGCTTACGCATCACGAACTTTACGTGGACCTGAGTTAAACTATTCAACGTCTGAAAAGGAGTGTCTGGCCGTAGTCTGGGCGGTGGAAAAATGGAGGCATTACCTTGAAGGGAGACAGTTTGACATTTATAGCGATCATGCTGCCTTAACCTGGGCCTTCAATAGCCCTAAAACCTCCTCTCGGCTGACCCGATGGACCCTTAGGCTGCAGCAGTTCAGCTTCAAAGTCCATCACAGGAGAGGATGTCTAAACCTGGAGCCAGACGCCTTGTCACGAGTCTGTGAATCTGAGGAGAGAGAAAGGGTGCACTGTATGGCCATAACAACAATGACAAAATGTGCGTCTGACATACCCAACACATTAGATGAAATCGCTCAAGCCCAAAGTAGTGACAATGCAGTGTCTCTTCTACCAATGTCACAAAAAGCCAGAAAGGTTCAAGATCACCAAATTACCTTTGAGGTCCACCAGGGGGTGGTATATCGCCGGGTGCCTGTCAAGAATAACGGAGATAAATTCCAACTGGTTGTTCCTCAGGCATTAATACCTGGATTCTTACACTACGTACACGATAACCCTCTGGGAGGACATCTGGGACGTATGAAAACCTTACTGAGGCTCTTGGAGGTGGCGTGGTGGCCCACGGTATGTAAAGACGTCTGGCAATACGTCAAAGGATGCTCTACCTGTCAGAAATACAAACATGACAACACAAAACCCAGCGGATTCTTACAGCACACTCAAGTGGCAGAACCAGGTCACACTTGGGGGATGGATTTCATGGGACCTTTCCCGGTCAGTAAGAAACAAAACACTTACCTACTGGTGCTAGTGGATTATTACACCAAATGGGTAGAGTTGTTCCCCCTTAGAGACAGTAAGACCCCTAAGATCGTCAAAATTCTCAGAGAAGAGATCTTTACACGATGGGGGGTGCCAAAGTACATCATATCTGACCGGGGAGCCCAATTCACTTCCAATATGTTGTCAGAGCTCTGCAAAACCTGGGGAAGTGTCCAAAAACTTACTACCAGCTATCACCCGCAGACCAACCTGACGGAAAGAATTAACAGGACATTAAAAACGATGATTGCGTCATATGTGGGACACCATCACGAGAAATGGGACCAGTGGTTACCTGAGTTAAGATTTGCCATCAACACAGCATGTCAAGAAACTACCGGTAGAACACCTGCTGAGTTAATGATGGGCAGACAGCTGCAGGGTCTACTAGAGAGGTTGATCCTCAAACCCCCCACACCGGACCAAACATCGTATAACCAGATTGAACGACAAAAGATCATGGCGGAGGAAGTAAAGCTGCGAGTAGGAGTGCAACACGCTAGACAAGCTAGATACTACAATGCCCGACGGAAGGATGTACAATTCCAGCCGGGAGATCTAGTCTGGATAAAAACTCACCCTCTCTCATCTTCTTCCAATAAATACTCTGCCAAGCTAGCGCCCAAGTGGGAGGGACCGGCTGAAATAATAAGGAAAATGGGGCCAATAAATTACACAGTTGGTTGGGGTGACCCATATAAAACAGACATTATAAATGTGGTGAATCTGAAACGTTGGTACGGACGATCTCCTCCTATGCCGAAGGCTGGGGGGGGGATTTATGTAACGTTGCCACATAAGGCAAAGCACCTTTGTAATGATGCTAATTGACTAAATTGTTGGTTGTCAATTATTTCTATTGCTTTGCCCGGTAAGCTGTATTTTACCCTGACTAATGTGATATTGACGCCCCCATACATGTTCTCGCGATCACTTCCCGTGAGATCTCGTCACGGGATGACGCAACATGTAAACAGGAAGGACTAGTATTTTGAATAAAAGAGACCGATATGCCGGTCATCGAGAGAGCTGCTCCTCACTCTCAACTACAATTGTATCTGCGTGGATTATCCTTTTTGCTGGCTGTTTTTTGGAGCATGATATGCCGTTCCTTGGAAGAGAACTACCAAATAACGCTTGTTTGGATTACTCAACTCTGTGGACTTATAACAGTCACTTTACCGCACTGATCCTGCTCACGATTTGAACATACACCGGTGAGACCGATCTAACATTGTTTGTTTGTGCGTGCACTCTGGATAACGAGACTCTTTACATACCTACCTGACATTCCCACCTCAACATATATATTTATATATATATATATCACTGTCTTGTCAGCGTTGTTCCATTATATGTTTGTATATATCTGTGATCTCTTAAATACACTTGGGTTTATTGTTAAACATCTGTGTTTGAGTGAGATTCTTCCTCCATATTATGAATCACTTAAGAGCAGCACCGATCCCTTTGAGTGTGTTAATACTTCCTATTTTAATAAATAGAGGAGTGTTACAAAATAACCATGGTTTTACAACAGTAGCCATCATTTAACCATGGCATTTGTAGTAAAACCATAGTAACCACAACATTAACCAAAGCTAATCACTTTTTAGATACAGACAATGCCTGTCAATCAACTCGCTAACGCACATGCGCATTAGCTATACAAACCGGGAAAATTGCGATTTTTAGGGTAAACAAGGTCAAGAAGCACAATTTATGAGTCAAGTCAAGTCAAGTGGTTTTTATTGTCGTTTCAACCATATACAGTTAGTACAGTACACAGCGAAACGAGACAACGTTCCTCCAGGACCATGGTGCTACATAAATCAACATAGGACAAACACAGAACCACATGAGACTACACAGACTAAATAACATGCCTATATAAAGTGCACGTGCAAATGTGTGCAAAAAGTACGGGACAGTACAATAAATTACTGACAATGAACAGGACAACAGACACAGTAAGAGACAGTGCTGCGCCAACCAGTACACAGTAGTGCAAAGATGACAGGTTCTAAAAATGCCAAATGTAAACATATCATACTATGAGATAGTCTTGATGATCTCCACAGAGGAGCCGTCGATGTTCAGCAGAGAGTGGTCACTCTGTGCTCTCCTAAAGTTAACAACCATCTCTTTTGTTTTGTCCACATTCAGAGACAGGTTGTTGGCCCTACACCAGTCCGTTAGCTGCTGCACCTCCTCTCTGTATGCTGACTCGTCGTTCTTGCTGATGAGACCCACCACGGTCGTGTCATCGGCGAACTTGATGATGTGATTCGAGATGTGCATTGCTGCACAGTCGTGAGTCAGCAGAGTGAACAGCAGTGGACTGAGCACACAGCCCTGGGGGGCCCCAGTGCTCAGTGTGGTGGTGGTGGAGATGCTGTTCCCGATCCGGACTGACTGAGGTCTTCCAGTCAGGAAGTCCAGAATCCAGTTGCAGAGGGAGGTGTCCAGGCCCAGCATGTTCAGCTTTCCAATCAGGTGCTGGTGAATGATTGTGTTGAATGCTGAGCTGAAGTCTATGAACAGCATTCGAACGTATGAGTCCTTTTTATCTAGGTGGGTGAGGGCCAGATGGAGGGTGGTGGTGATGGCATCGTCTGTTGAACGGTTTGGATGATACGCAAACTGCAGTGGGTCTAGTGAGGGGGGCAGCTGGGTCTTAATGTGCCTCATGACGAGCCTCTCGAAGCACTTCATGATGATGGGTGTGAGTGCGATGGGACGGTAGTCGTTGCGGCAGGACACTGAAGACTTCTTTGGTATGGGGACGATAGTGGTGGCCTTGAAGCAAGTTGGAACGACGGCACTGCTCAGCGAGATGTTGAAGATGTTGGTAAGAACATCTTCCAGCTGGTATGCACATCCTCTGAGCACTCTTCCAGGAATGTTGTCTGGTCCAGCAGCCTTCTGTGGGTAGACTCTACGTAGAGTTTTCCTCACATCAGCCGTGGTAAGACAGAGCACCTGGTCGTTGGGAGGAGGGGTGTCTTCCTCACCACCACATCGTTCTGCACTTCAAACCGAGCGTAGAAGTCGTTCAGCACATCTGGAAGGGAGGCATCTTTGTTACAGGCAACTGATATTGTCCTGTAGTTGGTGATGGCCTGGATGCCCTGCCACATGCGCCGCGTGTCACCACTGTCCTGGATGTGACTGGATATGTCGGGTTATTTCACAAAAATAGCACCATTTTGGATCCGGAGTGGCCGCTGCGTGATACCGCGCCGCCATCTTGGATCAGTTCCAATATTATACGATTTTCCAGTGAGTCCAATATTATACGATTTTCTAAATTTTAAATGTGTTCTTTGATCATAAACTTGACCAACCATTTTTTAGATTTCGGTGTTCCCCCATTCGAGTAGATAAGAGCTGCACCGGCATGACTGGAAATATCCGACAGTGGACTGACTTGCTAGAGAGTCTGCTTATTCTTTGAAAGAAACGACTAAAATGAGTAATTCATTTGTAAATCGGGCATCACAAGTTCTGATTCTAAACAGGCGACAGAAATACAGGACATGCATTATGTTTGCTAAAATATTGTCAGGGAAAATGTTTCTTCATACAATTTTCATACAGAGCATAATCTGCTGGCTGTTACAAACATTTGCTGGGGGTGCTACGGGGGTGCTATGGACTTTCTTGTGGAGGCTGAAGTACACGCTAGCCCCTCCCCAGTGCTGCCTCTGGTTCTAATGCATTTTGCATCATTTTCTGAAATTTATTTGTGATGGATGGAATATTCTGCCTGAAGTATTGCTCTACAAAGGTTGATACTTTTCTATCAGGCATTAGAAAAACATGATAAAGGCTGAGCATAACTATAAATTATTTTATCATTGCTACTTCCCTGGTAATTTATTATTCAAATTAACACTCTCTACATCAGGGGTCGGTATTATTACCAAAAATAGCACTATTATTAAAAAAAAGTATTTTTTCAAATGTTTTATTATATTACACTAATACTTTTAAAGCTGCTAAATGTATTCTGCTAAAAGCAGTGAGTGGTTTTCTCATTTTCTTGTTATTGTTGTTTGATGAATAGCCTTTTAATGACACACTAGATGCAGTGGTCTATTCGGTTACATGTACACTTCAAGTCTGACATTTTAATACAAATCCGCTTTTTGTCCCACTGTTTACATTCACTTAAGACATAACTGTCTGTGTTTACATTAGTATCTCACCAAGATGGGCATTTTGGCAGAATTATTAAATGTATTTGACCCAGAATCTGTTGGTGCCCTTGGCGAGATTTCAGATTGGTGCCCCAACCTCCCGCCCCATTTTTCTCTTGAACTTCAATTTACTGCAAAGCTTTTTTATTTTATTTTTTTGTAACAAATAACAAATCTGACCAATAACAAACAACCTGCTTAAAATTACCTTGTTGATTGTTAAAAAACAAAAAAACAAAAACAGGGTTAGGTAAAATTTAAATGCATGCTTATTTGAATTTAATAACTAAATTATTAATTAAATTATAACAAAAACTGCACATGTCTGGACTTCTTTGAGGTGAAGTCATCAATGTAATTTATTTCATTTATTTAATAAAAAGTTCCATTAATACTCTTAATTATGGCCATACAATAAAAACGGAAAAGATCAGATGCAAATAAATGGTCACCCTATGTAACCACTTATCAGTAGAACTGAAAGGATGTTCATGGAATATATTGCTCAACACAAGGGTAGAATCAGTCATCATGAGATGGTGCACTTCTGAAAAATAAATAAAAAATCTCCCCTCTGTAGTTTTGTGCCCTAGGAAACCGCCCATGTCGCCTTTGCCACTGATTTGACCATTTAGGTGGATTAGCGCTCTCGGAACACACACGCATGTAAAGCACACACACATACACATAAGCCTCCTGTATGTCAAAGAGTATACAGCCACAAAAGCTAGGAAATAAAAAGTCAATTTTACATTTTGTTGAGATCAACCACTGGTTGTCTTGCTATTGCAGTCTAGATATAGGCTAAATATAGAAAATTACTCAAAAGTTAATCGATTTCGAAGATTTTTTCCAGACAAATTTCGAGATTGTTTTATTCCCCAGCCCTATAAACTAGTTAACATTGGATAAATCTCTCACAGCAGCCCAATAATCTCTAGAAAATCTAGTAAGCAGAAATATGAAATTTACAGTACCTCATTATGTTTCTTCAAATTAGATGTTTAATTAATGCTGATACTTCGACTGGCTTGAATAAGCTAAACTCACATGACACGATCAAGCAATTGGTCTCCTTCATTGTGAAAAACCCTTTCAGGTTTGGCTGTGGATGTTCAGGTGTTGAATTGCTGCTTGAGGCATCCTACACATTCATCATGATAGCAGTTGGTGCTGCTCCACCTTCAAAATTTTAATGCGTGTTTTGATTAGAAGGAAGTCACGAGACTAGCATATCACGTTGATGGATAAAAATAAAACCAGAACAGGGAAGTAGCAAACACAGATGGTGTGAAAATAGCACAGTAACATCCCTTAAAATGTACTAAAGTAAAATGATTCCTTTTTAAAACTACTAAAAGTACAATTCCTTAAACTTAAAATAAATTACAGTAACAAGAGTATTTGTAATTTGTTACTTTACATCCCCAGACCATACTGAAACCATGATTCATTTTTATGAGGATTAAACAAATATGCAGTACATATACATAGTTATCATATAACTTATATTTAAATGTATACCTAATATACACTAGTCAATAACCTATTTTATATAACTAAAATTAAATATACTGATAAACAGCAGAAATACATAAAATATTTTGCGTCAAAAAAGAAGGCAAAGTCCGTTTAAAGGGTTAGTTCACCCAAAATTTTTAATTCTCTCATCATTTAATCACCCTCATGCCATCCCAGGTGTACTTTCTTTCTTCAGCTGAACATAAATTATGATATTTAGAAAAATATGTTTCAGCTCTTTGTGTCCTCACAATGCAAGTGAATGGGGATCAGACTTGTGAAGCTCCAAAAAGAACAGATAGTCAGCATAAACTTCATCCATACGACTCCAGCGGTTAAATTAATGTCCATAATGAACTTTTTAACTATAAATTATCAGGTTTTAGTTTGGATCTGTATTTGTATCTATTAGTTTACTCACAATGGTGCATTTGTGTGCCTATCTTGGATGTCTCAACTGAGAGAAAAATGTGAGATTATGTCCGTAACATGCCAACGAGAATACATTTCATGAGGACCATGTGAACTCAGGGCTTTTGTGAATGCACATACATGCTGACCGATGGAAATGGTTTACAGTTAAAAAGTACATAAATATCATATCTCATATCACTTTAGAACACATTAATTTAACCTCTGGAGTCGAATAGATGTTGTTTATGTTGACTGTCTGGGATTTTTGGAGCTTCAAAGGACAGATCACCATCCACTTGCATTTTAAGGACCTACTGAGCTAAGATATTTTTCTTTTCTTTTTTTTTTTTTTAAGTGTGTTCATCAGAAGAAAGAAATTAATACACACCTGGGGATGGCATGAGGGTGAGTAAATGATGAGAGAATTTTCATTTTTGGGGGAACTATTCCTTTAAGACTGCGCAGGGCTCAAGTGAATCAGCAAATCATGTATTTTAAATAGTTAATTTACTTGAACCATCCAAAATATCTGGCTCACTAAAATTAATCAACGATCCCAACACTAAACATAAGGGAATCATTTATTTTAACCAGTTCATTAACATAAACTGTCTGAAAGAATCAGCACTACAGCGCTGCAGCACTACTCATGGGAAAATGTAGCTTGTAACTGAAAAAGCTACAGTATTGTGAAAATAGCTTATCTAATGTCACAGTACTGAAAAATGTAGATAAAATAGTTAGCAGTGTCGCTACTTTTTGTTATTCCCCAACAATGATGCTAACATCCAATTCTATTTTTGCGGAGCATTATTTATATGGGATGATAAGTTTACTTATCAGTCACTTATGAGGTTCCATGAGGCTAAGATGCTGCCTTGGAAGGCAGACTTCGACAGAGCAAAGGTCTTCATTCAACTGTAGATTCTTCTGGATTTGGAACTCAAAATCGAGGGCATCGTCTGATGCTAAAAATTAACAGGCTCTGCTCAATTCTATAGAACCATGTCAAAGATTCATTTTTCTGATGTCTAATCATAAAATTATTCAAAATCCTGACTCTTGCCTCCAGTTATTATTTAAATTGTCTTATTAAAGACATTTTTCATGTGTTTCGAGTGACATTTGCTGGTTGGCAGTTTCACTTCTCTTTCTTGACAGAAGCGATTAGTCACTTTTATCATCAACGTGCTCATGATACTTTAATTGTGGTGCATGTGAATATATCACACCATGCTTAATTTCCTCTTCCACTGATGCTCCCATTAATATTCTTCACTGACTTCATTATTAATAAAGGACTGCTTTCAATAGTAATTTGTCATTAAGTGCACAAAAGTCTATTTGTTGCCCTTCCAATCCAGGGGCGGACTGCACTGAAAACAAATATTTGTTGAATTTTTTAAATTACATTAAGTTGCATGAAATTAAATTATATTAAATTTATGTAAATCTATTTAGTTGAACGTAGTCAATTGTTTTTAGTTACATTAGCTCAATTAAAAGTTGATTTGAGTATATTAAATTCAGAAATTCCAACCTTACCAAATTAATTCTAATGAAATTATTTACAAATATTAAGTGTTCAAATTTGTTTTCAACAGTTTGTAAATAGTCTAGCTTAATCTACTAGTTAAATGTCTACAGTGGTATTTAATTAACAGCATGAGAGGTCATTAAATGCCTTTCAAATACACACAAAAATGACAGAATAACTTATTGTCAGCAAATAGTGAACAACATTTCCAATAACAATCACCTTCTTTATGGGTTAAAAACCCATTCCAGCATCTGTAGAAATGTTTAAACCCACATTTAAAAAGGCACATTTTATAGGCTTGAATACTTCCATTGTTAAAATTGTTCACAAAAGGAACGATACAGTTTTGTAATGCAACAGTTAACAACAAAGTGCTGCCCTTTCAAGTAACAAATAGCACATTTGTAAAAAACAATAATCAAAGGATAACATTTCAAAAATAATAATAAAAAAATTGGAACACTCTAATAATGTAATAAAAGCTTTAATATAAAACAGCAATTTATATGGTAATTATAAAAGTGCTTGAACTATAATAGTGCAGTTCTTGAAAAGAAAATAACAGAGTGCAATGTTCCAGTCTGTGACAATCATCAGATCTGAAATTTCAATATGAGCATGAACATCAGTGCCTGTACCAAAATTACAGCCTTACACTTATATTGTTTTTCAGACATTGTACTTTAGAGGAGAGCCTTTCAGAATCCATCTGCATAAGGACTTTCTGTATGAATTCATAGTTGTATTTGAGCTCTTTTGGGTTGCCAAATTAAGCATATACATTGCACCCAGCATTACTGCACAGGCTTGTGCTACAGATCTGATGTGCTCCAGAATGATGACACCATCAACAACAATTCCAATGTCCTCATAGTGTCCAAGATCTCCTCCTTCCTTTGTGATGACATAAATGGCCATGGTGGTGTTTGCCAAGTCTTTCAAGATGTCATCTCCTTGGATTTCCTATATTTAAATGACAAGAAACTGTTATTTGACATTGTTTTTTGATTGGTAATTGACTGACAATTGATAAGCTATAAACCATTAATTTATTGTGGTTTCCATTTAATTGCTTAAACATTTTTTTTGGGGGGGGGGGGGGGGGGTGGATTGGGGTACAAGAGTTGGAACAAAGAGATGTCACAAGAAAAGATCTCCCCTAGGGATGCAAATTTGGACAAAATCTTGTTACCGATGCAAGGGTCCTCTGCAGACTTCGCTGCACTGCTGAAAGAGCAGTAAGGGTCAAACAGTAACTCTTTTGGCATTATCTTTTAGCATATGAGTGTGTTATTTAATCTTGTAAATATTTTTTTATTTATTTACAATTTTGTTTTCCTTGGGTCTTCAATACAGGAACAGTTTACAAGTTAGCTCGGATCAAACTAATTCTTTTAAAGTCCATTGACATAGAAAAACATTGTCTTTAAAGGAATTTTGCCATCATTTACTCACCCTCATATCTTTCCAAACCCATATGACATTTGTTCATCTTTTCATCAGTGAATAAAGAAGCTGACTACCACCCCTGGAGTCGCGAGTTTGAATCCAGGGTGTGCTGAGTGACTCCAGTAAGGACTTCTAAGCAACCAAATTGGCCCAGTTGCTAGGGAGGGTAGAGTCACATGGGGTAACCTTGTGGTTGCTATAATGTGTGGTTCTTGCTCTCGTTGGGGCACGTGGTGAGTTGTGCTTTGAAGCCGCGGAGAATAGCATGGGCCTCCACACACACTGCGTCTCTGCGGTAACGTGCTCAACAAGCCATGTGATAAGAAGTGCGGATTGACAGTCTCAGACGCGGAGGCAACTGAGATTCGTCCTCTGCCACCTGGATTGAGGTGAGTCACTACATCACCACAAGGACTTAGAGCGCATTGTGAATTCAGCATGCTATATAAAGAGTAATGGGGACCAAAACTTTGAGGCTCCACTAAAGATATATAGGCATCGTCAGTGTAATCCACGTGACTCGTGTGGTTTAATATACGTTTCTCAGGTGATTCAATTCCATTGTATTTTATCACACACAAATGAATCAAATCACATAAGAAGACTTGTATTAAACCACACGAGTCACATTGATTACACTGACAATGCCTATATATCTTTTTGGAGTGTCAAAGTGTTGGTCACAATTCACCTTCAATGTGAGGAAACAAACCAACTTTCTCCAAATATCTTCATTTGTGTTCGGAAGATGAACAAAAGTCAAACGGGTTTAGAGTAATGTGAGGGTGAGTAAATGATGACAGAATTGACATTTTTAGGTGGACTATTCCTTTAAGATACACAGTTCTAACAGACTCACCATGTACTCCTTCACTAAGTGTCCCTCATCCTCAGTAAGGTAGATGCAAAGAGCTTTGATGATAGCTTCTCTCTTAAGACGGACATCACTTGTCTGTAAATATTAAATTTGAATATTACTTACATTTAAGCATACAATCTAAAGAAAAATGTAAAGAACTCACTAAATATCAACTACCTTAAGCATACATTTGACACCACTGTGTTGATTAATGATACTTTTTGAAAAAAATAAATGATACTCAGCACAAGTATACATACCTCCTGAAAATCCTGAAATATTTGTCCATTTTCTGTCCAGAAACACCTTTTTTCTAGAGGAGAGCAGTGGGTTGTGGAAATATGTTCAGTTGTGCCATAAAAGTGTTTTCAAGGGGTATGCTGGAATTCAGCATGAATATATTATACATAAAAGTATACATATAGACAAAGACAGTGATAACACATTGTGGTCAGTCATGAGTGTCACCTTTCTCTCTCCTCTCTTCTTATATCAAGGATTTTTCTGCTTAACCCCAAACCAACCCTTCTCCAATCATCCACTTTAAGACTAATGTTAACACTTGATATAAGGTGAGCATCAACATATATAATACATATATAAAAGGAGAGTTTATGAGGAAAGAGTAAACATTACCTTACTTCTTCTACCTGGAAAACTGTGGGCAACTGGAGTTTAAAGTTCCCAATCATTGGACTGTTCTGTACCACATTACTTCTTCTGTAGGATAACGTCTTGGACATCTTTTCTTTTTACTACTGATGTTCTGTTCCTCTGTCCAAAATCAATCAGTTGATCAAATCACAGTTTTTCAAGGCTTTCACCTGTCTCTTCAGCTGGATTAGCAGGGCAAAAGTTAACTTCAGCTATTTTTGGTTACTTCACCCTGTGCTTGTTCTTCAGTGTATTAAGAGTGACTTGAAGACAACCAATGTTGCGCATCTTTGTCATGTAGTTTGCTATTTTGTGCTTGAGGTTGAATATCCACCCACCATACCCCTTCGTCGATCATTTTTCTCAAACATGGAAACTTTTCAACAAGTGCCTTTGCAACCTCATCTATCTGGGGATCATGTGGGAATGTAGTGTACTTGAAAATATCTTCAGCCAGCTTTTCCAAGATTCCAGACTTGAGACCTTGACTCATCTTCAGGGCATCCAGGATGAATACATTTAAAGTGATGACCATGCCCAAAGTGGCCATGCTTAAGTTTGTAGTATTTGACAATTTCTGATTGTCTTATCACTTGAATGCCACAATCTTTACACTGTACACTTTACACATGCCAAACACACCCTCCATTAACAAACCGTAATGTTTGTCTTAATGTGCTAGAATACGAGCAACTTGACGTGCAATGTTTACCTATACTGCAAAAAACTACAATGTGAATATGTATATATTATATTATGCGTCATCACCACTGTTTTCATTAATCAGTCAACAGACAGTTTACTGTAATGAATGGTACTGCATAATATAACATACATCTTACTTTCCATACAAATTGACAGAATAATAAAACTCTGGGACTGGAGGGGAAAATGTCTTCAATTCACACTGCGTGAATCTGGCGCCAAGGAAACTGTGCATGTGTCATATTCACACGTGCAGAGAGAACCTCAAATGAAACCATCTGACTTTTTTCTAACTGACTTTAATTAATTCACATAGTTTGGTTCAAAACACATGTGATATGTATAAAATATATATATATATATATATATATATATATATATATATATATATATATATATATATATATATTATTAAAATCAAAAACAAAATGTTAATTAATTTAATGAGCAAAATGTAATAATGTTGAATTTAATTTTAAATTTATTTGAATTTAATAATTTTTAACCAAAATATATGTTTTTTTTTCAGTGTGAGAAAAGAAATCAGCTCAGGATTTAAAATAAAAACATCCCAAAAGTTATTGAGCAGAGGGGGTGGTAGTTGCCCAAAAGTTGTTGAGTGGGGTGTTCGTGCATTTGGTGCCGTTTCGCAGCCGGCCGTCCGGGAAAATTCCCGGTTCTCCCTATGGCCAGTCTATTGTCTAATCTAAATTCTAGTCGTACTGGAAGATGCTCCATTCATCATGCTTTTAAGCCCTTTCTATTTTGTCATCAGAAGGTCATACTGAGGTTTTACCCTCAGGGGCCACACTACAGAATGTGGGTCAGACAAGAAGAGAAAATCATATCTTCAGACCCCTGGAACACTAAATAACGCTTCAAAGCATGTTCTCAACCTACTGACTGAAGTAAGAAATAAGTGTATAAGTGTAGATATATGATGTAGAGTGCTGTTTCCAGACGTAGGTGAAATCTAAAGGACTAAAGACTTTCTTGTGAGTGGACAAGAACAGCTCTGAATGTCTTCTGCTCCACTGAAAGAGACATTTTGTTCTATTAACAAAACATTTCCAGCGAGAACACGTTGTCCTTTTTTAGAACATGATTTTATTATAGAGCATAATTTCTAATGGAGCATTTATTGCTGTGAGTATGCCCAGAAATCTTTATCCTTAGCAAGAAACTTTGTGTTGGAATAACATTACATTTTGTTATTTGCATCCTTAAACATTAATTTTGCTATCAATGAACTTTCTGAATGCTTTGGCAATTGGAACAGTTTACTAAAAATGAAAATCATTTACTCACCCTCACATCGGGCCAAACCCAAATCACTGTCTTTCTTAGTTGAACACCAAAGAAGACATAATGTTAACCATAATGTTCATTCTAATCTTTTCAACATAGCAACAACATAAAGTGACCAGAGGCTATCAAATTCCAAAAAAGACAAAAGCAGCATAAAAATATGACATGTGCTATATTCCAAGTCTTCTGAAGACATCCAATAGCAGCAAACAGAACCAATTCTCCAATACACCTGGACACAGGATCTTCTTTCATTTATTTAGGATGTCTCAATTGCTTCTGTCTCTTCATGTAATCCCATACTGACTCATTGATCTAGAGATCCGGGCTCTGTGGGGGCCATACCATCTGTTTTAGGGTTCTTCTGTTCAATTAAATTTGCAAAGGGAATGTTGAAATCTAAAATTAATATTTCCTACTAGGGCTGGGTGATATGGCAAAAAATATTATCATGATATTCTTTTTCATATCATTCAATATCGATATTTATCATGATAAATCACATTTGCACTTTTTTTTTTTTAATTTCCAAAAAAAGAAGAGAAAACTAAATCCTAAAAAGTCTAAATAATCTTTACAAAACTGCATTGGGGGCCCAGACATTTCCATCTAATTGAATTGCCTAATCTTTAACAAAATAAAATGTATAAATCTTACAAAATGCAAGTTTTATTAATTACATTTTCTTCAAGACTATTCAATTCAATTAGATGGAAATTTGTTATTCAGTTGAAATGGATGCATCTTAAAAATAGGCTAAAATATTTTTTGAGGGCACCCTTTGGTGTGCACACAGCATGCATAGAGTACATTCATGCACCTGAGCTCTCCTCTTGTCATATGCATGAGGCTTTATTTAAAAGAATCACCTTGACCTAAATCGATTGAGGAGAACAGTGTTTTAAATCAGTGAAATCAGATTCCATAGTGGAATCAGACAATTTTGCAATAGGTCAAGTTATTCCATTGGGGAAAATACATGATACACACTCACATTGAACCATTAAATTAACTCAAACATACCTTGATTGTTATTAAATTGAGCTTAAATTGAGGAAAGCTTTTTCATGCAATTACATTAGGCTTTTTTAACAGTATTAAACTTTTTGAACAGACTTGTTCTACTCTTGCTGCACAAACTAAATTATTAGTTATAATTAAATTAATTACATGGATGTAGTTATGCCTACTACAGTAGATGCATGAAAATGGAACAGATTAAGTGGAATTAGAAACCAGGTCACCTGCACACTTGCATCACCATGTATTATTACACTGCTGTTCACTACTTTAAAGAAGCCACATGGTTTTACACAGTTTTATGTAAATATTATTACGTTATTACTGTATTACTATTTGTTTTCTGTCATACAATACTAAATAAATAAATAATCATGTTTTAATTTAGTAGAGTACTAAATAAAATAAAATACAGATGATAAGAAGAAAAAACAGATTTTTGTTCTCCCATTTTTCTCCCCAATTTGGAAAGCCCAATTCCCAATGTGCTCTACTCTAAGTCCTTGTGGTGGCGTAGTGACTCACCTTAATCCGGGTGGCGGAGGACAAATCTCAGTTGCCTCCGCGTCCGAGACCGTCAATCCACGCATCTTATCATGTGGCTTGTTGAGTTTGTTACCATGGAGACATACAGTAGCACTTGTGGAGGCTTCTCGCTATTCTCCGCAACACCCACGCACAACTCACCATGCGCCCCACCGAGAGCAAACCACATTATAGCAACCACGAGGAGGTTACCCTACCCTCCCTAGCAACTGGGCCACTTTGGTTGCTTAGGAGACCTGGCTGGAGTTGTGAGTTCGAGTGACTCCAGCCGGGTCTCCTAATCAACCAAATTGGCCAAGTGGTAGTCAGCGTCTTGTCAAACTGAGCTACCCAGGCCCCAGATGATAGTAGTTCCCCGTCTGTCGCTCACTTCGACGTCGTGTCGAAGAAGCGACACTAGGCGTCTCTCTTGAGCGCCGAAAGATACCTCTGATCTATAAAAAAAGGCCAATGAGAGTTGGCGAACAGTATTTGCATACTCCGCCTCCGGATACGGATATAAAGGCGAGAGAAATACGCTCGTTCATTCAGTAATTTTCTTCGGAGCCGATGGTCGTGTGAATGCTGTCTGCTGTGCTACACACAACTGATCTTGCTTCTGATCCTCTCACGCTCTGCTGCTGTTGGATTTACGGCGCACTTCAGCGGCTGTTTTCTCTTCTCTGCCGGCGTGCAGTTTGCCCCTGGGCGCTTCGACAGCGCAGAGTTGAAAGAGTTCCCTTTCCAAAAGAGTTATATTTCCTCATAAAGAGTTTATTTCTCTAAAAGAGCAATATACAGTGGTGTTGAACGCCCTTTTCAGGGCGCGTCTTTATAAAGATGCCATTCAACCCCTGTGTAGTTCCTGGATGCGGTAGAGTGCTCTCCGCTTCTGACGGCCACAGGCGCTGTCTCGTGTGTCTGGGCGCTGATCACACCGAGGCAGCGTTTGTGAATGGTTCATGTTCTCATTGCGAGAACATGACCATGGTAACGTTGCGGTCGCGGCTCACTTTCAATAGAAAGCACGCCACTCCAGCCGCCCCCCGTATCGCTCCTTCTTCCCACGGGATTGAGGGCAATGCGGTTGTCGCTGGAGGCGATTTGGGGAGGGCAGCGGGTGCGCTTCCGCCGGGCATGTCCCCGCGGACCACCCGCCCCCCGACAGGCTCGTTTACCTCTGTCCAGCCTCGAGCTAACGGCGACTCGCCTCCGGGCCGGTCTGCCTATCCTCTGGAGCCTGAAGCCGCCCCTACCTGCGGTTTGCGTTCGAGGGCCAGGCGTACCAGTACAAAGTCCTCCCCTTCGGCCTGTCTCTGTCCCCTCGCGTCTTCACGAAAGTCGCAGAGGCAGCTCTTGCTCCGCTCCGAGAAGCCGGCATCCGCATACTCAACTACCTCGACGACTGGCTCATTCTGGCCCACTCGAGGGAGTTACTATGCGCCCACAGAGACCAGGTGCTCAGGCACCTCAGCCGTCTGGGGCTTCAGGTCAACTGGGAAAAGAGCAAGCTCGCTCCAGTTCAGAGCATCTCTTTTCTCGGGATGGAGTTAGACTCGGTCTCAATGTCCGCACATCTCACCAACGAGCGTGCCCAGTCAGTGTTGAACTGCCTCGCCGCCTTCAGGCCAGGCACAGCGGTCCCCTTAAAACTTTTCCAGAGGCTCCTGGGGCATATGGCGTCCTCCGCGGTGGTCACGCCGCTGGGGTTGATGCATATGAGACCGCTCCAACACTGGCTCCAGACCCGAGTCCCGAGACGAGCATGGCGCCACGGCACGCACCGGGTAACAATCACCCCCGCCTGCCAACAAACATTCAACCCCTGGACAGACCTCTGTTTCTTACGGGCTGGAGCACCCCTACAGCAGGTGTCCAGACGCGTCCTGGTCACGACCGACGCCTCCAGATTGGGTTGGGGCGCCGTTTGCAATGGGCACGCAGCCTCAGGCCGTTGGAAAAGGGCCCAGCTGCGTTGGCACATCAACTGCCTCGAGTTGTTGACTGTCCTTCTAGCCCTGCGGCAGTTTCTCCCGTTAATTCGCGACAAACATGTCCTGGTCAGGTCGGACAGCACTACTGCGGACGCGTACATAAATCGCCAAGGCGGCGTACGCTCCCGTCACATGTCGCAACTCGCCCGTCGTCTCCTCCTTTGGAGCCAGCACCGACTCAGGTCGCTGCTTGCCACTCACATCCCGGCAACCTCAATGTGATGGCGGACGCGCTGTCACGACAACGCTTGCCTGGCGGAGAGTGGAGGCTTCACCCCCACTCGGTTCAGCTGATTTGGGAACGGTTCGGCAAGGCCCAGGTAGACCTGTTTGCCTCCCGAGAGACCTCCCACTGCCCGCTCTGGTACGCCCGCTCAGAGGCTCCCCTAGGGGCAGATGCACTGGCACACAGCTGGCCGGTGGGGCTGCGCAAGTACGCATTTCCCCCCGTGAACCTTCTTGCACAGGTGCTGTGCAAGGTCAGGGAGGACGAGGAGCAAGTCACTCTCGTGGCTCCTTACTGGCCCACCCGGGCCTGGTTCTCGGACCTCGTGCTCCTCGCAACAGCCCCTCCCTGGTGAATTCCCCTGAGGAAGGACCTTCTTTCTCAGGGACGGGGCACGCTCTGGCATCCGCACCCAAACCTCTGGAACCTCCACGTCTGGTCCCTGGATGGGACGCGGAAGATCTATCTGGTCTACCACCCACGGTCGTAGCCACGATCAACCAAGCCAGAGCCCCTTCTACCAGGCAACTCTACGCCCTGAAGTGGCGTCTGTTTGTCAATTGGTGTTCTTCCCGGGCAGAAGACCCACAGAGGTGCGCAGTTAGGTCGGTGCTCCTGTTCCTACAGGAGAGGTTGGAGGGGAGGCTGTCCCCGTCCACCTTGAAGGTGTATGTTGTTGCTATCGCAGCTCACCACGACCCAGTAGACGGCAAGTCTCTGGGCAAGCACGACTTAATCGTCAGGTTCCTAAGAGGCGCCCGGAGGTTAAACCCCTCCCGGCCAAACCTGTTCCCCTCCTGGGATCTCTCGGTGGTCCTCGCCGGTCTTCAGAGATCCCCTTTCGAGCCGCTAGAATCAGCTGGACTCAGGGCCCTCTCTCTAAAGACGGCCCTGCTGATCGTGCTCGCCTCCATCAAGAGGGTCGGGGACCTGCAAGCGTTCTCTACTAACGACACTTGCCTGGAGTTCGGTCCGGCAGACACTCATGTGATCCTAAGACCTCGACCGGGCTATGTGCCCAAGGTTCCTACCACGCCCTTTAAAGATCAGGTAGTGAACCTACAAGCGCTGCCCCGGGAGGAGGCAGACCCAGCCCTCTCACTATTGTGTCCGGTACGTGCCTTGCGTGCCTACCTGGAACGCACCCAGAGCTTTAGGTGCTCTGAGCAGCTCTTTGTCTGCTTTGGAGGACAGCAGAAAGGGAACGCTGTCTCCAAACAGAGGTTGTCTCACTGGGTGGTGGAGGCCATTCAATTGGCCTACCACACCCAGGCCGTGCCACCCCCCTTACGGGTTCGGGCCCACTCCACTAGGAGTGTGGCATCCTCATGGGCACTGGCGAGGGGCACCTCCCTAGCAGACATTTGCAGAGCTGCGGGCTGGGCAGCACCTAACACCTTTACGAGATTCTACAATCTCAGGGTTGAGTCAGTCTCGTCCCGTGTTCTCTCAGGTCCGAGCCCGTAGAACTCGGTACACGTCGACGATCTGACCGGGTGAACCGCTTGTTCCAGCGCCGTTTCCCTCTGCCAAGGCAAAACAGTGCGCTTTTGTCCCAGAGGACCTAGGTCCCTGGTTGATTCCTCCCTAGCCCTTCGGGCCCGCAGCAGTTCAACGGAGGAACGTGCTGGTCCAGTCCACTACGGGTACCTCCGGCTACCCCTACTGGAATAGGTGCTCCACAGATCAGGCCTCCTACGGGACTCCTCCTGTGTGTATTTCCGCGGTACGGTCACCTTACGAGCTGACCCGCGTCTCCCTTAGGCAGTCCTTCGTTGCCCTCCGGTCGCCGTGTTGTAGCAACTCCCCCCTCCTCGAGGTTGGATCTACCACCGCGCCATTTCCTCCCACATGCCCAAAGTGGCCATGTGATGTATTTTGCCACCTTTACCTCCCCTGCTGGGCGGGTGTGGCCTCCGCAGGGTCTTTTCCCCCTAAAAGAATAGGAATTCGGGAATAAGACCCCCTTCCCTCGATGCGGCAAGGGCCCCGGCTGCTCTTGCTCTATGCCGAGAAAACATAGAGAGAAAAGAGGCCCAGCCAGGCTTGGCCCGTTCCCTAGTTGGGAGCGTCACCTTGTTTCCCCCTAGGGTAACCAAAAGGATGCTGACGCTTTTTCAGGGCATTGGGGAAGAGTACGTGCAGCCTGAACACAGTTGGTCGCTTGTGCACGTGCAAATACCTGCCCGCTTCTGTGTCAGCAGTACACGTACACGGCTCAGCGCATGGCGAGTTTTGAAGTGGACCCCTAGTGTCGCTTCTTCGACACGACGTCGAAGTGAGCGACAGACGGGGAACGTCTCGGTTACGTATGTAACCTCCGTTCCCTGATGGAGGGAATGAGACGTCGTGTCTTCCCGGCCACGTCGCTGAGCCGAGCCACTGAGGTGCCCGGTACACTCCCGGCTCCTCAGAAAAATCCTGAATGAACGAGCGTATTTCTCTCGCCTTTATATCCGTATCCGGAGGCGGAGTATGCAAATACTGTTCGCCAACTCTCATTGGCCTTTTTTCATAGATCAGAGGTATCTTTCGGTGCTCAAGAGAGACCCCTAGTGTCGCTTCTTCGACACGACGTCTCGTTCCCTCCATCAGGGAACGGAGGTTACATACGTAACCGAGACGATTTAAACCATAATGCCCAAATCAATTTCCAAAATATGTGTCTGGATCTGGTTGACCAAATCCGGTCATTGACTCAAACACAGTCAGAAATAAACCTTTTTTTTTATCTTTATATGGTCATAAGAATACAACTTCACTGTAAAATACAAAATCACTGTAATTTGCAATTATCATTTTAAGGAGCTATTTCTACCCAATCTACACTTAAAATTAGCTTTGCTGGTGTAATCTCATGTATTCAGGTTGATTAAGTACTGTTGAATAATATTTTTTGACTTGAATTAAACCAGTTAATTTAGATGTAAGTTTTTTCCAGTGTAGATGAGTCTAGAATAGTATATTTTGAAATATGTAAACATTTATATTAAAGAACAGGAATTAACTGCAGAGGTATTCTTTGTCCATACTTTGTACATACGTGAGGCATTTTGGTCTCTTTCAGTAGCATTTTTTCCTGGTTCATTTCTGACCTTGGTCCCAATGCAAGTGTTTTAAGTAAACACTTCATAACGATTGCATGCAATAATATTGTCAAATGTCTTTAAAAAAAAATTATTAGATTATTTTAATTAACTAATTTGAATGAGCAACAAAAATTTTATTTGAGTGCATAGTAAATACAAAATGTGGCTGTAAATGGTTTCAAAGGTTGTTCTAATTGGTAATTTGTCTCCACAGAGACAAACTGAGCATATGCCAACCAATCATAGTTTTGGTCTATGATCTCCCCCACTGCCTGCCACATGGTGCATCATCTATGAAATTAAACTAATTTATCATTTGGGGGGTGTAGGGGTTAGTTTCGGATGTTGATGCCAGACATCTCTTTCCATCGCCACAAGCATGAGGATGATAATGGCCATGTCATGTCTGAATCTCTGAGTATCTTCTGTTCACTGAGGCCGGGTTCGCTTGACCGACAGCAGAGCTACCGAACCATCATTATTAGATCATTAATTCTGCCTGTATTTCCTTCCTCTTATTGCAGACTCTCTCACCGCAGTCTCTCTCCCGCTGGTGTCCACCTGAACGTGTCATCTTTTTCTCTGTGGATTTCTTCAAAGCTTTTATCTTTCTCTGTGCTCCAGCAGAGTCTGGGTCCCTTTTGCCTTCTGGACACATGCGTTTCATGTCTCCATTTTAAAGCTTGTCTTAGTGAGTGAACTTCCAGTTTTGTAGCTCCCAAAACCTATCCATACAAGGTTACCTGCCACCGCAATACTTTGGAAAAAGACCACACAGGGCTGTATCCACCATAGACACTGTGGGAGAAGATATCACCCAATGTTTTTAAATTATTAGTACACTAGCATATTGGTTATCTCAGAGGTGACACAAGCCAAGGTGAATAAAATATAACAAAGTTATTCAGTGAGTGCTCTTGAACATTAATATGGTGTTGTGAGTATATGCACAGAGTTTGTTTGTATTAAAATTAATTAATGTTTGTTAATTAACAAACTGTTTTAAACTGTTCTGTTACTAGATCAGGACCAATTCTCTTTATGGTGGAGACTCATGATGGCAGATGCTGAACATCTTTTGCCAAATATTAGTGGTGCTTAATAAGCAGTAATATTTGCAACCTGGTCTCATAGATTCACGTCAGTATACAAAAAATTGTGTTAAATGATTTTTACTTGCTGTACGTATCTGGGTAGTATCCTGGGAAAATTATCACTATATGTGCTCCAACCAATCATCAACACAGTAAGCTTTTATAAACTGCTGCTTACCTCCATGGTGGTGACGATTCTCCATGGGGGTGGCTTTTGGCCCCGCCCTAATCTGAAAATGTCCCTCAAACTCTTCACCTCTGATGAGGAATTCTCAACAGTCTCTGACTCTTGATGAGTCCGGGATCATCTCTCCATCTACCAACACTGTTTCTCAACCTCCGGAAGTGAATCGGAGTCACCAAGCTGAAATCATCCAGCCCCCGGCACCGCCGCAGGAACACATCTTTACCTCCCTCGAGATCTTCTCAAACCTCCTTGACTGCCACCTCCAATGCATCCAATTACCCAGCCATTTCCAACATTTCCAAGTGGCCCGTTAATGGGTTGCAGCATGGTTTAGCAGCCGCTTACATCCTGTTCTCTCGCCGTTCAAACAAAACACAGCTCTACTATCTGTACGTCTCAGCAAAACGCTGTGATTCACTTACCCCGTCAACATCTACTTCATCCGCTAAACCTCATAAATGATGCATACCGGCCATACTTCCCTCTCTTCTATGACAGTTCCTCTAAATATCTCTGCTAATTCTGTGTAACCTGCTCTTTTTACCAATGTTCTTTCTTCTATCCCTTCCTATCCATGGGCTACTGGAGCAGAATCCCATATGAGACTGCCTCTGCCAATCCATTCCCCACTTCAAGCCATCTTTCCATGAACCCTCCAAACCAACTGGACAGCCTGGAAAATTTCACGAAACCTACAAACTACCCTTCCCAGATTTCTCTCTACTTTACGTCTCATTCTTTGTCTCACATCTCAACCAATCTAAAAGTCTTTACACTGGGACTATCAAGGGGTACCTGAGTGGCATCCATTCTTTACAAAAAAATTATTTTCAGTGAAAACTCCTCTTCAATAAACCACCCTCAAATCTCACTGCTAGTCAAGGGTATCCAAAAAGCTCAACCCACCAGAATCGATACCAGACAGCCTCTTACCATTAATCTCTTAACCATATGCCTAACTACACTCCACCGGGGATACATTTCAGAAAACACCTCCAAAACCCTTGATCCTGTGTTCCTTCCCCCCTTTTCTGGTCTCCTCCGCTGCTGTGAATTCAACACCGCAGCAAAATTAAATTCCAGAATTCATCACACTATTTTAGATTAGCACATCCTCAACAATGATACCATCAGATACCACCAAATTAAGCAGAACAAAACAGATCAAACTAGAAGAGGGCATTCAATTTATATTTTCACTTCAAACAGCCACGCCCGTACACATGGATGGCCTTTCCAATCGGACCACTGTGAAGGCCCTCTCACTTCCATACATTCAAGGGTTCTCTTGTTTGAATCGCAGTGAGGGTTCCCCCGTGTGAATGCTGTGTGAGCTTACTCACGTTTATTTGTATCGTGGGCTCTCCCGTTCATACTGCTATGAGGACTCCCACGTTCAAATGCAGTGAGGGCCCCCATTCGATCGCGGGGGGTGACCTCCCAGCCATAGGCGTTACTAGTCCTCCAGCACAGCAGAGGCTCCCGTGAGAGCTCATTTCCATGCGGTAGCAACCAATACTGTTTCTTCAATGTTTCCACATATTTTCACTCTACTCATTCTCTACCTATCCTGCAGCTCCCATATTCCTATCCCCCAAGCAGACCCTAGCGTGAGGTTGCCCCCGCAAGCGGCAACTGCTTGTTCTTTCATCTGTAGCATCTCTGCCCCTTACACACAGGCTCAGTAGATCCTTAAACCTTAAAAACCTCATCCATTTGTGAGAACTGTCACGTCACACTTTCCTTGGTCTAGGGGTATTGGAATGTGGGTAACAAGTGTTTTTGGAGAGAGTGCAAAAGTGATTCTACCTCCTGGTCCCAGAGTAACCACAGATCACAACAACACATGATATAGTAAAAATATAACAAATTTATTAAAGAAATCAGTGGGACAAATGGAAAACTTCAGGAGTGGATCCGGCCAAAATAACAAACAAAAGACATTCCTCCTAAAGGGGTTTATAGAGTGACTTTTCTATCAAAAAGGAAAAGAAAACACAAATCACTTCCCTAACTCCCTCTCTATAAATAACCAAGAGAAAACAGAATGCCTCAAAGAAAATGGCATCCACCTCCCTACTAAATAATCCCACAACACAAACAACTAAAATAGATTCAAATTAAGGTAAAACTGGGGTAAGGAACTTATAGAAGTTGCACATTCAACTGTAAGGCATTACCAAAGGAATATAACCAGTAAACAATTGCAAATGACAATTCTGTTAATCAACTCGCACTAAAAGACAACTGACAAGACTGTTGTCTTGCTCACATTAACACACAACAATTGCAAAGCTGGGACCAAGAGATAGAACAACTAGTGCAGGAGAAATTATTCTCTGTGTGTCTCTCTCTCCTTGGTGAAGAGAGTTGTGGGCCTCTTATACTCTCCATTCCTGGGCTGAACCAATCATAGGTGATGAGCAACAGGTGGGCCTCGTTATCCTGCTTAAACAGAGAGCGAAAGTGACAAGGAAATACACAGGGAGACACACAATGAACCACATAAAAAATATCACAATGATGTAATATACGTTCCTCAGGATGTATCAGAACATTTAACCATTTAACATGATCTAGTAGTGAACCACAAAATATCATTTGGCAAAAAATTTCGCCACAGTCACGTAATTTTCACATAATCAGGCATATGCCCTGGTCACATTTCACCTCCAAATAAAATATCTTCCTTAAATATCTTCCATGAGTCATACAGGTTCTGTTGAACTTTAAATGATTGCTCATCAAGGACTAGTGAAATCAAAGGTTTCTGAAATTGATAAACAGAATTTAAATGCACACAGAAAGCCTTTTATTGTGATTTGTGACTGCTTTCTTTTCATTTAAAGACACACATGCCTCTCATCTGTGTCTGTAGAGCTGAGGTGTGCAAGTAATGCTGAATGCTCAGAAACAGGGCTTCTATCATGCTGTTTATTGTTCAAATCATCTGTAATTGCTACTCAGGGATCTACATATGTAATCAAAATACCATTGGTCTTGTGTCACATTTTCCATGGGGAAAAAAATATTATTAAAGGAATGATTCACACAAAAATGAAAATTCTGTTCTTATTTCCAAACCTGTATGCTGAAATTTTTTTTCACTTGGTATAATATAAAGATACTTAAAATAATATGTGCGTCTCTTTTATTAAATTTCATAGTGAGCACAACTGTTGACCTCTAAAAAGGACCAAAAACATCTAGGTTACTGTTGTAACCTCCACGTTGTGTCGAATGAAGCGACACTAGGGGACTTCTTTGAAGGCTTCGGTTACCTCTGAACTTGAGAAAAGGCCAATGAGAAATTGGTAGACAGAATAATAATCCCCTGGACATACAGGTATAAAAGGAGGGAATCATGCGTCTATCAATTCAGGTTTTGCACTGAGGAGCCGAGAATAAGGTTCGGCCATTACAGTGGCTGGGTTCAGCGTCATGGCCAGGGGGACACAACGTCTCATTCCCTCCATCAGGGAACGGAGGTTACAACAGTAACCTAGACATTCCCTGTCTGTCGCTCACTTCGACGTTGTGTCGAATGAAGCAACACTAGGGGGATAAAAAGGGGAAAAAAAACACACGGAGACCACCACCTGCCCATGCTGGGGGGAGGTAAAGAGTGGCGGAATACGTCACAAGGGTTTTCAGGCCACATGTGGGAATGGCACGGTGGTAGATCCACCTTTTGCATCCTATTATTAAGTCCATTCTCTGTCAAGCACTAGTGATTTAAATAAAGACTGCACATTCATAAGAAGTTGGTAGTGTAAATGGACTGTATGTAATGAAATAGAATAGAAATATGGACACGCTCTTTAAGTGCTTAGAAAATGTTCTTCTTGTCAGGATTTGGATGTACATTCCATAATATTAAGGAGCATGTAAGTATTACTAAGAATTTTCATCTTCTGACACACAAATAATGTCTATTTTAAACAATGATTGTACCTGCACACATTTGTCTAAAAAATGTAACCAAAAATATTTAGCAATTCAACTTACACTATGACATGAATGACATGAAAAGTGATCAAAACAAAATAATATACCAAATCCAACACCTTGCACCAGCTTCTTGTCACTTCTGACAACAGATGGAAATGTACCAATACAAATTAGATCATAAAAACTATTGTAAATAATAATAATGTAACAAATCATGTTCTTAATGTGGAAAGGATGAAGCAGGGACCGGGAGAACAATCCATGTTAGACATTTAATTAATACTTTTCAGTGTGTAAAAAAAGCTTGCTTGTCAGCAGACACGTTCAACACAAAGACACACACTGACAGCTTCGTGCATCTCTCTCTCTCTCTCTCTCTCTCTCTCTCTCTCAAACTGTGTCTCTGGCTCCACCTTATCCCTCTCCCGGCTGATTGCGATCATTCTCCCAAAGCTGTCCCTTATCGTTCAACCACACCTGCTTGTCACATACCCCCATCGCCTGACTCATGCCAGGGAGCCATCTGGCCTGACATACTCCCCCACATTTCTAGAGGGGAAATATTGCCCTTTCTGCCCATCCCGGATGTTTTTCCCTGCCTCCTGGCAACAGGAACAGGATGAGAAGAGGGGAGAGAGAGAACGAGATAGAGCAAGAAAGGGATGGAGGTAGAAAAGAAGGGGAGGGAGAGCGAGAGAAGAGGAAAAAACTCGCCGGTCCCTGGATACTCCACCAGACCGTCCTCAGCCCGCTGTACTGCTTCTGTCTGCGATGCCAGGCAATGGCACTGGACCCCTCAGCCATCCCTTTCAGTTGCTGGTTGATGCAGTGCTACAGCGCCACCAGATCAAAGCACTCCCTCAGCACCATGATCCTCTGTCAGTGGCGAGAACTTGATGGTGCAGCTTCCTCCAAATTCCCGGGTTTCGGCACCAATGTAACAAATCAAGTTCTAACTGTGGAAAAGGAGGAAGCGGACATTTAATTGTAGAAAACATTTTCTGTCTTAGCTCATTTAGGATCACTACTTTATTTTAAGAATGTGAAATATCAGAATAATAGTAGAGAGAATGATTTATTTCAGCTTTTATTTCTTTCATCACATTCTCAGTGGGTCAGAAGTTTACATGCACTTTGTTAGTATTTGGTAGCATTGCCTTTACATTTTTAACTTGGGTCAAACGTTTTGTGTAGCCTTTCACAACCTTCTCACAGTAAATGACGTGCCAAGCATGGGAGCAGGCCGTGCCAGCCGTGCCTTTTCTCTCTCTATGTTTCTCACATGGAGCTAAAGCGGCTGGGGCCATCTTAACACTATCATATGCATCGGGTAAGGCGATCTTTCCCAATTCCTATTCTTTTAGGGGGTAAAGACCATGCGGATACCACACATGCCCAGACTGCCCAGCCGCAGGAGGACACCCTCGGCGAGGAGACGGAGCATGGCCCATGGCGGCAACTGCTGGACGAAGTCTCGTGACTTGTCCACATCGCGCATCTTGAACAGGTTCAGCCACAGATTTCATTCTTGAACCACGAGAGTGGCCATTGCCTGCCCGAGTGACCACGCTGTGACCTTCGTGGCCCTGAGGGCGAGGTCTGTCGCTGATTGCAGTTCCTGCAGCACGTATGGATCAGGACTACCCAAGTGCAGATATTTAAGTGCCTTGGCCTGGTGGACTTGCAGGAGGGCCATGGCATGCAGGGTGTAAGCGGCCTGTCCGGTGGTGCTGTAGGCTTTGGAGGTCAGTGAAGACGTCATCCTACAGGCCTTGGAGGGGAGCACAGGGCGACCACGCCAGGTGGCAGCGTTCTCGGGGCACAAGTGGATCGCAACCGCTCTGTCCACCTGGGGGACCGCCATGTACCTGTGGGCTGCTCCGCCGTCAAGGGTAGTGAGAGCAGATGAGCGAGAGGCTTTGTGATGGGTGGAAAATGGTGTCAGAAGTCATCAGCTCATCATGCACTTCCGGGAAGAAAGGAACCGGGGGGTGGGGCGCGGCTGTGAATGGCGCGCAGACCCGAGGAACCAATCATCCAGCCACGAAGGCTGTGGGGAGGACGGAGGGTTCCAGCAGCCCAGGCATGCATGTCTGACATCTGGGCGTGCTGGCCCAAAGGCGGCAGCCCAGTCGAGACATTCACGTCAGACGCCGGACCACTCTCCGATGCAGCGGTGAGCTCCTCCAGCTTGGGGGGCTCAAGGGGAAAGGCAGGCTGGCCGTGAGGTGAGCCGCTGTTGCCTCGAAGCCGGACGGAAGTCAACGAGCGTGCCGGGGGCGGGTGGTTCACGGGGGCGTACCCGGCGGAACCGAGCCCGCTGCCATCCCCAGATCGCCTCCATCGCCAGCCGGGAAGTCCTCAATCCCGTGGGAAGAAGGAGCGACTGGAGTGGCGTTGGAGCCGCGACTGCAACGTTGCCATGATCATGTTCTCGCAGTGAATGAGCCATCCACAAACGCTGCCTCGGTATGATCGCAGCCCAGACACAAGAGACAGCCTGTGGCCATCAGAAGCGGAGAGTACTCTACCGCATCCAGGAACTACACAGGGGAGGAAGGGCACCTTTATAAAGATGCGTCCTGAAAAGGAAGTTCAACGCCAGCTGTGTATTGCTCTTTTAGAGAAAATAACTCTTTTAGAGAAAATAATCTCTTTTAATTGCGCTGTCGAAGCGCTCAGGGGCAAGCTGCAATGCCGTGCAGAGAAGGGAGAAAGCCGCTGATATGCGCCATAGATCCAACAGCAATCGCACTCAGAGATGGGAGGAACAGTGTGTGACTCGCAGCTCGCTGCATATACAACCATCGGCTCCGAAGAAAATTTCTGAATGAAACGGATGCATTTCCCTCCCTTTATACCCGTATATCCGGGGGCGGGACATGCAAATTCTGTCTGCCAATTTCTCATTGGCCTTTTCTCATAGATCTGAGATGCAAAAGGCGCTAAAGAGAGACCCCTAGTGTCGTTTCTTCGACACACCGTTGAAGTGAGCGATTAAATTACACTTTTCTAAGTGTTCTACTTGAAAAGTAGTGCTGCTTTCCATTCAAATCGGAAAGTCGGATTTTACAACTTCCTACTTGGAAAAGTGCAATGGGATGCATCTTTAAGTCCGAATTACAATTTGTAGGTTCGTGCAGAAATTCTCAACACTGATTTCAACGAGATGCAGGTGCATGATGTCAAACAAGCATGTCGACACTCAGGGAGATGTTCAATGTAAGTGATAAACATTCACTTTATTAAGTAATATTGTTAAATGAGTTCGTTTCCACATTGCATGATATTAAAGCTTGTTTAAAAAACACCTGTAGAAACAGGTGTAAAAAACATTATAATCTCTTTTGATAATCGTACACCTGAAGCACAAATGCTAGCGCTGTAGCATTGTTTATCAGTTGGGCTGCTATGACACATCTTTAATGAGTTACACCCCTACTAAGCTAACAGAGTGTAGCAGTTTTGTTTCCTTAAACGTCATCTTCCGAATATCGGGGAATGGAATGCATTTATAGTCGGAGATTTCAAGTAGGAATATCCCACATCCAACTTAATTGGAAGGCAGAATAACCATGTACCCTCACGAAACGAAATTTATTGCAAGCAACATTTAAATAGGTAATATTACTAGATTGATTTTTCCAGGTTTTATAGACCTCATTGGTAGATTCATATGAAAAAAAAATAATTTTGAATGTCTGTTTGGAAGACGTTCATTTCACAAAACAGTCATGCTGCTGTTAAAATTCGGCTTGCTTGAGCACTAAGTGTCATTTCAAGTTCTGGCTTTTGTGGATGGATGTGTTTTTAAAATATCAATTGGTATTACTAGTTAGCTGCGACATAATGTATGAATCCCAAAGGCATAGGGTGTCTTATTCGTTGTGAAACTGTGTTTTCTTAATGGCATGAATCACACTGAAGGTCTGGACTTAAAATGCACAGCCCACCATTGGTATACAGTATATGAAAAATATATTTTTTGAGAAATTATTGTCACTAAATCATAATGTTAACTTGATATTATGCACTGCCAGTGCTTCAAGTGGGGTGGTATGCAGTACCTGCACTTCTGTTATTTACTCTACAGCGTACGGGCAGTTTTTCTTGCATACCACCACTTCTCAGAGTCTCTCGGTACGATGTAATGTCTTTATTTAGTCAGTGGTTCGATGAGGTCAGCCAATCAATTTATCTGACCTTCCAAATGATTTTGCTAAAATCACAGCAGTAAACATCCGAGCCCTCTCTGTGCAAAACTCAGCGGTGAGTTCAACAACACAACATGTGCAACAACAGCATCGGTGTTCGTCAAGCGATCCATGGTCCAGTTCTGGAGAAGAGCGCAAGATTGTCTGGGCATAGTTCAGTTACACTCTTTTCCAAAACATGAACCAGCGACTTTTAGGTGAGCCATTTTATTGTGTCTTATTCAAACAAATGTACCCGGCAAAATGTTTAGCTGCTGGGTGCTGTCAAATGTACATACTTAAAAAAAATGTCAGTGCTCATATGCACAACCTTTTTTCACAAACTGAAGCTTCCAATAAAATACACTGGAAATTTTCTGTAGTGCTCGTAAAAAGATTGTGAAGTGTCACTGAACTAGCATAAATTCTGACAGTGTTTAGTTCTACATACATATGTGTGTCAGCGTTCACTGTCCTGAACATCATCAAATCAGTTTGTTTGTCGTTTCTTATGATTATTTTTTTATCTGAACAGGTATCTGACTCCTGTGTGCTAATTCATGTGTGCGGGACAATAAATGGCTAATTGTTGGGAGGATAATAATAATAATAAAACAGACATAATGCTCTTTTTTTTTGTTTTAGGCTTCATTATTTTGTGTAAAAAGAGAGTTCTACATTAGATTGCCGTTGTTCTCTTATGCGGGTTGATATTTTCAAAGATACAGTCTTAAGGAGGTCTTAATATTCTTCCTCAGATTTCTAAAACAAAAACCCTACATTGTATGTTTTTATTTTCAAAGTAAAGTTAATCAAAACCTAAACCAAAGCACATTTAAAGACTCTATGCTTCTTGTTTTTTTTTGTTTTTTTTTATCAAATTATTCTTTATCAAATTGATATATTTCAATATCAAGTTCATGGTTGTGACATAAACTTAAGGCTATTGGCTATTTTAAAAAAGGGGAGTGGCCCATTGATATATCCAGCACCATCTTCCTGTTTCAAGAGTCAACATAGGAAAATTCAACGGAACTCCAAACATGAAAGCCTTAGTCTTGCGTGTGTGCTTGGCCTATTTGAAATGACGTTAAAAGCTTTTACAGCATTTGCTTGGTTAGGGTCACCATGTCATCACTAACACACTGGGACAAAATTTCCCATTTATTAAGAAGGGGGATGGGACAAACACAGTGTGTCTCAGGATGATAACAGATGGCTGAACAGTACAAAACAAATGGTCCTGCTTCAGTTCTCCATGACACAAGCAATATCCACCTGTTCCCTCAAGCACAAATAATCAGTTTCTATTTCCTGACATCAGAGTGAGAAAATGTGTAAAAAATCTGAATCTAAATGTTCACAGGTCGCTTTAGCAGGAGCAACACATGCGCTTATTGTTAGACTGTCTCACTTGAATGTTGGGAAGAGATAAAAGAACATATTTCACGGTGATGGCCTTGAGTGGAACATTCTGGTGAAATATGACTGGAAAGCTCCTTTGTTTCTTCCAGTCAGGACTCTTGCTTGTCTGTAAATCAAAGTTTGATTGTATTAACTCAAACAAAATTTTTGACATTTTCTGAACCATGTTTATATTAGCATCTGCTGCTGAATGCGTTTAGATGTGCTCTACAACATGGAACCTCCCTCCAGTCCGGCTGCAAAATAATCATATTTATTTCTGAGATGATACCTGAGTTTCCCTCGCTGAATTTAATATACAACAAAGTTAGGTCATGTGACAACAATGTAGTAACATTTGATAAGTTTGGAATACTACATAGGCAGCTACTTCAAGCATAATGCAAATAGTGCTCCTAGAGTTAGTCCATGAGAGACTCGCAGTTGATTCCAATGGGGTTTACATTAGCATGTTGCTAAGCTAGCTAATGATGCAATACTTCAATAAGCATAAAAATACATAGTACACAAAAATATTGAGTAAAATAGTACATTTTAATTTGGTATTATTCAAAGTTTTATCAATACTTATAATTATTGAATCAAAAACACGTACATTTATAGTCAATATTTCTCTTGCTTCGTCCACCACCTTGAATGATCTTCAGCTTTTGTAACAGCCTTTACATCGAAAGTGCATCTGATGCCTCAAAATGCAGTAAATGTTGCATCTCAAAACTGGAAGATGCTGCCTTTGGAGGCTGTATACGGAGGTAGGATGAACTAAGGTGCTTTTAAAACTGTTCTGAGACCAGTTTCCTTAAGAGTACCACTCAAAAAAACGCTGTCTGTGAAGCCATGTAAAGCTTGTGGAGATCTCTGTTAGCCCCATCTGCTGGTTGGATTTTGTGAGAACAGCTTTGTTTGTCCTGAAATGAGAGCTGTGTTTGCTGTAAAATTGTAGGTGATGGTGCACAGATGGTGGCAGACAGATATGTTGTTTAACACCAGCTGTTATAAAGATGATGATGAAGGTGATTATAATAAGGATTAAGATCAGTATAATCTGAAGAGTGAATGCATGCTATTTTGCTGTTCCATTGTATTAAAAAAATTATAATCATTTTTTAACTTAAACTGGTTTGCATTCTGTCAAAAATGAAATGGTGCATCTTATTCTCACAAACAACCTGCTTTAACCTGCTTTAAATTAATCCAGTTTTACTTTGTTTTTATTTAGATTGAATTTAGGAAACACTTCACTGTGGAGATGAAAATTGGAAAGTTTATGCTTTTTCCTGAGAATGCAGTGGACAGGGGAATTTATTGGAGTTAAAAAATGTTATGCTTGCAACACCACATGGAATTTTTGTACATAAAATGACATTTTCAAAGGGTCAGCACTTTCTCTTTTTTTACCCACACAGTGCTGGTGCCTAATCTGGCCCCCCTTCCAAACATTTCCACTGAAGGAAAGGCAGTTCTGAGCCAAAAAATTTGTTTGACCTTTTAACCCCTTAAACTCTGGTTGGGTCCAGGATTGTGTAATCGGTTTCGCTTAAAATGTAAAAGTCCCTGGATACATAAATAGTCCTATGTGGTACGATTTGAGTACTTACAATCTGAACTTTTCCAAGAATTCCATCTACAAGATATGACCTGAAATCCTCAGCATCACAAATGAGTGCCTCCCTGTGATAATGAGGTAGAAATATAAATGATTAATTAGGGCTGTCAATTGATTAAATATTTTTGTCAAATTAATTAGAAAGGCCCCCAAATAAAGATAATTCATATCAAATAATAAAAGTTTAGCCATGAAACTCTATTGGGCACAAGTTGATCACACATGACATGTTAAGCTATCGGTTTGTATAGCGTAAGCTGTTTCTTTTTCATGTGTTTTCAAGTAGCCAATCAGCTCACGTCTCTCTCTTTGCGTAACATTTAAATAGCTCTGTCTTTCCATAGCAGTTCGCCACATCATGCTGAAAGAGCTTCGCACTGAAACCCACCTCCATTCTCAGCTCGCACCTGTCTAGATCTGCTACATGGGATTGTATGTATCTCTAATTGTGCAGCAGCAAGTCTTTCATGCCCGATGCAGCATGTCTTGTGTTTTGAGCAGCATGTCCACATATAATACAGATTACAATTCAGTTTAAAATAAATTGCATTATTGTGGCAGATGAATAAAGCATTTAGTAACATTTTCCAAATTTGGATTTAGATCTCAAACTATTTGTTTTATTCTCATCTCATTGAACAAGCTTACAGTTGATGTAATCTGTTTTGCCTTGAGTCTGTCAATGTGTGCAGTTCTCACAGTTCACGTTCTTGCGTTCCATCTGTGCCATTTTTAATTGTTGCTCAATGTATCGTGCATGACTCGGACGGATGCATTTGAGTGTCTCACTGGTATTTTCCTTAATCTTAATAATCTGCTTGAGATCTTTTATATGACTCAGAAGAACAAGCAGTCTCAGAGAGTGATTCATTTTGTCGCAGCCACGCATGTGCAAAATTCGTGTTTCCTTCATTTTGTGCTGGGACAGCTCTGTAGTAGTGATGGGAAGATCGGATAATTTTACTGACTTGGATCTTTGAGTCTCATTCAGCAAAATGAACGAATCATTATTCAAGTCATTTCATTAATTTGAGCAGAATGAAATTAAAATTTTCAATTTTCAATAGCCAAATCCCCCCCCCCAACATGTCTGTTAATGCAAACTTTGATTATAGTCCCAATATGGAAAAAATTATAATGCAGCCAAGGACAAATTATGAGAAACCTCTCATAATTCACCTCTGGAATCTTATTGTCCAAGTCGTTCATTAGCTGTCACGTGACAAAAGAACAAACAACTCGGACCAAAAGAGTTAAAAGGTGAACTCATAATTTCTGTTTCCTGTACAGCACCTATGCGGTTATTACGTAGCAAACGAACAGAGGTTGCTCAATGCGCATGCACGGGCAACACAAAATGAACGATTCACTCTCTGAGACTGCTCGTTCATAAAAGATAAAGACTCCCATAAAAGATTTGTTCAAAATGAACGGATCGTTCATGAACAACTCATCACTTCTCTGTAGGCCTACAGGAAACAGGAATGATTAGTTCACTTCCTGAGTCGGTCTTCGGGAACAAGTTGTTCATTGACAGCCGCAAAGTCTCTGTATTGCAAACAGAATTTAATTAATACTTCTTAATGCTCCCAACAAGCAGATTGAGATGCTTTATTTAATCCATTACAGTCACACGAGGTGTTTCTAGTCAATCATTTTAGCTTCTTTATTTCTTGTAAAACTTTGTGAATATTTCTGTCATGAAGTTTTTTCCCCATCCCATTGAATCTGGTAATAAAGAGTAATGTTTTAAACTTTGTATGACTTTTATCTTCTCTTCAGAAAATATAGATTGCAAGAGCTGCAAGAATCCACAAATTATTTACTTGTTTATTGAGTTGATTTTAAATAATCTGTAATCTGTTTTTCCTTCATGATGCATCCCCTCGTTATATTATTGAATTATTATAACGAGGGGAGTAGACCCAAATCAAGCATTAATTATTTATTAACTAATTTGATACTTGGGATAACATATTGTGTCAAAACTTCCTTTGATATTTCTTTGATATAAACTTTTGTAATGTATTTCGGGAAATGTAATGCAAATTTTAAAATCAAAGGGAGTAAATTTTTACTGTCGCCAATGGCGACCTTGACAGAAATTACACTCGCAAATAAATTTATTTTGTCGCAAATGCGACCATTTTTTAGTCGCAGTTTGGAGCCCTGCACAATGATGATGATTTATCGACTTTATAGACATTACATTTTTATCGTCTGTTAATGCTGAACTTCTGTAAAGCTGCTTTGAAACGATGTGTGTTGTGAAAGGCGCTATACAAATAAAATTGAAATTGAAATTCCTGCATTATATACATGAAAATAATTAATCATGACAATTCTTATGATTTAAAAAATGTATTTATTGCCATACTGACATGTACTGATCACGATACAAACAACTGCAACACACTGACTGTGAGAAGACCAGTAATTGTCACTCATGAACTAGTGCTGAGCCTGGAAGTCACGTGTCAAATGAACGAAGACTCAATTCCGAACTCCGCAGACTGTCTCTGGAGGTCAACTAATCAATTCTATTTCCTGTAGAGCCTATGCAACTATCACATGATGGACGAAATGAACGAAATTACTTGAAAAAAAGATTTGTTCGTTTTGCTGAACGAGACTCAAAAATCCAAGTCAGTAAAATGATCCAATCTACCCATCACTAGTTGGGACATCACCTAAGTGAGCGGTTCTCATTTTGTGCTGCCACCTACTGATGAGACTCGTAAAAACAGATGTATTTCAGGCTTGAATTGTTTGTATGGTAGGAAAAACTGTACTTTAGGCATGATTAATTAACATGGTTTAATCAACAGCACTATTATGAATATAAAAGTTTTTCAAATAGCACTAAACTAGACAAGTCATTTATCAAATGAATGCTCTCTTTTATTTTGTTGCTATAACACCACAGTTCGAATTATTATCAAAATCTAAATCACAAAGTGATATACTGTACTTTATTATCTCTGTAAGACAATAAATACAAACATCTCATGTCTGCTCCAATTACTGCTTCTGTAAGGCCCAAGTAGCCACAAAAATCTACATCAGCTCTTACCTTAGGAAGTGTTTTTTTTCTGAAATGAGCCATTTTAGACTTGCCTGTGAGCTTGCTTGGGTAAATAATCCATTGAGTCAAAACAAAATATGCTGTCCATGAGAAAAGCATTATGAATTATTTATCAGCAAAATATGTTTTTGACTACCAATGATGAAATATATTAGATCATTGCAAAGCTAAACATTCACTGTAAAATTTAATAAGTTGACTTTACTTAAAAAATTGAGGAAACCAATTACCTTAAAAAGAATATACTTTATGAATATACTTTTTTTGGATGAAGTAAAGTGTACTATTGCTAGTTCACTTTACTTGAGCAAATGAGTATATTTACTGTCAATTAAGTACATTTAATTAGATTTTTTTTAATGCAATCGGTTTACATACTTTTTAAAGTAAGTCTATCTAATTAGATTAGATTAGAACACTATAACAGTGTTATAGCTTTTCAACGACACCTGGATAAAGTGTCTGGTCCACACAGAGGCCGAGATATTCAACAAAACAATGGGGATGGTACATGACGAGTGTTCAGCTGAATTATCACGGCAATTGCATTTCAGATCTGAATATTTTGATGAAAAGTGAAAGAGTAAAAATGATTTTTCTTGGTATTTTCTAACACTTTTTGCAGGGATATGGAGCAGACAGAGCCTGCAATATTTTGAATTACCAGTAGTCTACTGTTTGTATATAAGGAGAGATTTGAAATTTGGGTGTGAAAAACTGCCAGTCGACAACCAAAATATGCAGAGTTTACAAAGATGATGTGCCATGTCAGTTATGTCATCATTGTTCAATGTTTTTTTTAATGAGTTTGGTTCCTTTTATGCTTCTTGAACACCTGCACTGATGTGGATGGAACACAGCATTAAAATACTTGCAACAGTGTTTCCTGCATCATACAGCTAGTAAAAAAGTGTTTGAGCTTAGTTGTGAGTTTGCAGTCTGACTTGAATGAAATAACAGAGAGACTGGCTATAATGGAATACTACAAAGACATTTATTTTGTAGTCCTCACTGGTTACATGCAACAACAAACATACAGCGAGAACTGTCTTATTTAAAAACTCTGTACAGTTAATCAGACACATTGTGAATCACATTGTTGTGGACACATTTCCTTGTGTCTTGGCAGTGTTTGGCTTTATTAGCATGCCTAACCTTTCCTCTACAGAGACTATGCTTTCTCTGTTCTGGGTACAATGTTTTCGTATGCTTCTGGTCACATAGTGCTTTGTTTTGTTACGAATCATGCACCACTGCAGATCATGCGAAGTCCTCCAGACTAAAGACTCAGCCACCTCCTGCGGGTTAACCTGGGTTTAAGTGATCAAATATGCCAAAATACTCATGGACGCTTTGAAAGGATGCTTTTGTTGGGATTAGGTTTAGATCTTCTCTGCCCCAGGTGCTGTCTTGCACCCTAATCAGCACCTGACTTGTGCACCAGTTCTATTTTTGACAACATAACAATCCCTTTGTTCTAGAATTTGTTTGTTTGTTCTCTGTTATTGCTACCCATATGTTGGTTTGAGCACTGGTTTTTGAAATGGTTTGCAAAATAATGTGTTTAGGGAGGTATTACTAAATCAAGAAAAAACAAGAGTGCTGTATGTTCCTACATCAGCATGGCTGTGATTACCTGTGGCCTAATCACAGCCATGCTGATGTAGGGCGATACAGCACTGTAACAGGGTAAAAGGGAAAGGAGGAAGTGAGAACCGGACAAAGCATCAAAGTAATATTTAATTAAACAAAAAGACACAAATATAAACACAAGTGCATACAGGGCAGCTGCCTGTGGCTCTCTCTCTCCCAAACTGCCACCTCCAGCTGCCTTTGTCCCTCTTCTCGGCTTGATCAGCCTGATTAGGGGCTGGGCGTGCATCATCACATCCCGGCCCCGCCCTTCTGCTTGCCACAATCCTCCCTCCTTTGCTTTAGGCCAGGGAGCCCCCGGCATGACACGGACCCACTCACGGACGGCGGTCTTATCTTTGACCCAGCCATATTTTAGCGGCCGGTAGGGGTCTCTTCCGCCCCTGGCACTGGCCCGACCACTGCAGGCGGTCGGTAAGGAGCCCATTCTCCCCTCGTGGTCGACGGTCGTTCCTCCACTTTCAGGCGGCCAGGCTCCTCAATACCCCGGATGGTCGCGGCTGCTCCTTTGGGGTGGATGGTAGTAGCAAATCAAATCACTTTATTGTCACACTACTGTGTACACGAGTGCAACAGTAGGTGAAAGTCTTGTGTGCAGTTCCGAGCAACATTGCAGTCATGACAGTGACGAGACATATACCAATTACAATAAAAAACATATTTACCCAACACAGGGACACAAGGACTCTAATACCGCGCATCCCTCCTCCTTCCCAGGTTTCGGCACCAATGTAACAGGGTAAAAGGTAATGGAGGAAGCGAGAGCCGGACAAGGCATCAAAGTAATATTTAATTAAACAAAAAGGCACAAACATAAACACAAATGCATACAGGGCAGCTGCCTGTAGCTCTCTCTCTTCCGCCACCTTTATCACTCTCGTCGGCTAGATCAGCCTGATTAGGGGCCAGGCATGCATCATTATGGCCTAGCCCCGCCCTCCTCCTTGCCACAAGCACTCTTACTCCTGTGATATTGCTTTGTTACATGCGATTATTAGAAATAAAACAGCGCAAGATATCCATAAAAATGGAGAGTTCCTCTATAATCTGCTTTGTCTCCACCTGTCAAAATAAGTTAATTAGCTCTGTGTCTGGGGCCCAACAGTACCAAACTGAAATAATTCTGTGCCCAGGGCCCAATATTTGGTGCTACGCCCTGTCTATGAGATTAGGTTGGGCAACGCACAGGTGTAGAGGCAACAAACCACACAGACAGCACAAAATGAGGACATGTTCTTTCATTGAAACACACAAAAAAATTACTTTCACTATCGTCGGAATTACTCAATCCTCCCTTATTCATAAGAAAAATAATGTAACCAAGGGAACTTAAATTAACTGAGTTAATTCAACAAATAATGGGTCTTGTCATTTTAACTTAATCCATGTGGATTGGGACAACATAAATATTTTTTATTGGGATAACTGATACTGGGCAGAGGATTTTTAGTTCCCAGCATGTGTTGCATAGGACTCGACATGGAAAGTAAATTTTAAAATTAAGTGTTATTTTATGTGTCTTTGTACAAGATGAATATATGTGGGAGACATGTTTGTGTTTAATGTTTTGTTGAGATCTAGAAGAATTTCTGTTATGTTGTAGTTTTGGGGGTAACCATCATGGTGAAGAGTGGGATTTAAAACATTTAGGGTTAGGGCGAGCATATTCAACATTTCAACAAATTCAGTTCCTTTGTATAAAAAAAAAAAAAAAATAATAAAAAAAAAGATTATAGGCTTCTAGAGTGTATTTATCACTTATTTGTGATTAATAAAATATGAAAAGCACTAGACAGATTTACATTAACAGTGGTCTTAATTCATATTACTCTTTCATAAAACACTATCAACATTGGGGTATTAACATTTGGTCATTTCATGTGTCACTATTTTCCTCTTTCCTCTAACTCTTCAGAAATATTTTGTAAGTTAGGTTCTCTGGTTTGTGTGCAACTGTGTTGTATTTTGTTGTTAGGATTGCTGTGGTGGACCTGTTTTTAGATAAACAAAATTTGCTTTCACTTGAACGTCCAATTTCACGAGCTGGGCTGCATGAACTGCAGCATCACCCTATTGCAGGTTGTAAGGCATGCCTCTAAATCGCATATACATTTTGGGGAAACACAAAAATTGCTAAGATGTGCTATTTTGCGCATCTGAATGACGCAATCCTCAAAAGACTACATTATTAAATCAGCTCTTAGGAGAACTTCATTCTTGAAAAATTTGGGATAATTGGCGCTATGCTTTCTTAGGCACCATTTGGAGGATTTGAAACAGAGCTCAGGTAATGAGCTGATATTGCGGTTTGAGGGATATTGGCACTTTGCAGCTCATCTGGATGATAAAAACAGGCCAAGATAACTATATTTTTCATTCAGCTTCATATTTATTTTGAAGCCCTTCAAAACAGTCTGTACATTCCAATCTCTGCTTTGAAACAGAGCTCAGGTAATGAGCTGATAGTGCAGTTTGAGTGATATTGGCTCTTTGCAGCTCATCTGGATGATAAAAACAGGCCAAGGTAACTATATTTTTCATTCTTCTTCATATTTTATTCGAAACCCTTCAAAACAGTCTGTACATTCCAATCTCTGCTAGGAAGCTCTGCAGTAACCTGAAACATCCAAATCAGAGATGCAGGCAGCTTTAGGCCTGTTTGCTTGATGGCACAGACTCAGGCAGTGAAGTCTTGCTCCTACAGGAATCATGGCATGTTTGATTATCTTAACTGTGGTGATATCAAAGCAGATTGCGAGGTGTTAAGAATAATGTCTGATCGGTAACTGTGATGAGGAGGGTGGTGTGGCTGGACCATGAGGGTGCACGGTCGGTGTTGAATCAGCTGATCGGCAGGAGAGCGAGATAAAGAGAGAGAGAGAGAGAGAGAGATAGAAAGACTTTTTACTTTATTAAAGTATTTTTCCAAAATCATCACATTAGAACAACAGAAACAAAAAATCTAAAAAAAAAAATTACATTAAAAAATAGATAAAAATAGATAAAAAGGATTACAGAATTATAACTAGATTGTTCTCTTCATCAACTGTACATACAATTCCACCAATACCCCAAAAATCATTAAAAAAAAAACAGATTATTTGTCATTTTGTAAAAAGCAAACTCTGTTTTAATTCTAGTTGCTATAAGGGCTTTAAATGTCAAATCATGGTCTACTGACTTTCCCCCCCTTAATTTCCGTTTTCTTGTCAACAATATTGACAACTTTGCTTCACCCACTATAAAATTTATCAGATAAATTTTCTTTCTCTCTGAAACATTATACTTTTGTCCAAATATAAAATGTATTTCACTAAACACTTGAAACAACCCTTTCAGTCTAAAACAGTGTAAAACAACTTGTTCTACAGTCTCTTCAGAGGTACACAAAGGACACCCCTTATCCACAGTGGAATCGATGTGTGCCACGTGTCTGTTTGTGGCAACCGCCCAGTGAATAACACTCCATTGGAGATCCGCAGTGCATTTCTCTATGGGAGGCTTATACAGGGACCTCCAGCAGCCACTAGGAGACGAGTCTGGCCCAAATAGAACTAGCCATTTTGATTCATTCAGCTTCTTTAGGGAGGCATGTTGAGACACTTTCACACATACATTGCTTTCTTAGAGGTTTCCTCAAACTTTGCTAGATCTGGAGTTCTGAAATTGAGAATCGAGTCCTCCGTTGGTTGTTCCTCAATAGCAGCAGAAACCTTTATCTCTGGAAAAAGGAGATGGCCTTCGTCCTCTAGCGGAGATATCTTGATGGCCTCAAGATGGCCTGAAGGTAAAAATGAATAAATTTCATTAAGTACCATCTTCATGAACCTGACAGACTTAATGGCAGTCAGGCAACACATCTCCTCAGGACAACACGCTTTTGCCATTAGAGTCCTTAAGCTCTTAAGGTTTAACACTTTAGCTTGTATTAGGGGATTACTGAAAATAGGTTCAAATTTTATCCAGTTTCCAAGATTTGAAAAGTCTCTCTCCACTTTAAAAATGGATCTCCATGCTTTTAAAACTGACTGATAGAAAGATGAAGTGCCACTCAAATCCAAGTCTGTCAGCCTTATTAAAAACAACTGCATGTCATATTTAAAAATGTCCACTTTCTGTAGCAAAGCGCAGGCTGTATCAATCCAATTTGATCCTCTAGAATATAGCAGTCTCTGTGCAGCTTGAAGTCTGAATGTCATGAGTCAGCTTTGTACATCCATTAGTCTGTGCCCACCTTCATGAACGGGAAGAAATAGCACAGCCGCCTTTGTCCAATGACATCCAGACCAAAAAAAAAATCAATTAGTCTCTTTTGTATCTTGTGAACAACATCCTCTGGTGGATTAAGCACAGTCATTTTATGCCAGAGCATGGAAGCAACTAGATTATTGGCAACCAAAACCCTACCCCTATATGATAGCTGGGGTAGCACCCTGTTCCAACTAGACAACTTAGCACACACCTTTTCGACCATACACTCCCAGTTCTTTCCCTAATATCCCTCCTTTCCTAAATGGACATCAAGGATTTTTAGCCCTTCACTACCACATTCAACTTCACCTGGAAGTACAGGGAGATTTCTCTCTTGCCAGTTCCCTATAATAAATCCTTCACTTTTTTTCCCAGTTGACTTTTGCAGATGAGGCCTTTTCTTAGATTTTTCTTAGACTTTCTTTTAACACTCTTACATCATTATAATTTTTTATAAGAACAGTTATATCATCAGCATATACAGATACATTAACATGCCTGTTTTCAAACCCTTTAACTAAAAAAACCTTGCAATTTCTTCCTTAACTGACAAAGCAAGGGTTCAATTGCCAGTGAATATAGTTGCCCTGATAAAGGACAACCTTGTCTAATGCCCCTATGTATTAAAACTGGCGGACTAAGCCCACCTCCTACCTTTTAACATGGCTGATGCCCCAGCATATAAAAGTTTTATCCCTGATATGATTTTTTTTCCAATTCCAAAAGCTTTAAAAGTGCAGAACAAATAAAAATGATCAACTCTATCAAAAGCCTTTTCTTGATCGATAGAAAGTACACACAAATCTTGATTATCCATACAGGCTAAATCAATTACATCTCTTAATAAAAGATTGTCCATAATAGTTCTGTTGGGTATACAGTAAGTCTGGCTTTTATGTACCACATACCAAAATTGTCTGTTTGAAAAACACTTTGCAAGAATCTTATAGTCTGTGCATAGTAAAGCAACTGGTCTCCAGTTTTTTAAAAGACCAAGGTCACCCTTCTTGGGCAGTAAAGACAATATAGCTCTTTTACAACTTGTTGGCAACTCCTTTTCAAAAGAAACTTTAAAAACCTCTAACATGTCTTCTTTGAATAAGTCCCAAAAATGTTTATAAAATTCTGCAGGAAGTCCATCAATTCCAGGGGCCCAACCAACAGAAAGTTGTTGAACTGCTTCTGAGAATTCCTGTATTTGTATTGCAGAGTCCAATTTATTTTGCTGTTCAGCACTCAATTTAGGCAAATCCTTAAGTAAAAAATCCATACTAGGGCCATCACACTCTTGCGCTCCAAACAGTTCATTATAAAGTCCATTGCAAGTGTCCGCATCTCTTTTGGATCAGACGTCGAAGTTCCATTAGTTTGTTTCAGATGTAGCATCAGTTTTCTCTCTGATTCTTTTCTTTCTAGATTAAAAAACAAAGAACTAGGAGCATCCATGTCCTGCAATAACATTACCACTTTTGCTAAATTATTGTTACTTGCACTCATTTTAAGTTGTTCAATGTCTCTTTCAAGTTCTCTAATAGTTTTTTTAAACTATTATTGTGAGCAGTATAATTTTGACAGAACATTCTGATTTGGGTTTCCCCCACCTCCCACCATTGTACAATATCATCATATTCACTTTTCTGTTCTCTCCATTCATGCCACAATAAAACAAACTTTTCACAAAAAACTACATTGTGCAATAATTTAACATTAAAATGGAAATAAAAACTAGAGAGTTGTGATATTTAAAAAATTATTTCAAATAAACACAAATGATGATCCGCGAAATAATAATTTTTGTTTCTACTAATATAAAACCTATCTAACCTAGCTGAACTAATATGTGCATTAGACGCCTTAACCCAAGTGTATTGTCTTGCCTTTGGATGCTGTTCTCTCCATACATCAAGTAAATCATAATCTCTTATAATATTACTTAAAACATTTACTGTGGGAGGGCAGGGTTCCTCTTCATTTCTATCTAAAGTAAAATCTAGGGTGCAATTCCAGTCACCACCTAAAATTAAAAAAGCGTTCTTATCAAATTGCCTTAAACCATCATGTATTTAATTAAAACTAGTCCATTATTTGGAGCATATATATTAACAAATACAAACAATTGGCCCATTATATCAACCTGAACAGCTAAACATCGTCCTCTTTCTATTTCCTTAAATTTTTCTCAAATAAAATTGCAACACCCCCTCTTACATTAGTGCCATGACTAAAAAAATATATTTCCTTCCCACAACATTTTCCAGTCTATTTCATTTGTCATGTCACTATGATTTTCTAAAAAATGTATATTGATGTTCTTAGTCTGAATATATTCTGATAAGACTGCCCTTTTATTTCCATCCCTCCCTCCATTAATATTAATTGTTCCTAATTTTAAGCCCTCCATGAAAAGAGGGAAAAGAAAAAGAACAAGAAAGGAGAAGGAAAACAATCTAAGACGAGACAGAAGACTTGTGACATTAACATGGTTTGGTTAGTCTTATGGTTGAGGTTTTCCCTCTCTGACAATTTTCTTCAATCTAAACCTTTTCCTTCTACTAAGCTCCTCAAAACCCACAGACTTCTGTATTTTTGCCACTGAAATCAAAAACTTATTGATGTCTGGGAAAAACTGTTCTGCCAAAAGTTTCATCTAAGAAATTATTAATTTCTTTTACAGTGTACAGCTCTTCATCTCCACACTGAGAAGGGATGTCTGACATTTCAGAAATATTGTCATCATCCCCTATCTCCTCCATACCATCACTAGTTCCTGCCTCCATCTGTGAAAGAGAATACTGTTCTGCACATGGGTTTTGTGTGGACAAGCAAATTACTTGTGTCCAATATCTCCACACTCGAAACATTTCAGACTGACAGTACTCGCATAAATCATGTAGGATTTCCCTTCATGCTGAACGCTGAAAGAGATATCTAGAGATTGCGATTCCAGAAACATAAACACTTGGCATCTAAATGAAAACACATGCTTTAACTCTTGATTTTTACAACCGTTCAATATCACTGTTAGATATGAATGGCGGGACATTGGAAATGGTAACCCTCATTGAGTGTGAGACCAGTTTTGAAATAGCACCTCTCTCTCCGTGTGTCTCCGCTTATGCTTTCCCTCTCCCCACGCCTCTCCTCGTCTTTCCCCTAGGTTCACAATAGGCAGGGTAGACCACCGGCTGACAGAATGACCGGAAGGACAACGTCTGCCCTCCAGAGATGGGGGGGAGTTAATCAGACTGGTGTCAGGAGTGGAGGAGGAGTGTGACAAGGAGGAGGGCATGGCCGGGCCCATCCTTTAACTGTTACAGTAACATTGGCAAAATTAAGTTCTGATAAGACACGGCACTGAACTGAAGTTCTGAACTGGCACCGGACTAGACTAACATTTCAATTGGGCACTGTTCTGGAATGAAGAAATGAAATTCTGATCAGACACAGTACCAAACTGAAGCTTCGATTAATGTCTCATTATTACACTTATGCTCTCTGATCTTACATGGTAAGATGAAGTTTTGTTTGGACTCGGTATGGAACTGAACTTCTAATACACTGATCAATGCGGTGATGAAGTTCTAAAAGTTTAGATCAGGTCAGTCTCTCATTTGAATGGAAGAAATGTGGGCAAAGGAAGTGTGGAATAAAGTATGCAAACATCAAAATATGCATGTCAGATCAGCACCCTCTATGATTGTGTGTGTTTTTATCATCTCATGCTGTGTGCTTTGCTATATTGCTCTGATGGAAGGCAAACAGGAGCCACCCATCCCAGGCTGTTCACAAAACACACACACAGAGATGTACATATACACTGCTGCAGCATGTGACTGCACACCACCCTCCCCTCTCTCTCTCTCTCTCTCTCTCTCTCTTACTTTTCTTTTCTTGCTCTTTCCCTCCCATCTGTTATTTAGCCCAAGAAACACTAATATGGAAACTTAGCAGGACTTCGTACCTCAAAATAGCCTCTCTAGGGAGACCCACTAAGGTCACTTTCTTTTTGTACTGCGTAATGGAGAGAGAAATCATAGATTTTGTGAGTTTTATCACTCAGTTTTGAAAGCAATTTGAGGTTTTTCGAGGTGAGTCCATGTAGAAGTGAAGTTGAGACACAGAACCAGATAAAAGTTCTGATTGGTCACCATATCAAACTCTTTTGTGATGGGATAGAGTATCGAACTGATGTTCTGATTGGACACAGAAAGAGTACCGAACTGACATGCAGAAGTGTATCTTATCGGGAGGCATCCACTCTTGAGGACGTCCTAGCAGCTCTTTATGCTGTTGTTTACCAGACACTGAGGATGGTGTTCTGTGAATGCATGGAACCAGGACAGGGACTAAAGTGTTAGACTTTTATTCAAGTCCCTGATGTTTTCAATTGTCTGTTTTACCTGCCTGCTTACTCGGTTGAGCTTGGGAATACACCGGCACTCTTCTGTCATGCTTAGGATTTTTCTTGTTGCTGAAAAGTACTGGCAAGGTTAATAGCAGTCCCGCAACTTTTTGATATGATGCACAAATATCCTTGTAGCACCAGGAGGAATTCGCTCTTTACCTATGGCTCGACTAGGAGACGGCACTCTTGCATTGGGTATGTTGCTCATGTTTGCTATGACACAAAACATTTTCCATTTGTTATTGCTGCGAACAAAGCTACAAAGTGTGTTAGAGTATGTGGGGTCTGCTGTTTCAAAGTTTCAGATTTTCATTGCTGAAATCAGAGGCAATTAATTCAGCCAAAAAGGACAATTCTGTCATAATTTACTCATTCTTATGTTTTTCCAAATTCACATGACTTTCTTTGAATTCCGTGGAACATATTCACTAATCTAACGATTATTAGAATGATTATTTGACTATTCAGCGATTATTGCACCGATTAATCATCGACTATTCAGCTTGTGCCCCGACTTAAAAGGCTATATTAAATGTGCTTGCTAACAATACAGAGGGCAATATCATCTTTTTAAAATACCGCTAATTATCATTCATTGAATTAAAGGAAAAATAATTTTTAATCATTTTAATTCAGTAAAACTTTCACTGCAAAAAAATCCTATTATTATCAAGTGTTTTTGTTTTACTCTCCATTTAAAATTGCCTATAAAACAATTTAAGGCATTGTTTTATGCCTTAAAACAAGATACATTTACTTGAGAAACAACATATAAGATATTTAGACTTGCTTCAAGAGAATGTATCTTAAATATAAGTGTATTTTTAAGTGTATTTTATCACTTTGTTATACTTCTGCAAGTACATTGTTAAATATACTTATATTCAAGATCTATTCTCTAAAAGAAAGTCTAAATACCTTATATGCTGCTTCTCAGGTGATTGCATCTTTTTTTTAAAGGATCTTTAGATATTTAAAAATAATTTTATTTTTAATATTATATTCAACATTTTCAGATAACAATTCTTTCTTCTGCAGTATAGCTGCTTAAGTAGATGTACATTGTTTTAAATTAGTCTTAGATATTTATATTGGAAAACAATCCAAAACAAAAACAAATAAAAACATATTTTGTTGCAGTGTATAATGGAGCGAAGACTTCCTCTCTCACCTTTCTGTTCACTTCAATCCATCTTTAACTCACAAAAAACGATCTCTCTCATATTTTAAAGCTGCGCATTGCCAATTTTCTTCATGATAAGAAATGCACAGGGACATATATTATGATTCAATATGTCACAAGCCATCACATTATAATCTAGCTGCATTAAGTGTGTGTGCTCGAGGGATGAGTGTCCCCATGACAGAGTGTGCCTCAGCCGGGTTCAGTTTCAATCTCTCTCCTTTATATCGGGACATTATTTACATGATCTGCCTCCGTATTATTTGAAATTTAATAAAGCTATAACACATTACATTTCTGAAAAAAAATTTTTTTAAGATGTAACGCCTGCAAGTTTCCTTTATAAATGCTCGACATGCAAGTTTTGCTTCAGCAGAGCGGCAGCTCCAGCTTCACTTGTTCCACAATGAGAGTGCTTCTGTATTTACAAATTTTTAATTATTCCCTCATTCTTTGTGATCTATGTCACCTGAAGCTGTTTGGAATGTTGAGAGTGCATCTGGACTTCCTCTCCTCAGTCAGACGCGAGCTGCAGTACTGCGACAAAATCAAATGTTGACGTTGTCGATAACGCTTACTACTATTTTCACTTCATTAGTGAAAATTTCCACACTATGCTGATGAAGTGTACAATAACATTGTCACGCCGTACATGTTACTTTTCTCAGTGCTGGGCCGGATGGAAAAATTTCAGTAGATTGCGTGCGGTTATGGAATAGGGCATTTTATGTAATAATTTCCAGAGATTGCAGGAGCGGATTTGTATCTAAGGTACCACTCCTTGTATCCAAAGTATTTAATGTACAATGTCTGCAGTATGACAAAAACATCCTAAGATTTGAATGCTGATCAACGAAGAATTCAACTTTCATGATTCAGGCCAGGAGGCACCCCCCCACTTCAGGACGACATATTTGTCTCTCATAGAAAACAGTTTTTAGTTAAATTACCACTTTAATGACAAGTTTCAATGAACTAAATTAGATATTCGATACAGCTAAAACTTTTATTACTTCAAAAAATGCAAATGTTTAAGTTTGCAAGGCATAATTGGACCCGATTAAATTATTTTAAATTATTATTATAATTATTATTTTATTTCTGTTTTCCATTCTATTTTTTTTCTGAATTCCATGTTTAAAAGAAAACATGGCTAATAAAATTAATTCATAAACATCAAATGAAATTATTTTATTAAATAAAGTGCTTCAGTAACATCACAGCTGAATCTAGAACAGTTTTTGACATATAACGTGAGCACAACAGAGAATCACTGTATACATTTAAAACTTACAGTACATTCAGTACAACAGCACACTTTCTGTGAAATTTGCTTAAATATAATTATTCCTGATATAATAGTAGTAATAATATATGTATAATAATAATAATGATAACAATTATTATTATTATTATTAAAATGAAAGTTACATTTTTAACACAATGTAGTAATATATCTATTTTTGTCATAATTTCTTCAATTTTGCACGTCCATTTAAACCAAACTTTTATTTTGATGGATCACTGTGTCAGTTTCTGTGTGTGTTTGACAGAAGTTTCTCACTTCTGGAAAAGCAGTTTGCTACGTGGTCTTTTATTGTTACACCGTAAGAGGCTGCCATTTCATTAAATAAACAGTTTGGAATGTGCTGCATGTTTCGCATTAAATGAGTGTTTCACTTGCTGTAATCTAATACACAGATTACAGAAGTCATAATGTGATGTTTTTAGCGGGTCAACACATCCACATATCATATTGAAGCATGCTTCACAAGAGAACTGGATATTTCTAGCTTGAAACCAGCATTCCCAAAGTAAAACTCTTCCAGCTCTTGAACAATTTGGTCTACAAACACAAACTTGGGCTCGTTTGAAAGTAGACACTTAGACATTTGTTATTCAAGAGTAAAAATGTATCATTTTAGTGTAAAACAAATAGAGCTAGAGCTATTAAAATATTTTGAATAGTGACCACAAATATTATTTATAAAATACTTTTTTATTTTTATATATGCAAGACTATGCACAGTGCCCCAAAAACATATCTGATACTAAGCGACATGGCTGATGAAGGTTTGACACAAGTTTGAAGTCAATGTGTTCAAAACTCTTTCTTTTATGATTTATGTAAGTGTGCTTCCAAAAAAGGTCACATGGAGGTGCCAATAGACCACTTGTAGTAACTACGTAAGCCAAACGTTGACATTGGTTCAAAATGCACAATTTGTATTTCAATATTTCAATGTAAAAAAATACCACACAAACCAAAGTATTCTTGAAGTTATCATTTTTGTATTATTTGTGAATAAATTATAAAGCATTCCATATATAATTATGCATTTATACAAACAAACAAAGTCCACGGTTTTCCAATCCGAACCTTCGGGAATCAGCATCAGGGATATAAACAATCCTTTTATCATTGTTTTCATCTTTTCATTGGTTACTGTTTATCCAGAGACAAACATGGATGAAGCAAATATTTACATCACTCCTGTCGACTGTCCTGTTTGGCTATTCTGAGTGACTACCCAATCACAACTGCACAGAAAATGTGGAGGGAGGGCTCATTTTGCTCGTAAGACACTCCTTCAAATCATGCTTGGGTGTTTTGCTACTGAAACACTACACCGAGTGCAAGATTTTGCAGAGAATGGACATGAATGATAACGTGTTGTATATGTAAAACCTGAACAAAGACAGATCGATCAATATTTCTTCATATTTGTAAATTTTTTGACTAAAATCGCTAATGGATTTTATCTGTGTTTGGCTGGAAGACAATAAAGGTAAGAACTTCCGGTTTCAATTTCCGTCTTTTGATTTTCACTCTTGACACGTTTAATAAAATATTATTGTTGCGACTTTATCGCAAAATCGCTTTAAAATATCAAATCTTGAGACCAAGATCTTTCAAATGATACATTGGATGTCAATATTAGTTTACAATTTCAGTTTAAACATGCAATAAACATGTCAATAAATACCAACACATTCTCACACCCAACTCGTCACATATTGACGCTTTTGACAGGACCCCTTGGCGTCACTTTTTAACGCCCTGGGTATACCTTTGGCATCATTTTTCGACGCGTTGGGTAGTCCGATAGATTTCTATAGAGGATTTTAAAAATAAAAGTAAATAAAAACTTTGATTAATTGAACACAATCGTAGCATATTATATATATTTATTAACATCAACAAACCTCAGATAAAAATACGTTATCCAGCATGCTCTCTAAGAAAATGCTTAAACTGCTTACTTGCACACGCCGTGGAGCGTTGTTAAACTCACCTTTGAATGCCGTTTTGGTTAAGACTACCCAACGCGTCGAAAAATGACGCCAAAGGTATACCCAGGGCGTTAAAATGTGACGCCAAGGGGTCCTGTCAAAAGCGTCAATATGTGACGAGTTGGGTGTGAGAATGTGTTGTAAATGCGCATGTGGGTTGTTTTTGACCCACCCTTCGTTAAGAAGTTAATGATCAGACTAGGACACATGAACAACACATTTACAAGATCAACTGAAGATTTATGACAACGCAGTACTGATCCGAAAGGGCAAAATTCTCACACTGGCCCTGGGTCAGCTGGTCATCCTTCTGTTAAACCATGATAATAAATGTTTAATTAGTCATGTATAGTTCTCATTTTAGATTAGGTCACGCAAAATGCTTAGCTAGACATTAGGAAGTGCTTTATTAAGACCTTTATTAAGCATTAATTGATTTAATAGTAATTGTTCTTAAAACATTAATAAACGCATTCATTAAGCAGAAATGTGTATCTAATTAATTACACATTTAATACCTTTATTAACTATGAATTTATGTTTTCTTATTGTTCTCAAACACTTCTTTACCACTGGTTTGCATCAACTAAAAAACATCAGTTAGGTATGATTAACAAGTTGTTCACTAAGGATAAAAAAACATTATCAAACAGTCTATATATTAACTTATTAAACAATAATAAATAATTTGCTAAAGTGAATAGATAGAAATAACATACTATTTATATATAGCTTATTAATGTATTAATAATGTAGGAATCATTTATAAATGATCAATTAACTATAAACTAATGCTTTACAAATACTTTATACCATGTAGTTATTATAAAGTTTTACTGACTTTTGTTAATTAATAATTGCATTTATGTTTAAAAAAAAATAGTTTATTCTTAGGCAGGCCAACAGAACACAACGCATTAGTGTCTTATCATCATTAATCATTATGAGTAATGATTTTGAAATTAATATGATTATGTTTATATTTATAGCTTAGGATTAATATTAAACAATTTTACCTATATAACTTGCATAAATGAATATAAATCTTTACTTATATAAACTTTTATACTCAATGTGCTAACCAACTTACAGTTTTTTATGATTGCATAAGCACGATTTTGAAAACAGGGCTCACTTTGTCAAAACACTACACACAATCAACACAACTACACGCACAAGTAGCAGAACACCTCAGATCTTTTTTTTCAAAATGTAACTCTACAGTTTTGAACTCTATTGTACAAAACTGTACAATAATTTATAAAAAAAACTATTTTGAAACTGTATGGCACACACGATTCATATGATCTGATTCTGTTTGAACCAGTTACACACTGCTCTGTGTTCAATCGAAAACTCTTTTACCATTTCTACTTTTCTAATGATATAATCTGGGATTGCAGCGCACATTGTGATGTTACAGTACCACCATGTTGTCCCAGGACATTCAAAATAGCTCTGTGGACAATTATATAGATCTCTTACTGCAATGTTGCCTTTCATTGCTGTTGAAGACAGGTAAACTTACCTGTTGCCTTTTCCTAGTTCTTACACCCGATTGGTGAGTTTACAATTAAGCATTTAAGTGTCTGTAGACCTGACGCCATGTTTAATCAATTGGTTCATAGGTGTGGTATTTTGAAAGGCAGTGCCTTGAAATGGCAAAGAAGTGATAGCATGTTAGATCTCTGTGTCTAATGTAGAGAAGTGTGTTTAGTGTTCTGCAAAGCACTGTGTGTAGTGTTTTGCAAAATGTGTGATGCTGAAAATGTGCTTATAGTTGTGCAGATCTGGGCTGAGGTTTTGCTCCTTGAGGGTCAGGTTTCACTAAATGTGTGTTATTTTAGTGTGTAAGCTATCATAAAAACCTGTAAAAATCATTGTCTAAACCAGCCCCACTCACACTCTTTTTGTAAATGGCGTTAGCCATAGCCTTTTGACAGGCTTACCAAAATCTATAACTGTATTCACCTTAACAAATTTTAAACTTCAATTACCCTGACAGAATCAGTCAGTGTAGGTCAAGAGGGTGAACATTTATATGTTATACTTTTGTTAGATTAATTACAAAATTACAGTAAATTAACTCTGTGCCCTTCATGTATAAGGGTTGATAATGATGTAAGAACAGCGTCATTTTGCTATACTAGTTATTCTATAGGGATCTTGGGATTACTTGGGTTACTATGGATGGTATGGATTTGTGGCAGTTACATTGTGCAATGCTTAATGAATGCATTTGTATGGGTGTAGTGCATGTGTGATGTAAACAGGTAAACAAATGCATTAACCATATGTTCTTTATGGATATCACAATTTGAGAGATTGGACTGGACTGCTCATGCTTTAAGTACACATTGAAAGACTACAAAAACTGTGTAATAGGAGTCAATATTGTGTGGCTTTGGCCTGTTATTGCTAAAAGTAAAGAAAAGCACTGCTCTATTATTAGGACTGACTCTAAACTCCTCGTTGAGCTCAAATCTATTCCAGATGTGCAAACGTCACCATCAGGCATATGAGTTCAGCCTGTATTTCAGGACACTTCTCTGACTGTGTTTTAATTACACTGTCATATTCCATTAGAATCTTTAAACATCCTAAACATGTCAGTGCAACTGTGTACAAACCAGTTTGCAACCACACAAACAAATGCAGAATGCAAACAAATAGCTACAGTTAACTCCTTCTTAAAGGTAAATTGTTTCATTTGTTTTAACGTTAAAAGCCAAATGAATAAATGTAAATGTAAAATGACAGTACTCTGCGGTAATGGGTGGGTGAACTACCAATTGCAGTGTTGCCAGATCCCGCAAGAGAAGCAAGCAACCTGGTCTGGAAAAATAAGACCAAAATAAGCCACTTTCCTCACCAAAATAAGCGATAATTTGAAATAATTTTTTTTTTTCCTGTGTGGTGGATTTCAGCATATCAAGCATACATTTAATTAAGAGTTATGTATAATTTTATGTACAGATCTGCTTCTGAGACAAAACCTGGCAGCATCAAATTTCAATGAATGCATCATAACTAACAATAATTCAGTAAAGACAACTGAGAAATATACTTTTGACCTCTTATAATGTTTTCTTTGCATCTGGATTAGCTGTGCATGTACAGTCAGTGATGGGCATTAGCTTAGCTAAATTTCTGAGAAGCGAGGTAATAGCTTAGTTAGTTATTAAATCAAGTAGCTTTTCAGGATAGAAGCTATATTTTTGATTAGGTTGCAACCTGCTTTGACAAAAGCTACACTGCTACATCATACACAGACCTGGTGATTACTATTGCCAGTTTTTAATCAGATCTAAATATGTCCGACTCAGAATCGTTCATCTGAGGTGGTTCTTTACAATGAATTGGTCACATGTTATAGCAAAGTAGGGCTGGGCGATAAAACGATATCGATATATATCACGATAAAGAAAATACATGATAAGCTTTTGAGGAATTTTCGATATTTACTGCTTGTCGCTAAAACACAGTCTTTCTCAGGCTGCGTTTCCACTGGGGTGGATGAAATCTGCTCAAAGGCGCTCTCAGCGCTAGGAGAGAGCTTGCTCCACACCGTTGCCAATCCTACGATCCACCTTGTGAGCATGACGCTCAGCTTTCATAGGAATGAATTGAAAACACTCTCAGCTTCGCTCACAACGCGCCAGTGGTAACGTAGTGTCAGACTGGATGAACTTGCTAATGCTAGCTGCCTTGCTAACAATTAGGTTACGTCGTACACTGGATTGATTCCATCCGCACCGCAAGAATTCATGACAACGGTTGCGCACTCTCATCGTCTCTAGAAGACGCATCTCTGAAGAGCGCGACAGAACAACAGTGATGTGGACAACAGCTCTGATCTTTCTGCACTGTAATCTTGAATATTGTTCTCTGGCACCAAACATGCATAATGTCTGCCCAGTCCCGCTCCGCACGTGTTGCCTCTTTTCCCTGCATGTGTGTAGACATGAAGCGCCACATGAGTTAACGTGGTTTCAAAGCACCTTTTAGACCATAACGTTTTTCCCTTTTAAATATATCTTCATTAATCAGCATGTTATGAGCCTTTAATAATAAACAAATCAATTTCTGTTCTAATTGTGTGAAAATTAATTAGATGTCTGGAATGGATAATAAGTAAAAAATATTCCAACAAATACTGGACTGCTGTCACAATGCTTCAGAACAAACAGATGATCTTTTAACATTCATGTTCAATTGATAAACGGTAAAAGACGGTAAAATTGGTAAAAGATCCCGCAGACCCCACTGCTGGACCCCCTGTGCAGTTTTGTAAATAAATTTTTTCTTCTTTTCTTCCGTCAACTCTGAAATAAAAAAAAAGAAAGTGCAATGTATAAATGTATATCGTGATAAATATCGATATCAAATAATATGAAAAAGATTAGCGTGATAACAGTTTTGGCCATATCTCCCTGCCCTATAGCAAAGCGGTCTGAATCGGTTCACAATTAAATCTGAATGACTCAGAAAGCTCACGTGCTTGCTGCTGAATCATTTGGTGCACGCTTTCACTTGCCAACACGATCACAGAATATTTTAAAATAAGGAAAATAAAGATAACACTGGTTGCAGTGGATCTACAATCAATGGAAACCAAACCTTCAAATACATCCTATCGTTTGCCAGTGATGAAGAAGGTCTTTATTAAGTTCAACATGTGTACAGCTTGAATGGTACTGCAGGTAAAGATTTTACCACCGAAAGAGTATCAAAGACTTAGTAGCATACACGAAAACGCCATCATTAACATGTTTTTTGGACATGCACCATGTTAATACAGTGGTATACAAAGGTAGTCATACATAAAATTACAATGGTAGCACCATGTTAATACAGTATAGTACTTAAATTTGGTAATTGTATCTCAAAGTACCTTATGGTATTACCATCTGATACCATCAGATATCACATTTTTATTGCCCAGATGTACTCATAATATGTCACATGTACACACATAACAAATTTGGCATTTGATCAGAAGCATCTAGTACATACAGAAATACAACAGCAATACACAGAATTACAGTATAAGATGAGTAGTATATGTACAGAGTTTTTATGTGCAAAGGAAATTATGTTCAAATGGGTATGAGTTTGTAGAGGTAGTAGTATAAATATGAAAATAAAATGTTAAAATAGTGATTTTACATGTTGAACACATGGCTTTGTAAAGGTAGTATGACTAAATATTAATTTACATGCTTTATATGTGCACATACTGTACGTTTTGCACCGTACTGTAAAGTTGTACACTGTATTGCACTAAACTGTAATATACTGTGCCATGGTTTTGATAAATGTGAATACATATTTTAGATGCTTTGTCTATGACAGTATTCTCTGTGCATCTGATTTGAAAAAATATTTGAAGTAGCTTAAATGTAGCAAGCTACTATTGGTGTGTAGCTTGTAGTGTAACTAGCTACTTTCTCTGAAGTGTAGCTTTTAGCTTAGCTTAACTAATTTTTATGTTGTATAGTTGGTAGCTTAGCTTGCTATATTTCTGAGTAACTTGCCCAACACTGTGTACAGTATTTATGTGATAAATCTACATAGTTGTTAAAAAGGTCTTCTGTCTCTGTAACATCCACAACGGGCAATTAGGAAATGTGTGATGCAGCAGTTTCCTTCAGGATCAAAGCACATTTCATTTTTATTAATTTTTTTCAAGTGGTGTAGTTCCAAAAGATTATAGTGATAAACCCTTTGTCCTTTGGTTTCATGACAAATTTATTGAAACAAAATTAACTGGTCATAACCATTTTACATACATTTAAAAATAACTTATTCACTCCAGAACAATTGAAAATCACTTTGTTTCCACAAAAACAAATTGTTCATTTCCGTTTTTTTTCCTTGTACCGTTTTAGTCCCTAATGTCCACATTAATCTGTTTAATTATGAAAACTCGGTTTTCAGTATCTGAACATCATAATTTTCCAAAGTATGTGATTATGGGGAGCATTTACGAAAGTCTCGCCAAAAAAATCTAGTGTGAATGAGGGGTGGAAACGTTTACATTTACGTTTTTTTAAAAAAAGTGGTATTATCAAAAATTTGCTATAAGCATTTTTTAATCAAAGTAAATTGTTGGAAATTCCACTAAAAAATATTTATATACTAAATAAACATTGGGTAATGCCTGTGTATAATCCAGAAAATAAAATAGTTTACAAATTAAAGGTACTAAATTTAATTTGAGAATTTTCACTTTTATTTATATATTTATGTAAATATTTATTTTGCAGCCAATTTATTCAATGCGACTTACACGTGAGGAACATCACAAACAATTTGTCATATAAGAGCCAACAATATCAGTAGTATTGCACTGCCTTTTGAAGTTACAAGAGTAAGATAAGAGGAGTACAGAAACAAGTGCAGAAAGTAAAGATGCACACTTGATATGCAAGAGTGATGCGCAAACCAAGAAATCTGATTATTCATAACAAATTAATGATAAGTTTTGCATGAATGCAAAAATAACTACACATTGATTAAACAGATAGGTCCTTCTTAAAATTCAGATTGGTTGATCACACTCAAAGCTGTTTTAAAATAGCTAATACAGTATAAAGACATCTGTGAGCACATATCTATTGAATTCCATATTAATCTTCCAAGGGATTTCTCAAGACACTTATTTCATTGTCAGATAGTAGGGACATTTTATGCACGCTATTAAAAAACACCTTTAATGCTTAGTGTTTCTTTACATCCTGATCACAAATTGGTATCGTTACTGTTGTGATCACGCTGCCTGCACTGTGTTGAGTTTATTTGGTAAACTGTTGGAAATAATTCCCATAGCAGTTCTCAGTGTGTGGCTGCCCTCCTCTGGCTGAATGCTGAACTCGTTTTGTTGTTATCAAACCCCTCTGAGTTAACATAATGATGCACAGTTTATTCAGAACAGTTCGTGAAGGCTAAAAAGAAATCAACGATATTAATGTACAATTGAACTTTAAACAGTTTGCCTGGCTGGTGTTTATTAGAATAGAGAAAGAGAGCAAGCAAGCAAAGATACTGTGATATGCGCACACACACACACACACACACACACACACACACTATCTAGAGACAAGAATATCATAGCGACTTGGGGGCAATATGCTAGCAACCACCCACAAAGCCCTAGTAACCACAGAGATTACCCTAGCAATCACGAAGCAATGCACTTAAAAACAAACAGAGAAACATAGCAATCGAAATGTCCTGACATCCACTTAGCAACACCCTAGCATTGTCGCTGTACGTTTTGCTATGGCAAGTACTTCTCGCATTTTCTTCAAAAACATGTACAAATCTATTCAAGGGTGGATTTATGCATGCCGATATGGGCTGCTGCCCAGGGCGGTATGGGGCACCCATGCCCGCAACTTGTTTTTTTAACGTATAAGGCCCAGTGTGTATATAGTATGTGTGCATTTAGACTCATGAAATTACCTGGTGTGTATGTGTATGTGCCCCTTTGAAGATGGTGAATCACCAAAAACACAAGAAGAAAAATGTGAAAGTGAATCTGAAGGACCCTTATGTGGATTTTGGAGCTTCAAATCTTTGGCACCATTCACTTGCATTGGATGGACCTACAGAGTTGAGAAATTATTCAAAAACATTTGAGTTCAGCAGGTGAAAGAAAGTCCCACACATCGGATGGCATGAGGGTGAATAAATGATGAGAGAATTTTCATTTTTGGGTGAACTATTCCTTTAAGTCGCACTTAAATATTTACAAAAGTTATTGTATTTTATAACAAAAAATCATAAAGTGGCATCTGCAAACCATTAATGTTAGACCTTTTCTCAGAAATACTCTTTTCTGAGACATTTTCACTATATTGCTGGGTAAAATATTGATATTACAATTAATACATTTTTAAAAACACAAGACCAGTCTTTATTTACTTTAGTATTACACCTAAATGGTAAAATAGACTTAATAATTATGTGAAAAATGTCTGTACTGGTAAGGTATTACAGTAAATAGGAATGTGCATGAGTAATCGATTAATCGAGTAATCATCATGCACCAGCTACTCGACAATTAAAAACACTACTTGAAAATTGCAAAATGATTTTCCTTTGCACAGGCTGAATTAAACTGTACATTCCCTCTAAATCAATTATCAAATCTTGCAGTTTTATAATTTATAATTGAGTCTATTGTGGGCGCTGGGGATGTGTGTTGTTAAGGTGTTGGGTGAGAGAATTAATTATGATTGCATCTTTGGCCAAGTGTGAAGTCAAGTGTGGCAATACTTTTATATTCTCATATAATTATACTCTATTGGTATTTGGTTCTTGTTGGAGTATGCCTACCAATGGATGAGGATCTTTTTTATGGTAGAAAGAAAATGCAAAGTGTATGAGAAACTAGGTTGCTGATGTGACCAGTGTTTCAGGATAATTGGCCAAATGATGTGGAGGGCCAAATCCGGCCCACAGACTGTAGTTTGCCCATGACTGTTTTAAAATCAATTTGTCGAATGTTAAAACAGTTTTGTAGACTTTCTTGACAGTCACAAACAACTCATTGTAGAGGAAACAAGATTCCAAAATGTATAAAATGCTGATGCAGTTTATTGTGCAACCAAAATTCTAATAATAAATAGAAAGCAATTTGACTCTGTAACAAATTGGACCATCTTCTTTTTTAGATGCAAATAGTGGCAAATATTTTTTACACCCCTGTTTAAAAACTAACATACAATAGAGTGGCATCACTGCAGTATTTGTATTGTGTTTATTTAGAGTCCCTCAGATACCCTATACCCATCCCTACCTCTAAACTTATCTATACTTTACAAAAATTAGACATGGTTTTACTACAGTAACAATGGGATCACCATGGTATTTGTAGTAAAATCATAGTAACCATAAACTTAGACATGGTTACTATATTAACAACTTATTAATGTAGTAATACCACGGTTAATACATTTATATTCATTCATTTAGCAGACGCTTTTATCAAAAGTGATTCACAAATGAGGAGAGCAATAGAAGCAATTCATCCAACAAAAGGGTCAACAATATAATAAGTGATGTAATACAAGTCTTACATAGCTTAGAGCAGTAAAAAAAATTTAAAGAGCATGAAAGTTGTGTGTTAGTATGAATGGGTAAAAAGGTGTTCACAAAAAATATGTCTTTAGCTGTTTTCAAAAGAGTCTAAATACATAGCCGCTCTGGTTGAATTAGACAGTTCATTCCGCCAGCGTGGAGCTGTCAAGGTAAATGTCCGTGACAGTGATTTTGTGCCTCTGTGAGATGGCATCACAAGGGGCCATTCACCCACAGAATGCAGGCTTCTGGAGGGCACATAAGCCTGAAGTAGTGAGTTTAGATATTGGGGTGCGGAGCTACTGGTTCTTTTGTAGGCAAGCATCAATGCCTTGAACTTAATGTGAGCAACCATTGACAGCCAGCAATTTGATGAAGATAGGCATGACGTGCACTCTGTTGGGCTTGTTGAAGTCCACTCTTGCTGCCGCATTCTGGATCAATTGCAGAGGTTTGACATACATGCTGGAAGGCCTGCCAAAAGATCATTGCAATAGTCCAGCCTGGATAGAACAAGAGTTTGGACGAAGAGTTGTTTAGCATGCTCTGATAGGAAGGGCCGGATCTTCCTAATGTTGTACAAGGCAATTCTGCACGATCGGGCAGTCCTTGCAATCTGGTCTGTGCGCGAATCAGATATATACATCATTGTAACTCTGATGAAATCAGCAGGACACGACTTACTACTTAGCAAAACAAAGCTAGTAAGCTTCAGCACACAGTAAACAAACAAGTGTCTCCTAGCAATGTTAACTACTCTAAAACAAGTGAAACAATTAATGAACACACTTACATGCTGCTGACTTCTGCTGGAAGATTGCTTCTCCTGAAAAGGCAGTTGATCATGCTGTTTAAGTACTTTACCAGACGTTGGACATGCCTCAATACTTGGCAAAACAAAGCTAATATATGAGCACAGTAGTATTAAAGGAAATATTAAGAGTGGAGACGCATGTGGGATTTGAATCCAGATCTCCAACATGACGTATTCTCACACCATAGTAACACTCTGAACCACTACTGCGACACATAAGGACACAATTTTTCGTAAAATTTGTGTTTCTACCAGACTTTTGGAGTGCAAATAGTCTCTCCGTTCTCATTCTCTTAACCCACTAAACAGCTAACCCGTTAACCAGTTCAACGTCTCTAATCCATCGAGATAAATTCAATTATTCCCACCTTCATTTGACCAGCAGTTGACCACTAAAAAATTTGAGCTTGAGCTTGAGCTTGGTCTCACCAATGGTGGGCAGAGTTAGTGTAAATAGACTGCCAAAAAGATGGGCTATTTGCACTTAGTGTAAATAGACATTCGTTTAAATTATATGCTTTGGCTTGTCATTTATACATATAAGACAAGTAAAGACTACTTTACACTACTTTAACTTATCAGAATGTGGTATCATACAACAAATAAAAAGCATTAAAACATATATTTTAAATATGCAAATATTAAAAAGAAACCGTGGTAGTGGTTAATACATTTTAAATTTTAATACAACATTTACTAAACTGTATATTGTATGCCTTATGCTGATGAATTACCAAAATCATCAAGAACAAACAAAATAAGGTGATTATTGAGTGAGAATGATAACAAAGAGGTATTTGAAATATTCAGATAAATATATATTTAGTAATTATGATGCTGCTATCAAGTCATCCCAACCAGTTGTGAACATTATATTGTGCTTTATATTGACTATATTCGTAAATCAAAAAATAAATTTATTCACTTACATTTTACTATCTGATTATAATAAATAACGTTATTGAAATGCTTTCCTTGACGTCATCATGGTGAAAATATGCTGATTGCTGCTCAGCATATTTTCTGATCGGGTAGGTGGGGTGTGGGCTCTGGGATACACTTAGCCTGAAAGACTGCTCCGAAGCGGTATTTGGACAAGTGTGGATTTTGTGTGGGTTAAGTGCATTGAGCTTTGGCATATTTTAGACATGGGACTGTCTTGAACACTTACTCAGTTAAAACTATACTATGTAACCTTTGGCCCTCCAGGGGTAAAAAATATAAAATGGCATGCATCTTGCAGAAGAACATTGTTTCGGTTGCGCTTCGGCTCTACTCCTCTGCGTGGATGAATGTGGTTCGAGGCACCGTTGTTCACATGGATACAGGACATTTTTTTTAGATCGAATGGACAAATAAATAACAAAGAAAGGAAAAGTCGGATATCTGAAAACTGTGTCCGAAATTTGTTTTATCTGAGCTGGTAACTGCTATATCTTATGCTGTTGTTTTGACTTATTGGAAACATTGATGTTTTTAAATTAATGACATTACAAAAGTCAATAATTAATAAAAGTCAAAAGGCAACGATCAATAACATTAGACATAATGATTGCTAGTCTGATAAGGTCAAACGTTGTTAAGTTTTTATAACTGTAGGATATTCTGGCCAAATTGACCACAGTAGTAACTAATTTATAGATTGTCATTGTTACCAGCCAGTGGTCAACATCATTTCAAGACTCACATGTCATTGGCAAGCATAGGACTAAAGGATTTATTTATATAAATGATTGCCATTATACAGAAAAAGACACACGTGCATATACACACATCTCATCAAACTTTCAGCATCACGTTACTCTCACACCATACATGCGCTACAGTAGCTGGAGCTTATTTTCCTTGTATATGGATATGACATCAACACGCACGGGCGAATGATGTATGTATTCAATTTGAATTGAAATCCATCCAGACAGCTCTAAAATATAATTCATTGTTATTGGTTTATCAAAGTGTATTTGGGTGAAGACATGGTTAGGAAGATGGATTTTTGTTGCACTCTCTCATTAATAACATTTTGTTATTTTTTTAAGTTACATAGTGGAACTTTAAATATCAAGATCATAAGTGTGGTTATTGGGACAGGGCCAGAGACAGTGATTGTTTTTATTTCACCGCTAGAGGCCACTGTTATATTAATTATAAAATTACAAAAATTCTACAGGCAGAACAGATTTTTGCTGATTATGTATTGGTGCCAATATATCTGTAAAACCGATATATTCGTCAACCTCTACTAAGTATAAAGTTTCCCTGTATAATTTAGGGTGGGAAATCTGTCTCAATACCCAGCTCTAATGTTTGAAATTATTTTTATCCAACTTGTGTCAAATTCATTTTAAGTGGACACAGTAAGTCAGTTCCAACTCAAGTTCACATAGTGTCCTAGCAGAAGTGTAGATGTAACACTTGATGTGTTACATTAACTATGGACTTGTTCCACTTACGTTTGACAACAAGAAAGTGTCCAAATATTTTGTCTTCATTTTAAACAGTACATATATTGTTTTATCATTGAAAACATCAAACTTGCAATGTTTTAAATAAAGCTTGCTCTTATCTTTCTTGAAAATAAATACAGCTTGATTAAAATTATTTTATCTAATGCAACAACATTCAGACATTTTTTTGTTTTGCTTAAGTGTCTTTTTGGGGTCACTGAATGAGGACGTTCTATTACAGTTTTTCACAATTGCTAAGACACATTTCTTGAAGTCTTCACCCATTTTCTCACAAAATCACCTCCTTGTCCTCCTCCTTCCCGGGTTTCGGCACCAGTGTAAAGCAGTTCAATGGAAAGGAGGAGGCGAGAACCAGCTTGACAATATAAATAATAGTCTTAATTTAAAACTGAATAAAAAGAAACAAACACACGCATGCTGGTCAGCTGACCGTAGACGATCTCTCTCCCATCGCACCACCATCCGCAGTCGGCTTTTATCCCTCTCGGATGCTTAATTAGCCTGATAAGGGACCGGTGTGTATAATCACCCTCCACCCTGCCACAGGACATTACTTCTATTCAGAATTCTATTTTTTCCCCCTTTCTATTTACAAAATTATGTACCCAACTCAAATTGGGTTGTACTCTTTGTCCTGCTTCCCGTATTGTCATTCCATGAACAAGAACACAGTCTATCACAGTTCCCCGAATTTCATCTGAAATGACTGTTCTTGGTCTTGCTCTTCCTCATCCTCATACTCTTCCTCCTCATCCACCACCTCTTACATGTATAGTTCTCTTCTTCCTCTGTCTCTCCGATTGTTTCCATCCATTGTTTGTATCAACATTCAATGCATCTTTGCTCTCTGAACTGGCTTATATTTGGTTTGGTTTGTACGATCAATTTGATTACATCATTAGAAACAAGAGTAAACAGTTTTGAGTCATTGTGTGTAAACGATGACAGCTGTGTTGTAGTTGTGTTTATCTTTTGACACCTGTATTACAGTGCGAAATGTGTTTTAGTGAGTGAGGATGTGTTTTGAGTTTTGCAAAGAGAGTGGATTAGATTTGCAAAGTGTGAAACATTTTGAAAAACTGTAATGCAGTTTTATTTTGTCTTATTTTAAAGAAAATTCTCCAGTAAAGAGTTAACACTGAAGACAACTAGTCATCCACTGGTCCTGCCCCTCTCTCTGGGCTGTGACCTCACTGTTTAGTTGTCAGTCCCTCAAACACACATAAACGCAAATGCACACACACACACACATACTGGGGCCAGCATTCTGGTGTAAACTCATGTATATGAGTTCAGCTGTCAGAGGGACAGTGAGCCGTGAGAGGGGCAAAGGAAAGCGAGAGAGAGAGAGAGAGAGAGAGAGAGAGAGAGAGAGAGAGAGAGAGAGGGAGATTTCTCTGCTGCTTTTTGTTTGTTGACTTCGGAAGTTTGTGTGTTTACGTCTATTCTTGCATGTGTGCTTAACGGAGAAAGAGCTTTACGCCACAACTTTTTGAGCAAAACCATCAATGTGAATTTAAACTGAAGGATGACCACTAATGGACAGCGAGACTTTCAGCTTCAAGCTGTTTCGAGGGACTCAGTCATGTCAGCATGGCTTGATGTGTTCAGTGCACTTCTGTGACATTAAATCGGCAGGTGGGAAGCATGTGTCTAAGACTACATGAGAGGGAGAGCTGATTTTTGGAGTACAACGGGAAACAGAGAGAGAGAGAGAGAGAGAGAGAGAGAGAGAGAGAGTGAGACACTGAGGGAAATATGAGTTTACCAACTGGCTGTGTAACTTTCCCACCCAATGACCGCACTTTTAAAGTTCGAAATGGGAATCTCTGCGGCTCCCCGTATGCTGTCAACCGTCCAATTGACATTGTGCAGAAACTCAGGCGGTAAATTAATTTTATTTTTAAATGCTTTCGTTGTTTCTAGAATCAGTGATGCATGTTTGAATGAAATTAGAGTAAAATAGGTGAAATGTGTCTTTTAAATATTAATGTACATCTTCTATTTTAGTTTTATGTAGGTTAACCTCCAGAAAAGTGTAAACATTTGGTGCTTTTCAAACATTGTTTTTTTGTTATTATTTTGAGCAATTAACTTCTGAATACTGTATGTCAAATCCTGAAAATGTCTTGGCTCAACCAATAGCTTGAGTTTGGGGGTGGGACTACTTATTAGTTCAAACAATAGGTATGTTCGATTTGAACCGCGGTTGCAGTCGGGGGAGGAGCTGAAAAGACAGCCATCAAGTTGGACACTTTTCTCTTCCTGTCATGTGCTGAACCTACATCAGTCAAATTACATGACATTTATTTTCTTTATTGCAGATTAAGCTTACAGATGCTTGAATTTTACATAAAATAACCAGAAAAAATTTTCAATTTAAAAGTTAATGTGCTGCATAATGCAGTGCCTGCTGTGTGTACAAGAAGAAAGTCCAATTAAGGCCTATATTATTTTAAAGGTGCAATATGTAAACTAAAATTATGTAATATTCGCCTTTTTTTCCCAATGTGTGAACGGCTTGTAACGCAACTTAAAAAATGAGCCCTTCCTTTTAAAGCCTGTAGACTGATTTTTATGCGTAGGGAGTGTGTCGCTTTTGCCGGGAAAATCCAATGGATGTGACGTTTATGCACGCTCCTGAGAGCCTTGCCTCAGTAATAACGTCTGCTATTTAAAGGCATCAACAGACAGTCTGCAGCAGAGAAGATAAAATTGCACTAGGTAACATTATCTTAGAGATGGAATCCATCAATTCGTCCGGCTCTCAGCATAACACCGACTCCTACACAAAGTATGCCAAAAAAATTAAAAATAATGATTTGATCGTGATCGAGCAAAAACTAGAGTTAACATCAGCAGGGAATTTGATTCCTGGAGGGATCTTCGTTCGGTTTTGAAGATCAAAACCGACCCGAATTGGGGTTCTTCTTATTGGACAGGTAAGCTTACATAACTGGATTGATCTGTGTAATTTTAGCTAACTTGATCTTGCCTGCTAACGCTGACAAATTGCAAGCTACCTTGCTTCGTAACTTTCAAATAATTCAAAGATTTTCTCTTTATACTAAAAGTAAGGTTGATGTCAATGTTAATCTGTAATTATTCAGCAAGGTAAACTACAATGACACATGAACTGAATGCTAGACAATGTTCAAGATAATGAATTAGTGTAACGTAACTTGGTTATACACAAAATATATACGTTCTATTATTATAAAACAATAGCACATTGATACATCAAAATGACAGTTGTGATGGAATCACATTAATACTGAACTGTGTCAACATATTTATAATGTACAGTCTATTTTATAAACAGCTACTGTCATCAGCCACCAAATTTAGCTAACAGCTATTGATAAATCTGGCTACCTAGCTACCGCCGACATAGGCTATCCTATAAATGCAGTCAATGTATCATGAAAAGAAAATGGATTACGTCAAATACGCTATGTTTTTAATAATTTTGAATTGTTGTTTTCCATCTACTTGATACAGCAGAATTAGTAAGTGTAGTACAGTATATGATGTATGCCATTGTGAATTCAGCCCATGAAACACACCTAACCGTTGTAATTGGACTGATTGGAGAGATCTGACCAGTCGTGAATAAGCTGTGTTGACATTCAGAGCTTGTGCAGCAGCTCAGGAGCAATTGTGCCGGCTGAGCCAGGTAGCTACTCTTGAATCACAGTGCTTTGGTAGCATAGGTCACGGTGACGTGGAGGTGTTGCCGTCTAAAGTTGGACAAAATTTCTAACCTAGATGCATTTCTTTAAGTACGGCACCGATTGGTCTGTGTAATGCTGCATGAAGTTGAACACACCTATGATGGAGGGAAGTGTAGAAGGGGTAGTACGGTTGAGAAAGTGGTTTGAAAACAGTCTTTATTTTTGCATGTCCATTTGGTGGCCCAACATTTGACTTCTGGCTCAACCAGTGGCATGTGTTTAACCAATCAGAATTTGAAACAGCCATGCAAATTCTGTGACTATGGCAACATTTTATCAAATTGCAATTGAATGCTTCATTACATGTATCACTGCAGTTTTGAGGTGAAATGTCCACTAAGGGGTGCTGAAAGCAAGTTAAATATTCCCCAAAAAGATGAGGTTTTTAAGGTTAATGCTCTATGGTGTTGTAACTGAACAAGACCTACCTCCCTAACCTAAACCTTGAACCTAAACCAAACTTAACCAATAGTGCTGTAAAAAGCGTATTTTAGTGCAATAATCTTAAAAACTTCCTTTGTTTTTCTAGTTAAAATACAAAATCGAGATCCTTCCCCCAGTCTTCTAAGTTCAGATACCAACAATCTAGTTGATCTACCGTGCAACTTAGTCACACTGGGATAAGCTTGTAAATGTAATTGGTTTGCAATGCAAGTTAAAAATTATCGTCTTTCAAATCATGCATTATAGTAAACGTTTTTAGATTTAGTAAGATAGCATTGTGTGAGTAACAGAGCTAAAACTAAGTGTTTATGAGCTGTTAAGCTGTCCAATTTGTGTGAAAGTGAATAAAACTCATTGATGTTGTTGCCTGTAGTTTCCTATGCTATGTGAAACACGATATGTACAACAAGCCATGTAAAAGTAATTTTACTCATGACAATCTGCACCCCACTATTGGAGCACATGATATGATCACGATCAGCTGAGATTATGAGGAGAGGGATGCTATATCGCTAGTGATCATCCCTGTTAGGCACAAGCGCTGTTAATTGCCTGGGTAGTATTCAAAACGTTTCGCTCTCTGCTTGCTTTCTTGGGAAGCTGACTCATGTAAGTGACTCATATCACGCTTGACATCGGTGAGGATGTCAGAGTTATTTTGTTGTTGGGCTTCCATTAGTGAGACATGTATGCACTGAAGTGAGGCTAGAAGACTGTCATTTTTCAACTTGTAGAATAAGACACCTCCATACCGCCTAACAGCCCTCTCGCTTTCCCCGTTGTCGTGAGCCAGAAACGAGTTTGTGTGTATGCTGGTCACTTCACTTGCCTTTGCTGTTGTAAGCTATGTGCCGGACTGCATGTCACAACACTGTGATTTAAGACGTATGTAGTGTTTTTTCCCTGACCTTCGAGAGGGCCTAGAGAAACAAAATAATCACACTTCTGTGTGCTCAATACAACCCTCTCACTTTCCTCACCATTGCCTGGCAGGAATGGGTTAGTGGTATATCGCGGGTCACTTCGATGCCTGTTTTTTACATATGCATGAAGCATGCATGCTGGTGGTCTCCAGCTGGCTACTGAGCATGGTTGTGCACAGCTATGTGCTTCAGTTCATGAGGCAACCACCTCACTTCAACAGCATTATGTACTTCACCATCATGTTGCAAGACACTTGGAGGGTCAGTCTCCCCATGCCAAAAAAAATTGTATAGAGCGTACCGGCAGATAGCGCACAAAAAGGCTTCTAAATACTTAATTTTCTGGTCACTAAGAAGGACAGTGGGCTGCAGGCCATATTGGAATTCAGGCACTTGAACTGGGCACTCTCAAGTCTCACTTCAAGATGGCTACTCAGAGACAGATTTTGTCTCATGTCTTTTCATTAAGTGATTGGTATAAGTGGCCCTGAAAGATGCATTCTTCAGGCTAACAGGCCATTCTTGAGATTCGCCTTTGAGGGGGTGGTGTGTTCATTCAAGCTCCTTCTCTTTGGCTTGTCCCTAGCTCCATACACATTTACCAAATGTGTCCTTGGGTCGCTAACTACACTGAGGCTGAGCGGCGTCAGTGTGTGGAACTACCTTGATGACTGGCTCAATTAGAGGAGCTTGCTTGCAAGCAAATGGATCTGTTGTACCAACACAAACTACCTTGTATGGACAAACACAGTCCATGATGGCAAGAACGTAGATGGGCTGGGTTGGATCAAAAGGAGCAGGACAAAAAGCCAATAGGGACCGACAAGATGAGAGAACAAGACAAGCTGGCACAGGACAGTGCACATTGAGACTAAATTAGGGTGAGAAATCAACAGGTTAATAGGCAGGGCAGGTGAGACAAATTAACTGATAATATGCAAACAAGGAGATGGGGTATGATGCAGGACAGAGAGACACAAGGCAAAACAGAAACAAAACTAAGCCACATGCTCTCACAAAACACAAACACCCAAATGGCATGAGCGAATATCACCAAGACAATAAGGCAACATGCGCTTATGCCAACCAACAGGAAGACGGCTTGCGACCCGGCAATGCGAAGTGCGCCCACGGTCACGAGAGACAGACACAAACAATTGACTTGAGTGCTTGCCGCTAAGATGACATGAGAGCATTGCACTCCTGCCAATAAATGACAAGACATGGAGCATGAGTGTCTGGATCCCGATACCAGATCTGAAACCGAACCAGACAGGAGAGTGTGGATCCAGAAACCATGCCCCAAACATGAAGCACAAAACCGACCGAAGAGTGCTCGGCAAGGAAACCACAACCCGAAGCCGTGCACTCACACAGAGACAAAGAGATGAAACACAACACAGACATAGAACAATAGTGTCAGGATCCTGTCACCACAAAACCCAGACTGACAAAATGAAGGATCCTGACAGAATGTGCTTACAGTTTCCCCGTTTAAGTCACTATAGGTGGTAAGCTTATGCATACTCTCTTTCTAGACTTATCAAAAGCCGTTCTCAAGCCCAGAGAGGGTTATCTGTTCAACCCCTTCAGGGCTCAGTTTGTGACCTGGCAAGCATTCTTTCCTCCTCCCTCTGAGTCGGACGAGGCTAAGAGACTGCACATGCTCTGCTCTGTGAGGGCATTAAGCATGTGCATTAACGGAACAAATCAATTCAGACTGTTTCAACAGCCCTTGATCTGCTTTCGAGTCAGCTCAAAAGTTTTGCTAATTTTGAGCATTGCTTAAGTGAGCATTAATCAGTAGCTCTGCATTATTGTATACAATTCCCATAGCATCAGCTACTGACGCAGTGTCGAAGTGACCGACTTGAAAGGGAATGTCTTGGTTACGACTAAAATAAAGTAAAAAACAACTCAAGAAGGAAGGTTAGAACAGGTTGAAGGGTGAGTTAGTTTGAATTTTTAGTCTTAGGTTAGGGAAGAAAAAATATTAACCCAGTATGTTGGCTGTGAAACTATATTAACTTTTTGGTTTTAGAGAGTTGTTTTGAGTGTGCGTTTATGTGTATAATGATTTGTGCAAATTTTTCCCAGTGGTCCACACATGCTTAAAACATCACAGAAATTAACCTTCACCCATACTAATTCAGAATGTTTGTTATTGTCATAAGCAGGACCTGTGAGAGTGATAAACCATGATGTGCCTCTGTTGCATGGAAGCTGGTTCTCGGTCAGATCCCCATGTTACAGTGCTGCTGTGTCACATCAGCACCAGAGGAAAGGGCCTCATAAGAGCAGTTATGTCATTTCCTGTTGTTGAATAAAACTAAACATGACTTTTTCCAGGATTTTAAAACATGATAAAGATAGCCGACACCAATTGCAATCCCATTCCATCTAAAAGTAATAAGTACATATTATTTCACACTCATAACCAGGCAAAATTTGTTAAATCCAGTGATTAGTTCTACCTTAGAAGTTATCATTGTACTATCTTAGTACCTTGTAAAGATGGTTTGATTAGAGCTTGCCAGATTGAAGAAGTGTTTGTCATTGTAGTGTGCAGTGTTGGGGAGTAACGGAATACATGTAATGGGATTATGTATTTAAAATTCAAAATATTAGTAACTATCCCACTACAGTTACATTTTAAATAATTGGTAATTAGAGTACAGTTACATTCAAAAAGTATTTTGAATACTGAAAATATTACTTTGCATTTTATTTTCATTTGTTTCATTTAATATTTAGTCCTTTCATATGGAAAACATTTATACATATAAAAGATACGATCTAATGTTCATTTGAAAGCGGTGAAACACTTTCTTACGAAGTGTTACGTTCAGACAAGCAGACAGAGAAGTACGTTACAGCATGTTTTCTGTAATCTGTAGTGGAAAACCTTTCAAAAGTGTGCAATACAGTATGCATCAGACAGTTAGTGAACAGACTGTGGACGGTCAATGGACATGTCATCTAAGGCTGAGACTAGGAATAATGGCAGGAATCTGAGAAATAAGCATCGAGTGTATGCCTGCATCTCTGGATGTGTTCGGACTAAAGTTTCAACACAAATTACCATGGTATTAACTTTTTTTTTTAGGACATAGTAATATGGTAATTCCATGCTATTCTTTGAAGTCATCCTTGGAGTCTTGGTGTGTCATGTAAATAAAATGAAATATTAATATGGTAATAACAGTACCGTGGTATTGGGACAGTATATATTAATGTCATCAAAATACCATCTCAGTACTTTTTTGTCTTTTTTTTGCTAGTTTTACCGATGGTCAGAAACACTATGGATTTTAGAGGGAACATTTTGCCTTTGAAGCAGGCAAATAAAAACAATTGAATTAAACATTTTGTGTTGTAATTTGGTGAATAAGTGAATAATGACACATTTATGGTAAAAACAACCACTATTCTTAGTGAATAATCAAAGTAATAGTAAGTAATAAAGGCTTTCTGATGTCACGGAAATGTCTTAATCCATGTAATTCCTTACTTGCATAATTGGAAATAATCAGACTATTGTTGTACATGTAAACATTGCCATTGCCATAGACAACTCCTTTTTTCATGCAACTGGAAATAGTAATTGAGAAGCTTCAATGCTATTTCTTCACCAAGATAAAAGTCACAGCCTGCAATTATATATAATGCAGATATGAGCTATAATGCAGTTTTGTAAAGGCTCAGGTTTTAAGCATCACCACTGTGCTTATCTCAAAGCAAACTCATGTCACCTTCTACACTGTGCACAGCAACACAGACGTCTGTGATTGGCCACTGTTAGTGACCTGGAAAAAAGTATGTTTAGAGTGTGCACAGAATTCTTCTGAATCTATAATAAGCAGTCTTGTTTTAGCATTAATTTAAAGTGATAGTTCACCCAACAATGAATACTGTCATACAGGTTTGAAACAATAGGAGAATGTGTAAATGATGACTTGAGTTAACTATACCCTTAGTTTTGTTGATCTGCTGAGAAAAACAGGACAACCGGTTGACATTATTTGATTTATTTATTCATTTCTACAAAGCATGGGTAATATATTAGCAGCTCTGCTCCTCCTGGGCTTATTATTGCCTAATTTGAGCAAGAAGTGTCAGCGGCCAAGCTTGAGTTACTCATGTATTAAAACATTTTGTTTTGAGCCACATCTGCACCTTTAATCAAGAGTCCATCCCTCCAGAGCTGCTCTCTGCTTCAGACACCCATCCCATCATGCATTGAGCCTTTATGACTGGCCACTGTGCACTTTAATTGCCTCTGCTCAGTAAATGATGCATGCTGTCCTGTCACGATCGAAGCAATGTTCCAAATAAAGACTCATTCCTAATCAGCACCAGCAGAGAAAGTAGAGTCAAAGCTTTGGACTACAGCTGCTGCTCAGAAGAAGGATATAAGTGCATTGTGGGAGAAGAACTGTCCTCTATTACTGCAGACCTCTTATCGTGTTTTTCACACCAAGAGCTTATTGATTCCACCATCCTAGTTCTCCTCATAAGACGAGCTCCTGGTAGGATTAGTCCTGTTTTTTTCCATTTGCCTTTTCAATGCATGATCACCGACCGCAACCCCTGACACTCAACAAGTGTAAGTGGGAAAATGTACTTTTGGAAGTGATTGAATAAGTCAGACTTCATCTTGGTATAGGGGAGACTCGGAATTGTTCACTGAAAATAAAAAATCTATTACATTTATGGTAAAATACCGGCAGCTGTGGTTCCTAAAAATTTACCGTATAAAATATGGTGACCATGTTTCAGGCTTCAAGTGATGTAATTATGATGCCTATATATTTTTATGTTTTTATTTTTATTCACTCACACATACACAAAACACCATCAGGGTAACACTACAATAATGCAAGAAACAAGAACTAAACTACATAAAATATAACACAGAACACCCCAATGTACGTAACTTATATTAAAAAATACGTTGAAATATAACTATTCCCATAAAATATAATGAAATGTGATGGGTCACACAGGGGCTTCTAGGATTATTGTTTTTCACTGTAAATTTAATGGTAACAATTTACAATTAAAGCTGCAAGCAGCGATGACGGGCCCAAGCCGGTGGCACCGCAACCCTGGTGCCTTTAGTTACCGGGCTCATTTCCACTTGGTGGCTTTCGGAAAACAAAGGATGATGGACACAGCAACAACTCAAAAATATAGCTGCAAGCAGCAATGCGATTCCTCCTCAAAATGGCAAATCATTTAAAATTGATCAATAGAGGGTTGGGGTTAAACCCTCCCAATGAAAAAATCCAAAAAACATGTCTTTCTGTCTGAATCCTAAACTAAACATTTTCAGTGTACAGGAAAATCCATCATGCCGGACCTTATGGATCCTGTAGGGTTTTTTGTTTACAATGAGAAATGAGGTATGTTCACCAGGTTTCAGAAAACTAAATAAATGGGGTGGAAATACAATCACTTTAAAAAAATGACATTTGGGCATGGCATGTAGCGCCCCCTAAGGGCGAATGTGAGCCATTCTTGGTTTGTAGGTTCCTGTTGGCCTGTAGTATTAATGTACCAAATTAGAAAGTATTTGACAAAAAAATGTGCAATTTGGGAATGGCCTTTAGCGCCCCCTAAGGGCGAATGTGAGACATTCTTGGTTTGTGGATTTCTGTTGGCCTGTAGTGTCAATATACCAAATTAGAAAATTTTTGACCATAAAATGGGAATTTTGGGCATAGCCTGTAGCGCCCCCTAATGGCGAATATGGGCAATTCTTTGTTTGTGGGTTCCTGTTGGCCTGTAGTATCAATGTACCAAATTAGAACATTTTTGACCAGCAAATGGGAATTTAGGGCGTGGCCTGTAGCGCCCCATAAGGGCAAATGTGGGCCACTCTTGGTTTGTGAATTCCTGTTGGCCTGTAGTATCAATATACAACATTAGAACATTTTTGACCAGAAAATGGGAATTTTGGGCATGGCCTGTAGCGCCCCCTAAGGGCGAATGTGGGATATTCTTTACGCAGTACTTCAGAGTGATGTCATCTTTAAGTATATATATATAGGTCTATTTCTAACCCACACCTATAATATCACTTCTGAAGGCATGGATTTAACCACTGGAGTGGTATGGATTACTTTTATGCTGCATTTATTTGATTTTTGTAGCTTCTGAGTTCTGATCACCATTCAAGTCATTGAAAGGTCCAACAGGGTTGAGATAATCTTCTAAAAAGCTTAATTTGTGTTCACTAGAAGAAAGAAAACAATACACATCTGGGATGCAATGAGGGTGAGTATACGATGAGAGAAATTTATTTTTGGGGTGAAAACCATTTGTAGGCCTACTTTTTATTTACTTGGAAAATTGTTACTGTCTCTTTAAGAGGATTTTAAACGCATTTCATTCAAGGCACACTCTGTGCGGCTTGTTTTAGTGAGTTTAATCTTTTGAGAACTGTGAAGTCTCATTATTTTCGTGCTGTTACATCTGTATTCATTTCAGAGATTACTTGATTGAGATTGTGAAACTACATACAACCGACAAACCTCCATGAAGATGCGAGTAAAAATGAGATGCCTCGCGCTGTCAGGCACAACGCTGATAATCATTCTCGGAAGTGTTGATACTAGATTTCGATTCGCGATTTCTTCATCAACTGTTTATGTTCACTTGGGACAAAACAGACAATATATCATGTAATTTGACATTTTGTAGTATGAAATTGTCCGTTCAAACGCAAGAAGAAGCGAATGCGATCTCTCATCGGGGCTCGTGCGTTAGACGCGACGCATCTCGCGGTTTCACACAAAACTGCTCACAAACATTTATTTGAGTTATTTTGTCATTTTTTTCCAGAAATAACTAGCAATACTCCTACAAATAAATGCTTCGTAACTAAAACGTTTTGACTTTCTATAGAAAATATAGACAACACACGTTCTTACCTTGCAAAAATCGCCTCAGTATTTAATTTGAAGCAGTAAATCCAACACTGGAGTAAATCTCTCGTGATATCACCTTTCCATTGAAATGAAGGAAGACGGTGATGACGATACAGTTATTATTCTTGCCCAGTAACCCCTTAACCAATCACATGTGCCTTTAGCTTGTATTGTCATGAGTATCTGGGCAGACTTCAGAAATAAAATCGGTGATCGGACGACGATGACACTGAGACAGGAACCATGGGAATAATTGTTCCCAAATTTGAACGCTCTGGCTGTAAATGGTTAAAGGTTGTTAAAAATTGTATCCTCCACTCAGTTGATGTATATATTGAGTGGGGACACATTGTTTGCCTTTTTTCTGGGATTCGACTGCAAAAGAGCTCAAGCAACTGTTGAACTCAGTCCCTGCCCATTCTGGACTCAGACCTGTTGTAAATCATTGAACAATGAGGCTTGGATGCCATCTATTGGACATTTCTTGTAATTGCCACTCAGAGAATGAACAGACAGTGGATTAAACTTTAGTTTTTTAGGCTTTAGTTCTTTGTTGTATTCACCTGCTACGGCGTGTGTAACATTTTTCTGTCAACTCTGCATACAGGTGAAACTCGAAAAATTAGAATATCGTGCAAAAGTTAATGTAACCCATACTATGTTGAACACAAGAGGGCAGTATAGCCCTATGTATTACTTCACAAGCCCCCCTCCCTTCCTACTCCTCACACACAAAGTCTTAGAGAGTGACTTGCAAAATTCTGACATTTTCTCCACATTCAAACCAAAATATCTGACTTTCTGTTGGTCGGAGCTAATGACTGTAAATTAGAAAGTTGTCCGGCTTGAGGAGAACTATATCAATACCAATTTTTGTACCTGTAGATGAAACTAACCCCCCACTTTTTTGTCAAAAGGTGGCGCTACTGAGCCCCTCACCACACCCATTTCTGAAACTTTGCACATGTCTACTGGCTAATAAATGTGACGTCTCTGTCGAGTTTCATGCAATTTCAAGTATGTTAAGAGTCTCAAAAGCATCAATAAAGAAAAGTAAAGTTTGAAGTGTTGCCACGGCAACAGTATCTAAGATATCAATAATCCTTTCACAGGTCTAAATCTGCCGTGTGTTTACATTATACACGTAAAGTTTGAAGCAAATCGGGTAAAAACAAGAGGGTGATTTCAAAGCATTTTGAAAGTGACACACTTCCTGCTGCCAGTTGGTGGCGCTATAACTTTGACTCACAATAGTCACATCCATGTGATCGGCCTCTTACAACGAACACACTGCTGAAGTTTCATCAAGATCTGTTAATTTATGCAGAAGTTATAACACACTTCCTGTCTCACTTTTCTCGCCATAAATTTGTTTCCTCGCCACGGCCAAACCGTTCGAGATATCAAAAATCCGCTGGCAATTTTTCATCCTCAATGTCTTGACTTCATGCTGACTGAGATTCGTGGCGATTAAATGATTTCTCTAGGAGGAGTATTTCAAATTCCATTGTATACGTTTTCCAAACAACCCTAAATAGCCGACTTCCTGTTGGGCTGAGGTAAAAAGTAAGAGCATGAAGTATATATGAAACGATGAGATCTATATGTGTACCGACTTTCATATTATTACATGCAAGTGTGTTTGATTTATGGACCAAGGTTTCGGACCCCGTTCCAGGGGGCGCTGCTGAGCCCCCCTGCCACGCCCGGGTACCATCTTCAGCCCAGCCCTGATGGCCGCAGGTTCTGACCCGTGTGCAAAGTTTCAAGAGTTTTAGAGCATGTTAAGGCCCCCAAAAGTGCCCGAATATTCGATAAAATAATAATAATAATAATAATAATAATAATAATTAAAGCTGCAAGCAGCGATGACGGGCCCAAGCCGGTGGCACCGCAACCCTGGTGCCTTTAGTTACCGGGCTCATTTCCACTTGGTGGCTTTCGGAAAACAAAGGATGATGGACACAGCAACAACTCAAAAATATAGCTGCAAGCAGCAATGCGATTCCTCCTCAAAATGGCAAATCATTTAAAATTGATCAATAGAGGGTTGGGGTTAAACCCTCCCAATGAAAAAATCCAAAAAACATGTCTTTCTGTCTGAATCCTAAACTAAACATTTTCAGTGTACAGGAAAATCCATCATGCCGGACCTTATGGATCCTGTAGGGTTTTTTGTTTACAATGAGAAATGAGGTATGTTCACCAGGTTTCAGAAAACTAAATAAATGGGGTGGAAATACAATCACTTTAAAAAAATGACATTTGGGCATGGCATGTAGCGCCCCCTAAGGGCGAATGTGAGCCATTCTTGGTTTGTAGGTTCCTGTTGGCCTGTAGTATTAATGTACCAAATTAGAAAGTATTTGACAAAAAAATGTGCAATTTGGGAATGGCCTTTAGCGCCCCCTAAGGGCGAATGTGAGACATTCTTGGTTTGTGGATTTCTGTTGGCCTGTAGTGTCAATATACCAAATTAGAAAATTTTTGACCATAAAATGGGAATTTTGGGCATAGCCTGTAGCGCCCCCTAATGGTGAATATGGGCAATTCTTTGTTTGTGGGTTCCTGTTGGCCTGTAGTATCAATGTACCAAATTAGAACATTTTTGACCAGCAAATGGGAATTTAGGGCGTGGCCTGTAGCGCCCCATAAGGGCGAATGTGGGCCACTCTTGGTTTGTGAATTCCTGTTGGCCTGTAGTATCAATATACAACATTAGAACATTTTTGACCAGAAAATGGGAATTTTGGGCATGGCCTGTAGCGCCCCCTAAGGGCGAATGTGGGATATTCTTTACGCAGTACTTCAGAGTGATGTCATCTTTAAGTATATATATATATAGGTCTATTTCTAACCCACACCTATAATATCACTTCTGAAGGCATGGATTTAACCACTGGAGTGGTATGGATTACTTTTATGCTGCATTTATTTGATTTTTGTAGCTTCTGAGTTCTGATCACCATTCAAGTCATTGAAAGGTCCAACAGGGTTGAGATAATCTTCTAAAAAGCTTAATTTGTGTTCACTAGAAGAAAGAAAACAATACACATCTGGGATGCAATGAGGGTGAGTATACGATGAGAGAAATTTATTTTTGGGGTGAAAACCATTTGTAGGCCTACTTTTTATTTACTTGGAAAATTGTTACTGTCTCTTTAAGAGGATTTTAAACGCATCTCATTCAAGGCACAGTCTGTGCGGCTTGTTTTAGTGAGTTTAATCTTTTGAGAACTGTGAAGTCTCATTATTTTCGTGCTGTTACATCTGTATTCATTTCAGAGATTACTTGATTGAGATTGTGAAACTACATACAACCGACAAACCTCCATGAAGATGCGAGTAAAAATGAGATGCGCTGTCAGGCACAACGCTGATAATCATTCTCGGAAGTGTTGATACTAGATTTCGATTCGCGATTTCTTCATCAACTGTTTATGTTCACTTGGGACAAAACAGACAATATATCATGTAATTTGACATTTTGTAGTATGAAATTGTCCGTTCAAACGCAAGAAGAAGCGAATGCGATCTCTCATCGGGGCTCGTGCGTTAGACGCGACGCATCTCGCGGTTTCACACAAAACTGCTCACAAACATTTATTTGAGTTATTTTGTCATTTTTTTCCAGAAATAACTAGCAATACTCCTACAAATAAATGCTTCGTAACTAAAACGTTTTGACTTTCTATAGAAAATATAGACAACACACGTTCTTACCTTGCAAAAATCGCCTCAGTATTTAATTTGAAGCAGTAAATCCAACACTGGAGTAAATCTCTCGTGATATCACCTTTCCATTGAAATGAAGGAAGACGGTGATGACGATACAGTTATTATTCTTGCCCAGTAACCCCTTAACCAATCACATGTGCCTTTAGCTTGTATTGTCATGAGTATCTGGGCAGACTTCAGAAATAAAATCGGTGATCGGACGACGATGACACTGAGACAGGAACCATGGGAATAATTGTTCCCAAATTTGAACGCTCTGGCTGTAAATGGTTAAAGGTTGTTAAAAATTGTATCCTCCACTCAGTTGATGTATATATTGAGTGGGGACACATTGTTTGCCTTTTTTCTGGGATTCGACTGCAAAAGAGCTCAAGCAACTGTTGAACTCAGTCCCTGCCCATTCTGGACTCAGACCTGTTGTAAATCATTGAACAATGAGGCTTGGATGCCATCTATTGGACATTTCTTGTAATTGCCACTCAGAGAATGAACAGACAGTGGATTAAACTTTAGTTTTTTAGGCTTTAGTTCTTTGTTGTATTCACCTGCTACGGCGTGTGTAACATTTTTCTGTCAACTCTGCATACAGGTGAAACTCGAAAAATTAGAATATCGTGCAAAAGTTAATGTAACCCATACTATGTTGAACACAAGAGGGCAGTATAGCCCTATGTATTACTTCACAAGCCCCCCTCCCTTCCTACTCCTCACACACAAAGTCTTAGAGAGTGACTTGCAAAATTCTGACATTTTCTCCACATTCAAACCAAAATATCTGACTTTCTGTTGGTCGGAGCTAATGACTGTAAATTAGAAAGTTGTCCGGCTTGAGGAGAACTATATCAATACCAATTTTTGTACCTGTAGATGAAACTAACCCCCCACTTTTTTGTCAAAAGGTGGCGCTACTGAGCCCCTCACCACACCCATTTCTGAAACTTTGCACATGTCTACTGGCTAATAAATGTGACGTCTCTGTCGAGTTTCATGCAATTTCAAGTATGTTAAGAGTCTCAAAAGCATCAATAAAGAAAAGTAAAGTTTGAAGCGTTGCCACGGCAACAGTATCTAAGATATCAATAATCCTTTCACAGGTCTAAATCTGCCGTGTGTTTACATTATACACGTAAAGTTTGAAGCAAATCGGGTAAAAACAAGAGGGTGATTTCAAAGCATTTTGAAAGTGACACACTTCCTGCTGCCAGTTGGTGGCGCTATAACTTTGACTCACAATAGTCACATCCATGTGATCGGCCTCTTACAACGAACACACTGCTGAAGTTTCATCAAGATCTGTTAATTTATGCAGAAGTTATAACACACTTCCTGTCTCACTTTTCTCGCCATAAATTTGTTTCCTCGCCACGGCCAAACCGTTCGAGATATCAAAAATCCGCTGGCAATTTTTCATCCTCAATGTCTTGACTTCATGCTGACTGAGATTCGTGGCGATTAAATGATTTCTCTAGGAGGAGTATTTCAAATTCCATTGTATACGTTTTCCAAACAACCCTAAATAGCCGACTTCCTGTTGGGCTGAGGTAAAAAGTAAGAGCATGAAGTATATATGAAACGATGAGATCTATATGTGTACCGACTTTCATATTATTACATGCAAGTGTGTTTGATTTATGGACCAAGGTTTCGGACCCCCTTCCAGGGGGCGCTGCTGAGCCCCCCTGCCACGCCCGGGTACCATCTTCAGCCCAGCCCTGATGGCCGCAGGTTCTGACCCGTGTGCAAAGTTTCAAGAGTTTTAGAGCATGTTAAGGCCCCCAAAAGTGCCTGAATAGTCGATAAAATAATAATAATAATAATAATAATAATAATAATAATAATAATAATAATAATCCTAAGGAAAACAATAGGGCCTTCGCCTTTTCAGGCTTGGGCCCTAATAATAATAATAATAATAATAATAATAATAATAATAATAATTAAAGCTGCAAGCAGCGATGACGGGCCCAAGCCGGTGGCACCGCAACCCTGGTGCCTTTAGTTACCGGGCTCATTTCCACTTGGTGGCTTTCGGAAAACAAAGGATGGTGGACACAGCAACAACTCAAAAATATAGCTGCAAGCAGCAATGCGATTCCTCCTCAAAATGGCAAATCATTTAAAATTGATCAATAGAGGGTTGGGGTTAAACCCTCCCAATGAAAAAATCCAAAAAACATGTCTTTCTGTCTGAATCCTAAACTAAACATTTTCAGTGTACAGGAAAATCCATCATGCCAGACCTTATGGATCCTGGAGGGTTTTTTGTTTACAATGAGAAATGAGGTATGTTCACCAGGTTTCAGAAAAACTAAATAAATGGGGTGGAAATACAATCACTTTGAAAAATTGACATTTGGGCATGGCCTGTAGCGCCCCCTAAGGGCGAATGTGAGCCATTCTTGGTTTGTAGGTTCCTGTTGGCCTGTAGTATTAATGTACCAAATTAGAAAGTATTTGACAAAAAAATGTGCAATTTGGGAATGTCCTTTAGCGCCCCCTAAGGGCAAATGTGAGACATTCTTGGTTTGTGGATTTCTGTTGGCCTGTAGTGTCAATAGACCAAATTAGAAAATTTTTGACCATAAAATGGGAATTTTGGGCATAGCCTGTAGCGCCCCCTAATGGCGAATATGGGCAATTCTTTGTTTGTGGGTTCCTGTTGGCCTGTAGTATCAATGTACCAAATTAGAACATTTTTGACCAGCAAATGGGAATTTAGGGCGTGGCCTGTAGCGCCCCCTAAGGGCGAATGTGGGCCATTCTTGGTTTGTGGATTACTGTTGGCCTGTAGGATCAATATACAAAATTAGAACATTTTTGCCCAGAAAATGGGAATTTTGGGCATGGCCTGTAGCGCCCCCTAAGGGCGAATGTGGGATATTCTTTACGCAGTACTTCAGAGTGATGTCATCTTGAAGTATATATATATATAGGTCTGTTTCTAACCCACACCTATAATATCACTTCTGAAGGCATGGATTAAACCAATGGAGTGGTATGGATTACTTTTATGCTGCATTTATGTGATTTTTGTAGCTTCTGAGTTCTGATCACCATTCAAGTCATTGAAAGGTCCAACAGGGTTGAGATAATCTTCTAAAAAGCTTAATTTGTGTTCACTAGAAGAAAGAAAATAATACACATCTGGGATGGAATGAGGGTGAGTATACGATGAGAGAAATTTATTTTGGGGGTGAAAACCATTTGTAGGCCTACTTTTTATTTACTTGGAAAATTGTTACTGTCTCTTTAAGAGGATTTTAAACGCATTTCATTCAAGGCACAGTCTGTGCGGCTTGTTTTATTGAGTTTAATCTTTTGAGAACTGTGAAGTCTCATTATTTTCGTGCTGTTACATCTGTATTCATTTCAGAGATTACTTGATTGAGATTGTGAAACTACATACAACCGACAAACCTCCATGAAGATGCGAGTAAAAATGAGATGCCTCGCGCTGTCAGACACAACGCTGATAATCATTCTCGGAAGTGTTGATACTAGATTTAGATTCGCGATTTCTTCATCAACTGTTTATGTTCACTTGGGACAAAACAGACAATATATCATGTAATTTGACATTTTGTTTATGAAATTGTCCGTTCAAACGCAAGATGAAGCGAATGCGATCTCTCATCGGGGCTCGTGCGTTAGACGCGACGCATCTCGCGGTTTCACACAAAACTGCTCACAAACATTTATTTGAGTTGTTTTGTCATTTTTTTCCAGAAATAACTAGCAATACTCCTACAAATAAATGCTTCGTAACTAAAACGTTTTGACTTTCTATAGAAAATATAGACAACACGTTCTTACCTTGCAAAAATCGCCTCAGTATTTAATTTGAAGCAGTAAATCCAACACTGGAGTAAATCTCTCGTGATATCACCTTTCCATTGAAATGAAGGAAGACGGTGATGACGATACAGTTATTATTCTTGCCCAGTAACCCCTTAACCAATCACATGTGCCTTTAGCTTGTATTGTCATGAGTATCTGGGCAGATTTCAGAAATAAAATCGGTGATCGGACGACGATGACACTGAGACAGGAACCATGGGAATAATTGTTCCCAAATTTGAACGCTCTGGCTGTAAATAGTTAAAGGTTGTTAAAAATTGTATCCTCCACTCAGTTGATGTATATATTGAGTGGGGACACATTGTTTGCCTTTTTTCTGGGATTCGACTGCAAAAGAGCTCAAGCAACTGTTGAACTCAGTCCCTGCCCATTCTGGACTCAGCCTGTTGTAAATAATAGAACAATGAGGCTTGGATGCCATCTATTGGACATTTCTTGTAATTGCCACTCAGAGAATGAACAGACAGTGGATTAAACTTTAGTTTTTTAGGCTTTAGTTCTTTGTTGTATTCACCTGCTACGGCGTGTGTAACATTTTTCTGTCAACTCTGCATACAGGTGAAACTCGAAAAATTAGAATATCGTGCAAAAGTTAATGTAACCCATACTATGTTGAACACAAGAGGGCAGTATAGCCCTATGTATTACTTCACAAGACCCCCTCCCTTCCTACTCCTCACACACAGAGGCTCACAGAGTGACTTGCAAAATTCTGACATTTTCTCCACATTCAAACCAAAATATCTGACTTTCTGTTGGTCGGAGCTAATGACTGTAAATTAGAAAGTTGTCCGGCTTGAGGAGAACTATATCAATACCAATTTTTGTACCTGTAGATGAAACTAACCCCCCACTTTTTTGTCAAAAGGTGGCGCTACTGAGCCCCTCACCACACCCATTTCTGAAACTTTGCACATGTCTACTGGCTAATAAATGTGACGTCTCTGTCGAGTTTCATGCAATTTCAAGTAGGTTAAGAGTCTCAAAAGCATCAATAAAGAAAAGTAAAGTTTGAAGCGTTGCCACGGCAACAGTATCTAAGATATCAATAATCCTTTCACAGGTCTAAATCTGCCGTGTGTTTACATTATACACGTAAAGTTTGAAGCAAATCGGGTAAAAACAAGAGGGTGATTTCAAAGCATTTTGAAAGTGACACACTTCCTGCTGCCAGTTGGTGGCGCTATAACTTTGACTCACAATAGTCACATCCATGTGATCGGCCTCTTACAACGAACACACTGCTGAAGTTTCATCAAGATCTGTTAATTTATGCAGAAGTTATAACACACTTCCTGTCTCACTTTTCTCGCCATAAATTTGTTTCCTCGCCACGGCCAAACCGTTCGAGATATCAAAAATCCGCTGGCAATTTTTCATCCTCAATGTCTTGACTTCATGCTGACTGAGATTCGTGGCGATTAAATGATTTCTCTAGGAGGAGTATTTCAAATTCCATTGTATACGTTTTCCAAACAACCCTGAATAGCCGACTTCCTGTTGGGCTGAGGTAAAAAGTAAGAGCATGAAGTATATATGAAACGATGAGATCTATATGTGTACCGACTTTCATATTATTACATGCAAGTGTGTTTGATTTATGGACCAAGGTTTCGGACCCCGTTCCAGGGGGCGCTGCTGAGCCCCCCTGCCACGCCCGGGTACCATCTTTAGCCCAGCCCTGATGGCCGCAGGTTCTGACCCGTGTGCAAAGTTTCAAGAGTTTTAGAGCATGTTAAGGCCCCCAAAAGTGCCCGAATAGTCGATAAAATAATAATAATAATAATAATTAAAGCTGCAAGCAGCGATGACGGGCCCAAGCCGGTGGCACCGCAACCCTGGTGCCTTTAGTTACCGGGCTCATTTCCACTTGGTGGCTTTCGGAAAACAAAGGATGATGGACACAGCAACAACTCAAAAATATAGCTGCAAGCAGCAATGCGATTCCTCCTCAAAATGGCAAATCATTTAAAATTGATCAATAGAGGGTTGGGGTTAAACCCTCCCAATGAAAAAATCCAAAAAACATGTCTTTCTGTCTGAATCCTAAACTAAACATTTTCAGTGTACAGGAAAATCCATCATGCCGGACCTTATGGATCCTGGAGGGTTTTTTGTTTACAATGAGAAATGAGGTATGTTCACCAGGTTTCAGAAAAACTAAATAAATGGGGTGGAAATACAATCACTTTGAAAAATTGACATTTGGGCATGGCCTGTAGCGCCCCCTAAGGGCGAATGTGAGCCATTCTTGGTTTGTAGGTTCCTGTTGGCCTGTAGTATTAATGTACCAAATTAGAAAGTATTTGACAAAAAAATGTGCAATTTGGGAATGTCCTTTAGCGCCCCCTAAGGGCAAATGTGAGACATTCTTGGTTTGTGGATTTCTGTTGGCCTGTAGTGTCAATAGACCAAATTAGAAAATTTTTGACCAGCAAATGGGAATTTAGGGCATAGCCTGTAGCGCCCCCTAATGGCGAATATGGGCAATTCTTTGTTTGTGGGTTCCTGTTGGCCTGTAGTATCAATGTACCAAATTAGAACATTTTTGACCAGCAAATGGGAATTTAGGGCGTGGCCTGTAGCGCCCCCTAAGGGCTAATGTGGGCCATTCTTGGTTTGTGGATTACTGTTGGCCTGTAGGATCAATATACAAAATTAGAACATTTTTGCCCAGAAAATGGGAATTTTGGGCATGGCCTGTAGCGCCCCCTAAGGGCGAATGTGGGATATTCTTTACGCAGTACTTCAGAGTGATGTCATCTTGAAGTATATATATATAGGTCTATTTCTAACCCACACCTATAATATCACTTCTGAAGGCATGGATTAAACCAATGGAGTGGTATGGATTACTTTTATGCTGCATTTATGTGATTTTTGTAGCTTCTGAGTTCTGATCACCATTCAAGTCATTGAAAGGTCCAACAGGGTTGAGATAATCTTCTAGAAAGCTTAATTTGTGTTCACTAGAAGAAAGAAAATAATACACATCTGGGATGGAATGAGGGTGAGTATACGATGAGAGAAATTTATTTTTGGGGTAAAAACCATTTGTAGGCCTACTTTTTATTTACTTGGAAAATTGTTACTGTCTCTTTAAGAGGATTTTAAACGCATTTCATTCAAGGCACAGTCTGTGCGGCTTGTTTTACTGAGTTTAATCTTTTGAGAACTGTGAAGTCTCATTATTTTCGTGCTGTTACATCTGTATTCATTTCAGAGATTAATTGATTGAGATTGTGAAACTACATACAACCGACAAACCTCCATAAAGATGCGAGTAAAAATGAGATGCCTCGCGCTGTCAGACACAACGCTGATAATCATTCTCGGAAGTGTTGATACTAGATTTAGATTCGCGATAACTTCATCAACTGTTTATGTTCACTTTGAGACAAAACAGACAATATATCATGTAATTTGACATTTTGTTTATGAAATTGTCCGTTCAAACGCAAGAAGAAGCGAATGCGATCTCTCATCGGGGCTCGTGCGTTAGACGCGACGCATCTCGCGGTTTCACACAAAACTGCTCACAAACATTTATTTGAGTTGTTTCGTCATTTTTTTTCCAGAAATAACTAGCAATACTCCTACAAATAAATGCTTCGTAACTAAAACGTTTTGACTTTCTATAGAAAATATAGACAACACGTTCTTACCTTGCAAAAATCGCCTCAGTATTTAATTTGAAGCAGTAAATCCAACACTGGAGTAAATCTCTCGTGATATCACCTTTCCATTGAAATGAAGGAAGACGGTGATGACGATACAGTTATTATTCTTGCCCAGTAACCCCTTAACCAATCACATGTGCCTTTAGCTTGTATTGTCATGAGTATCTGGGCAGACTTCAGAAATAAAATCGGTGATCGGACGACGATGACACTGAGACAGGAACCATGGGAATAATTGTTCCCAAATTTGAACGCTCTGGCTGTAAATGGTTAAAGGTTGTTAAAAATTGTATCCTCCACTCAGTTGATGTATATATTGAGTGGGGACACATTGTTTGCCTTTTTTCTGGGATTCGACTGCAAAAGAGCTCAAGCAACTGTTGAACTCAGTCCCTGCCCATTCTGGACTCAGACCTGTTGTAAATCATTGAACAATGAGGCTTGGATGCCCTCTATTGGACATTTCTTGTAATTGCCACTCAGAGAATGAACAGACAGTGGATTAAACTTTAGTTTTTTAGGCTTTAGTTCTTTGTTGTATTCACCTGCTACGGCGTGTGTAACATTTTTCTGTCAACTCTGCATACAGGTGAAACTCGAAAAATTAGAATATCGTGCAAAAGTTAATGTAACCCATACTATGTTGAACACAAGAGGGCAGTATAGCCCTATGTATTACTTCACAAGACCCCCTCCCTTCCTACTCCTCACACACAAAGTCTTAGAGAGTGACTTGCAAAATTCTGACATTTTCTCCACATTCAAACCAAAATATCTGACTTTCTGTTGGTCGGAGCTAATGACTGTAAATTAGAAAGTTGTCCGGCTTGAGGAGAACTATATCAATACCAATTTTTGTACCTGTAGATGAAACTAACCCCCCACTTTTTTGTCAAAAGGTGGCGCTACTGAGCCCCTCACCACACCCATTTCTGAAACTTTGCACATGTCTACTGGCTAATAAATGTGACGTCTCTGTCGAGTTTCATGCAATTTCAAGTATGTTAAGAGTCTCAAAAGCATCAATAAAGAAAAGTAAAGTTTGAAGTGTTGCCACGGCAACAGTATCTAAGATATCAATAATCCTTTCACAGGTCTAAATCTGCCGTGTGTTTACATTATACACGTAAAGTTTGAAGCAAATCGGGTAAAAACAAGAGGGTGATTTCAAAGCATTTTGAAAGTGACACACTTCCTGCTGCCAGTTGGTGGCGCTATAACTTTGACTCACAATAGTCACATCCATGTGATCGGCCTCTTACAACGAACACACTGCTGAAGTTTCATCAAGATCTGTTAATTTATGCAGAAGTTATAACACACTTCCTGTCTCACTTTTCTCGCCATAAATTTGTTTCCTCGCCACGGCCAAACCGTTCGAGATATCAAAAATCCGCTGGCAATTTTTCATCCTCAATGTCTTGACTTCATGCTGACTGAGATTCGTGGCGATTAAATGATTTCTCTAGGAGGAGTATTTCAAATTCCATTGTATACGTTTTCCAAACAACCCTAAATAGCCGACTTCCTGTTGGGCTGAGGTAAAAAGTAAGAGCATGAAGTATATATGAAACGATGAGATCTATATGTGTACCGACTTTCATATTATTACATGCAAGTGTGTTTGATTTATGGACCAAGGTTTCGGACCCCCTTCCAGGGGGCGCTGCTGAGCCCCCCTGCCACGCCCGGGTACCATCTTCAGCCCAGCCCTGATGGCCGCAGGTTCTGACCCGTGTGCAAAGTTTCAAGAGTTTTAGAGCATGTTAAGGCCCCCAAAAGTGCCTGAATAGTCGATAAAATAATAATAATAATAATAATAATAATAATAATAATAATCCTAAGGAAAACAATAGGGCCTTCGCCTTTTCAGGCTTGGGCCCTAATTAAAGCTGCAAGCAGCGATGACGGGCCCAAGCCGGTGGCACCGCAACCCTGGTGCCTTTAGTTACCGGGCTCATTTCCACTTGGTGGCTTTCGGAAAACAAAGGATGGTGGACACAGCAACAACTCAAAAATATAGCTGCAAGCAGCAATGCGATTCCTCCTCAAAATGGCAAATCATTTAAAATTGATCAATAGAGGGTTGGGGTTAAACCCTCCCAATGAAAAAATCCAAAAAACATGTCTTTCTGTCTGAATCCTAAACTAAACATTTTCAGTGTACAGGAAAATCCATCATGCCGGACCTTATGGATCCTGGAGGGTTTTTTGTTTACAATGAGAAATGAGGTATGTTCACCAGGTTTCAGAAAAACTAAATAAATGGGGTGGAAATACAATCACTTTGAAAAATTGACATTTGGGCATGGCCTGTAGCGCCCCCTAAGGGCGAATGTGAGCCATTCTTGGTTTGTAGGTTCCTGTTGGCCTGTAGTATTAATGTACCAAATTAGAAAGTATTTGACAAAAAAATGTGCAATTTGGGAATGTCCTTTAGCGCCCCCTAAGGGCAAATGTGAGACATTCTTGGTTTGTGGATTTCTGTTGGCCTGTAGTGTCAATAGACCAAATTAGAAAATTTTTGACCATAAAATGGGAATTTTGGGCATAGCCTGTAGCGCCCCCTAATGGCGAATATGGGCAATTCTTTGTTTGTGGGTTCCTGTTGGCCTGTAGTATCAATGTACCAAATTAGAACATTTTTGACCAGCAAATGGGAATTTAGGGCGTGGCCTGTAGCGCCCCCTAAGGGCGAATGTGGGCCATTCTTGGTTTGTGGATTACTGTTGGCCTGTAGGATCAATATACAAAATTAGAACATTTTTGCCCAGAAAATGGGAATTTTGGGCATGGCCTGTAGCGCCCCCTAAGGGCGAATGTGGGATATTCTTTACGCAGTACTTCAGAGTGATGTCATCTTGAAGTATATATATATAGGTCTGTTTCTAACCCACACCTATAATATCACTTCTGAAGGCATGGATTAAACCAATGGAGTGGTATGGATTACTTTTATGCTGCATTTATGTGATTTTTGTAGCTTCTGAGTTCTGATCACCATTCAAGTCATTGAAAGGTCCAACAGGGTTGAGATAATCTTCTAAAAAGCTTAATTTGTGTTCACTAGAAGAAAGAAAATAATACACATCTGGGATGGAATGAGGGTGAGTATACGATGAGAGAAATTTATTTTGGGGGTGAAAACCATTTGTAGGCTACTTTTTATTTACTTGGAAAATTGTTACTGTCTCTTTAAGAGGATTTTAAACGCATTTCATTCAAGGCACAGTCTTTGCGGCTTGTTTTATTGAGTTTAATCTTTTGAGAACTGTGAAGTCTCATTATTTTCGTGCTGTTACATCTGTATTCATTTCAGAGATTACTTGATTGAGATTGTGAAACTACATACAACCGACAAACCTCCATGAAGATGCGAGTAAAAATGAGATGCCTCGCGCTGTCAGACACAACGCTGATAATCATTCTCGGAAGTGTCGATACTAGATTTAGATTCGCGATTTCTTCATCAACTGTTTATGTTCACTTGGGACAAAACAGACAATATATCATGTAATTTGACATTTTGTTTATGAAATTGTCCGTTCAAACGCAAGATGAAGCGAATGCGATCTCTCATCGGGGCTCGTGCGTTAGACGCGACGCATCTCGCGGTTTCACACAAAACTGCTCACAAACATTTATTTGAGTTGTTTTGTCATTTTTTTCCAGAAATAACTAGCAATACTCCTACAAATAAATGCTTCGTAACTAAAACGTTTTGACTTTCTATAGAAAATATAGACAACACGTTCTTACCTTGCAAAAATCGCCTCAGTATTTAATTTGAAGCAGTAAATCCAACAATGGAGTAAATCTCTCGTGATATCACCTTTCCATTGAAATGAAGGAAGACGGTGATGACGATACAGTTATTATTCTTGCCCAGTAACCCCTTAACCAATCACATGTGCCTTTAGCTTGTATTGTCATGAGTATCTGGGCAGATTTCAGAAATAAAATCGGTGATCGGACGACGATGACACTGAGACAGGAACCATGGGAATAATTGTTCCCAAATTTGAACGCTCTGGCTGTAAATAGTTAAAGGTTGTTAAAAATTGTATCCTCCACTCAGTTGATGTATATATTGAGTGGGGACACATTGTTTGCCTTTTTTCTGGGATTCGACTGCAAAAGAGCTCAAGCAACTGTTGAACTCAGTCCCTGCCCATTCTGGACTCAGCCTGTTGTAAATAATAGAACAATGAGGCTTGGATGCCATCTATTGGACATTTCTTGTAATTGCCACTCAGAGAATGAACAGACAGTGGATTAAACTTTAGTTTTTTAGGCTTTAGTTCTTTGTTGTATTCACCTGCTACGGCGTGTGTAACATTTTTCTGTCAACTCTGCATACAGGTGAAACTCGAAAAATTAGAATATCGTGCAAAAGTTAATGTAACCCATACTATGTTGAACACAAGAGGGCAGTATAGCCCTATGTATTACTTCACAAGACCCCCTCCCTTCCTACTCCTCACACACAGAGGCTCACAGAGTGACTTGCAAAATTCTGACATTTTCTCCACATTCAAACCAAAATATCTGACTTTCTGTTGGTCGGAGCTAATGACTGTAAATTAGAAAGTTGTCCGGCTTGAGGAGAACTATATCAATACCAATTTTTGTACCTGTAGATGAAACTAACCCCCCACTTTTTTGTCAAAAGGTGGCGCTACTGAGCCCCTCACCACACCCATTTCTGAAACTTTGCACATGTCTACTGGCTAATAAATGTGACGTCTCTGTCGAGTTTCATGCAATTTCAAGTAGGTTAAGAGTCTCAAAAGCATCAATAAAGAAAAGTAAAGTTTGAAGCGTTGCCACGGCAACAGTATCTAAGATATCAATAATCCTTTCACAGGTCTAAATCTGCCGTGTGTTTACATTATACACGTAAAGTTTGAAGCAAATCGGGTAAAAACAAGAGGGTGATTTCAAAGCATTTTGAAAGTGACACACTTCCTGCTGCCAGTTGGTGGCGCTATAACTTTGACTCACAATAGTCACATCCATGTGATCGGCCTCTTACAACGAACACACTGCTGAAGTTTCATCAAGATCTGTTAATTTATGCAGAAGTTATAACACACTTCCTGTCTCACTTTTCTCGCCATAAATTTGTTTCCTCGCCACGGCCAAACCGTTCGAGATATCAAAAATCCGCTGGCAATTTTTCATCCTCAATGTCTTGACTTCATGCTGACTGAGATTCGTGGCGATTAAATGATTTCTCTAGGAGGAGTATTTCAAATTCCATTGTATACGTTTTCCAAACAACCCTAAATAGCCGACTTCCTGTTGGGCTGAGGTAAAAAGTAAGAGCATGAAGTATATATGAAACGATGAGATCTATATGTGTACCGACTTTCATATTATTACATGCAAGTGTGTTTGATTTATGGACCAAGGTTTCGGACCCCGTTCCAGGGGGCGCTGCTGAGCCCCCCTGCCACGCCCGGGTACCATCTTCAGCCCAGCCCTGATGGCCGCAGGTTCTGACCCGTGTGCAAAGTTTCAAGAGTTTTAGAGCATGTTAAGGCCCCCAAAAGTGCCCGAATAGTCGATAAAATAATAATAATAATAATAATAATAATAATAATAATAATAATCCTAAGGAAAACAATAGGGCCTTCGCCTTTTCAGGCTTGGGCCCTAATAATCCTAAGGAAAACAATAGGGCCTTCGCCTTTTCAGGCTTGGGCCCTAATAATAATAATAATAATCCTAAGGAAAACAATAGGGCCTTCGCCTTTTCAGGCTTGGGCCCTAATTACTCTTACAGCAATTATTAATCTTGGTTAATGTTAATTTTATCATATACTAATACATTTTTTAAACCAAAATTTGTATTTGTTAACATTAGTTAATGCACTATGAACTAACATGAAATAACAATGAACAATTGTATTTTGATTAACTAACATTAAAATTAATAAATGATGTAATATATATATATTGTTCATAGTTTGTTCATGATACCTAATGCATTAACTAATGTAAACAAATGGAACCTTATTGTAAAGTGTTTCTATCACTGTAAAAGAAAATTTACAGTATATTCCTGGCTACTAGTTGCATGAATTTCACAGTATTTTACAGTAGTATTTCTACAACTTATTATAATAATAGACAACTGTTTTCTGTGACTTCACATTGAACAGGTCCACAATGCAGCATTGTAGAATCAATGATCATCTCGTCATCATCATCTGTCTCACCATCGTTGAGATTTGTTATGCTGAGTGTCGATATCTGTGCCTGCCTGTTGAAATGAATGAATATATAACCAATCATATTATAGACTAGCATTGCAAACATCCCTCTCTCATTTTATCTTTCAAATTACAGTATTTCTTTACTTTCAATTACAATATACAATGTAGGCTGTACATCATGAACAGACATGAAGTCAATCATTAACTTAAACTAATTTTCTCCATACATCACAGTGCAATAAATTGTGCTTTTAAACACAATTGCACCAACTGGGAATTTTTTGTAATAAATTAGAAATAAATAAGTCAAAGTTCCATCCAAAGGGAACAATAAACACCGTAATGGTGACTTCAAATGAAACACTATTATCCCACAATGCAATGCAATATTGTGATTTCTTTTTTCACTGATATTTGTTTTGTTATGACAGAAAATGACCTAGCCTGCTTTGATTTTACAGAAATATTCTGAATACAGTATTTTATTGTAAGAAATTACTGTTAAACTTTGGAAATTTTGGGAAATTTTTACAGTGCATTTTAACAATAGTTTTCCGTTAAAAGTATATATTCTCTCGTTAAATATAATACAATTTTTGCCATTAATATACAGTAAAATCATACTTTTTACATATAAAAAACAGCTTTTACAATATTTTACTGTAAATGTTCTGTAAACATGTACTGTATTGTCTCACCGTATATGACATGTTAATTTGTATTCTTACTCTGGCATTTATACATTCTGTTTATACATTACAGTTAAAATTACACACATTACACATTTTGTTTGCTACAAATCCCTCTACATCCCTAAACTGTGCAATATGAATTGAACATAGATGCTACAGTCCCACAGCCAAATCAATATTTTGTTGTGGGATGTGACAGTGAGCACCGACAACACGTTCTGTTGAGTTGTCTTCACCTGCTAAACACACAATGATTAACATCATACTTAACATTATAGTTCACAAACAAATGAATTTTATGAGTTGGTTCTTTTAATAAATCGGTCAGAAAGAACCACAAATCATTCTAAGAAATAATGTCACAATGCAAACAGCAGTTATGCGTGTGTGTGCGTTTGTGTATGTGTGTGTTGGGAATAAGACAGAGAGACAGAAAACAGGGGTAGTTTATGATCTTAAGTAGAGGTTTAGTCCTAACAAAATATGAGGTCTTTAAACAACATGTAAAATGAAACTTAGAAATTCAATATGTTACTCCTTACTCTTCATTATGCTTAAGGCATATTTAATATGCTAAGGTTGGCACTGGATGTGTCATTAAGGATCCTTAGTAAAAGTCTGGAAGTACGAATGGCAGTCTACCCGCGAACGAGACAGGGATCTGACCAAAAGCACGTACTGTGGTGAGTTCACTGTTGACATTTGCCACATCACACAGCTCCAAATTGTTTTGCCTGACTGCTCTTCAGAACCCATAATTTGTACATTGCTCTTCTGTGGAAATTTAGCCTACAAATTTTACTACTCAATAGTAACACACAACCCAAGAAAGAAAATTACAGTGCAGTACATGTGTTCTGACATGTTCTGTAATTGTATGAACCTCACCCTTCCCCAAACTCACATAAATAATTTGATCTGTTGTCATGACACTATATGTTACCCCTAATAGCAGATGCAGTACATTGCGGCATTTATTTGATGTGTGTTTTCATTCAGAAGATCTGATTTTTAGATATGTGCTCATCTGCAATCCTTCTCTAAAATATTCCCTGTCAGATGTTAAAGAGACATTCAGCAGTTGTTTTTTTTTTAGATGTATATCTTTAAGAATGAATGGGAATCTGCTCTTTTTAAGACGTTTATGACAGACATTCTGAAAACCATGTGCTCACTGGAGAGATTTGCACATTTTTAATGAGCTTGTAAAAATGGCAACATAGCGTAGCAGTTTAGGGCTAGATGATTTATCAAATGTTCACAATATTTGCAATGATTTGGCTGGCAATATCAAATGAATCATGTCTTGAATATCACAATTATTTAATTAAAAATGGTGTTAAAGTTAGTACTTTACATTTATTTCTGTGAATCAGTTCATTTGTTAAAATCACTAATGTTCACTGAAGTCTCACTGAATGTATTAAAATGTTTTAGGAAAAATATATGTAGGTAAGCATTTATTTTCTGGTGAAATAAATGAAAATGATAGATACTCTTGTTTCTCTCTATGTTCATTTAGTGTTCATTTACCATTCCTTGCATTAATTATTTTTGCAATAATCTACTTTGCGATAATGACTTTTTGGTTGAAACGATGGTTCTTCTGATTGGCAAAAAAAATGTAAAGCCATTTCAGAGCAATAAATAAATTATATATATATATATATATATATATATATATATATATATATATATATATATTAGGGCTGTCGGTTTAACGTGTTAATTCAGTGCGATTAATTTGACAAAAAATAACCATAATAAGGAAGAGTCCTGAGAAATGCAAGCTTGTAGTACCACCTGTTTACTCCAGAGGGCAGTGAGTGAAATTTCAGCTGTATGAGCAACGCACAGTTTATACAGTGAAGAAAACACCGTTCTTGCGTTCAAAACACTTGGAGCGCAAGTGTGAACTAAGGGATCTCAAGATGTGTTTAAAGATTGAGTATTAAACTATATTTAACTTGAAACAGTGAACTAAACATTTTATGTTTATGATGCAACACACCCGAGACGCTACACAAGCATGTCTGATGCAGGTGTAAATTGACGGGCTCTTAAACAAGCCCTCATAATAAATCTCCAACTGATTGATAAATTCACTTGTGTAATGGATTGCTGTGAACTGTGTGCAATTATTGACTTATGATCAATAATATGGTAATAAACAATACATTGTTTTCTAAAGCCGCTTTTTGTATTGTCTTATCAATAATTAACTCTTCTGCTACAGGAATGTAAAGCATTTTAATTATCTGAATATTTTGTATTATAAGGCCAGGCTATGGGACTCAACAGGACTAATGTATACAACCTGCTTTTTCATTCTACATAAAAGAAAGAAATGGCCCTTTATTACCAAATAAGCTCTCTGTTGTTCTAAGGACACTTTTCTTTAAGGATAACATCTGTGTCTCAGAACCAATTATCCACTCAGGGTTCCTCACAGCTGATTGCAGTCTGTCAAACACATCAGGAGGAAGACTAACTGGATAGTTAATTCAGATGTTCCCAATAATACTTTTTTTTATTTCCTCGTTGTAAAGGTCAGTTCACAGCAACAGCCAAATGAAAAAAACACTTTGGCCATTCATGTACTTTAGGAATAGTTCGCCCAAAAAATTTAAATTCTGTCATTATTTACTTAACCTCATTTCGCCCCAAATACATGACTTTCTTTCTTCAGCAGAAAACAAGTCAAGTCATTATTCACACTCAAATCCAAGGCCGTAACCATTTCTTGAACACTGGGGGGGACCAAACCATTTTGGGGTGGGTGTTTAGGTCACAAATATATTAGTTCTCTTTGGTCCTTTAAAATAGCAAAGACTTTAAATGCAATAAAGGGCCCAAAATATTATAATTTTTGATTTTAAAAGATTTATTTTTTTCTGTACGTTCACACTAGACTACACTGTCTGCATTGCTAGCAATTTGCCTGTTTCAGTCATCTTTAAATTTTTGTGCCATCTCAAAGAAAAGAAAAATATCATTTGAATTTCTTGTCATCACTGATATCTGTAAAATGACATGATTGTGTCAGCTGGTTAGCAAAAAGAAAATATACCAAATTATTTACTGCTCTCAAGTTGTCCCACATTGACAAATATTGCATGTTTAGTTAGATACTTACTGACACTAACACTCTTAAACAGAACTGCTTTCTGATGTGTGGCACTGGAATAATCCACGAAGTTCCCACTTAGCTTCTTAAACTTAAATCTCCCCTTCTCTGATTTGATTGACTATCTCAGATGATATTGACGAGCGGTGTTAGACCACTAAGCACGCCAAATTTTTTAAACTTTTTTAAACCACTATGCTCTTCCTGCAATAACTTAATGACAATTAGACAGCGGTGCATAATGGACCGCAGCAGAACAGCATTAAGGATATCAATTGGGGGGGGGGTGGGGGGGGGGTGGTGTGTGGGGGTCTGCTGTTGTGCTGAATTGTATTCCAAAATTCAACTACCTGCTACAGTCTCTTCCTCTCTTTTTCTAGCAATTTGATAGCATAGTGAAGTCCTTCATTTGGAATGGTAAACGTCCCAGATTACATTTCAGTAAATTGCATAGGCCGATTGACATAGTTGGGCTAGGCCTACCCAAGATTTTGTTTTATTATTATGCATTCGGTCTCAGACATTTGGCTCATTGGTCGCTTCCAACTGAGAGAGCTCCTTCCTGGTTTTGTATTGAACAGGAATTTCTTGCCACTATTACGCCATTGCAAAGCCTTTCTATCAAACAATTCATATAAGTTAAGTTACACCCCATTATCTCGCATTTGCACTCAGTTTGGTCAATAGTGTTCAGAGTGTTTAATTTGGACATTTATTTAAATGTTGCCTCGAGCATTTGGCTGAACCCAAATTTATGTATTAATAAGTCCCCTTTCTGCTGGTCAGAGTGGATTGTTAGGGAGATTAATACAATCTGTGACATATATAAGAGTGGAGTGTTGAGATCCTTTGAAAATTTGGGATTCCCAGATATCAGTTCTTTAGGCATTTACAGCTGCGCCACCTACTCTGTACTATTTTTGGGAGTAGCATACACCCCCCTAAAGCAGCAGATACACTGGGAATGGTGATTACTGCTTTTGGAAAAGATCATGAGGCATCAGTGTATTACTCCCTGCTAATTCAGTGTTTGGGTGATGAATCTTCAACTTCTTCCAAGAGATTATTGGAGAAAGATTTAAACTTGGAAGAGGGAGTGTGAGCAAGGATTCTTAAAAATGCCTTATGCAATTCAAGATTTTACATTGATTCTATTGGACCCCCACTAGATTGTATAGGCTGTGTCTTAAAGACACACCTACCTGCTGGCAATGCCAATCATAAGATGGAGACACAACTCATGATTTGGTGGTGTTTTAAGATCCAAGAAGGTTCCGAATTTTGTGTGTGACGTATTGAGCATTCAAATGTAATTTTCCCCAGACTAATCAGTCTGTTCTAATCAGGGTTATAATCAGTGTTATGATCAGCAGACAAGTTGTTTTAAGGGGATGGAAGTCAGCTGGAGTGCCCCCATTTCAGGATTGGTACACAGAGATGGGGAAGGTAGCGGCTCTCAAGGAAGCATCATCTAGAAGACTGGGGAACTTAGATGCGTTTGTTGGGAAATGGGGCAAATATTTAGCGTTCTTGGAGGGCTCTCGGGAAGGGGCAATGGAGAGAGAGGTGTAGTTGTAAATGTGTGTGATTATTATATTGTGTGTTTGTGTGTGTGTGTGTGTGTGTGTGTGTGTGTGTGTGTGTGTGTGTGTGTGTATACTCATGTGTGACCACAGGAATGTTTATTGTGGGTCAGGGTGGGTCAGGGATTGGGAGGGGTAGAGGTGGGGGTTAAATGTTGATTCTATGTATATATATTTTGCTTTGTTTATTGTATGAATCAATAAAAAAAATTAATCACCACCTACATAGAATTCACATTCAATATGAGTCTGTCTGGGGTGTTGTAAATACTTCAGTAATGCTCTTAGAGAGAGAAAAGAAAGCATGGAACATTTAAGCTACTATCTTTCACTAACAAGCATTCATTTTTGTAACATACAGTATAAGTTCAAAAGCTGGCAATGCCATCTCACAACCACTCTTTTCATGAAAAATGTGTAAAAGATCTATTCTACAGTATAGTTGAAATGGCTTATTTAAACTTGACAGAAAAAAATAAACTAGCTGTGATGTAATAACTCTCTTCTATATGTGCCCCTCTCTTTCTGTACATACACCGATCAGCCACAAAATTAATACCACCTGCCTAATATCGTGTAGGTCCCCCTCGTGCCGCAAAAACAACACCAACCCGCATCTCAGAATAGCATTCTGAGATTATATTCTTCTCACCACAATTATACAGTGCAGTTATCTGAGTTACCAGAGACTTTTTTAAGTTCGAACCAGTCTGGCCAATCTCTATTGACCTCCTTCATCAACAAGGCATTTCCATCTACAGATCTGACACTCACTGGATGTTTTTTCTTTTTGGCAATTCTGAGTAAATTGTAGAGACTGTTGTGTGTGAAAATCCCAGGAGATCAGCAGTTATAGAAATACTCAAATGTAGTTTGCTTGAGACTAAGTGTTTTGCACATAGGGGATAGTTATGTGTGCCCCAAGACACTTGGGGGCCGAGGCGAAATTTTTGTTGAGAATGTTCCAATACTAAATACACAATATGATTCAGAGGAGTGAAGCATGACTGAGATACAATTTCAAGCATTCGAGGCATGACGAACAGCTAACATGACTCGATATTGTCCAAAGAGAAGACCAGCGAGCAACGGGAATGTATGAACGGCCCGTTTCATTCATTGAATTCATTCCAGTTCTGCTGCCAGGGTTCACCGGTCCATGCAGGATCTCCTCCACTGCGAGCAGCACTCCGAATGGGGAGGGGGGAGAGAGAGAGGGCAAGGTCATGCCTCCACTGCCTCATTCATGTGCACTCTCTCAAAATGACACTGGAAAAACAATGGGACCAAAGGGACCATTTTGTTTTCTTACTGTCCAATGACGAATCCTCTTATACAGCGTTTCTTAATGGTGGCGGCTCACAAAGTGCGTGGTTCTTGCACACAGATATTCATCAGAATATGGCTGCTGAGCTGAGCCTGATGCTTTCGCTCTGGGGGAGGGTGGCAAACACTAGGAGGATTCCAGTATCCATCTGCACTCCATCTTCTCAAACATAGAGTCGAAATCCCAAATGGCTCCAGCTCACAGAGCTCCATATTTGGAGGCCATAGAACTGGAACAAGTGGGGATAGCGTCTTGTGACAAGAAACTGTGAGCCTCAATGAAGCGCCATTTTCCTCGTTGGTCCTTTGCAATGCTGTTTCCAACTACGTCCTTATGTGTTGCCACTCAAAAAGGAAGAAAATCAATCCTCGCTTCAACATGAGTCGCTAGAAACACTACAGACTTACACAAATTTGTGCACTGAAATAAGAACATCTGGAGGTGATGGTGCAAAGCCCATGACAAAGCTCTTTGGGGGCATCACTCAAGCATCAGCGAATTAATTGGTGTGATTGTATAATGGCTTCAGACCACGTGACACACTGAATGTGAGGTTTGACTGTAAGCATATTGTGGCATAATTTCAAAAAAGATTTTCATTGAAGTGAAGATAACATAAAATGGGCGTACTTTATTTGAGCATGGATGAATTAAGCAATTTAAAGGTAAATAAGGTCATGAATACCATACAATTCCAAAAGAAATGCATAAGAGTTTGGTTCCAAATGTAATGTTTTGAAAAGATGGAACTTGGTTCTCTAAGTGTATAGAGGTTAACAAAATAAATAGGGTCAGATTTGATTTCATACTGACTTTAATTATGAGCAACCACTATAATGTGAAGTGCTCAGGAACAGAAGGTTTTCTGTTTTCTTTCTAATGCAGTATGAGAATATGTAGAGAGCTGTGAATGTTTTCAAGTTTCTGAATGGAGTGAAGCAACATTGCACCTGAGAGACTAAAAAAATTCCCTCAGCCAACACCACTGAACTTTAAAAACAGATATAAATAAACCAGAACCAGTCCTGGCACACATTCACTTCTAATCAGTCTGAATCAGAGCAGAGTCCCTGAATGGTCTGGTACTTGTCCTTTCTGCCTTTCTAGCAAAGAGAGTTTACAGTATGTGGGCTGCAGTATTATATTCACTGAATTAATCTGTTTCATTCAGAACTTCTTTCTCTGTTACTGAATCTTCACAGGCAGACACATCTCTTTAAAAATAACGCTTTTTTCACAGGTTTCAATTACTAGTAAGAGTTGGAGTGGCCATTCTTTGTTATCTGAACAAAATGTTTGTCCTTTTACATTGCCAAAATTTTCCGTTATATTCCAAACTTCCTATCACCCATTTCTTATGTTGCAGTTTCGATGTGGAAAATGGCTTGTCGATCGGGCGCAGTCTACTGGACCCCACAGTCAGTCCGAGCTCCGGTCTGGTCCTGCAGGCAAACAGCCAGCGGCGCGAGTCTTTCCTCTACCGCTCAGACTCGGATTTCGACCTCTCACCCAAGACCATGTCCAGAAACTCCTCCTCCACTAATGAGCTGTGAGCTTTCATCGCATCCTAATGCTAAATATGTTGTAGTAATTCTATAAAACTAAGTTCAGGTCATTTGAGCAATGTGATTTGCTGCTAAATTTATTCAGTAATATTTCTGAGTAAAAAAATATATTAAATGTGACAAAAATGAAACAGTAACGTGATTTTATCCATTGGGAAATGATTGGATCATGAAAAGAGCTCTCAATGACAGGTGGTTGGAGGGAATGGGGATGAAAAGTAAGATGGATTTTTGACTTGAACAGGAAAGTTGTTTCAAAGGCAGAGCAAAATTATACATTTTGATAAAAGAAAACAAAGAAAGTAAATAGGGTCAATTGTGATTTCACACTGACTTCATGATTTGACTTCATGTTCATAATTATGTACTTCTTTTTTGCAGTTATGGGGAGGACATGATTGTAACGCCATTTGCTCAGGTTAGTTGGGTGCTAATTCAGTAAATATACAAAAAACAAAATTATACTGTAAGCCTTTCAAATGTGTTTAGATGCCATAGAAAATTGTATATCTTTTAATTGCAATATGTGGCTGTCATGAAGTATGTGGGGTGCATAAATATTTAGACCCATGAACTTTGGTGTATTTGGCAGATGTACCACTGACAGCAGTTCAAGCTGCAGTTGGGGAGATTTGGCTTGTTGTGTTTCATTGTAGGGACATGATCTTTATGAATTGCTTAAAGATCATGTACCTATACCAACATATATATATATATACTGGATTACTCAGTTTCTATATTACAGACCCATAGTGATTTTTTATGTTTTCTTCTTTTTTTTTTCATTTTTATATTTGTGTGTGTGTGTGTGCGTGTGTGTGTGTGTACTGCAGGTTCTTGCCAGCCTACGTACAGTTAGGGGTAATGTTGCAGCTTTAACCCACGTGCAAGACAGAAGCAACCGGTGAGCCTACAGCCAAAACACCCTCAGACAGAAAAGGAAATATTGTAACAGATCTGAAGTTATCAAGATTATTTTAAGACATCAGAGAGAGGAGATCATCTCTGTATGGGAGCACAAGTATCAGCAAAACACATAATAACACATAACAAGATAATTGAACCCACTGCAATCTTTTTGATCTTTCAAAACTGATTTACATATTTGCCACCCCAGAAAATTCCATCTCATCATTGATGCTCTCAGAAAGATATTTTATGTGTGTGTGTGTGTGTGTTTCCTTTATTTCTTTATGTTAGGAGACCATCAGTTACCAACCTTCAATCTGTCTGCAAGACAAGCTTACCGGGTGAGTGAAAACATGAGCTGGGCTAGCCAGAATTGTATTTAAATTATTTTGATTTATTTTTACAGACCTCTCAACATCTGACTTTTTACCAGAAATTGATATGAAGCAAATGAGGTTTATTCAAACACAGTATTTCTCAACTAGTTTTTCTTCATGATCCAAATTTTATATTGGACATATATAGTAGCAACCCAACACAATACCTAAAAGTAAGCAAAATAACAAAATGCACAATTATGATCATAACATAGAAAAGGAAATTATTTATATATATATATATATATATATATATATATATATATATATATCAGCATAGAAATACAATCAGAAGTTGTAATATGTGAGAATATCTCTCAAAACTTTTTTTAATCCCAAATTTCCTGAAACATCTGAAATGTGAAAAAAAATGGACGATATCTAATTTTCATAAAAACGTTTTTGTAAAAGGAACTGATGAAGATCATTCTGATCGAATCATTGTGGTTGTTTTTTAATTAAAAAAAGAGAATAGTTAAACAGTGTGTGGGTCTACTTCAATTTTGTTACAAAAGAACTAACTTTCTGTAATAGTTACCAGTACATATTACATATATGTTGCTCTTTATTGTTATTCACTATTTAAGTAATGACACTTTAATGAAAAAGACTAATTAGTGCATTAAAAATGCATTATTAATTATTCGTTTGTTTAATATTTATCTGAATAACCTGTTAGTTCAAATATTTTACAAGTGGTCGACACAGGAAATGAGCAGTATTTACTTATATTTTGCTATATAATATTTCAAGCAACCAAGCAGTTGAGAACACAGTTATTATACATCATCCAACAGGACCAAAACTGTTCTGAGATTGAAAGTTTTGTTGTTGCAGATGAGACGTATCAGAAACTTGCCATTGAGACGCTTGAAGAGCTGGATTGGTGTTTGGATCAGCTAGAGACCCTGCAAACACGTCACTCTGTCAGTGAAATGGCCTCTAATAAGGTTAGAGTTGTTTAAAACCATTACAATTACATCATTTAGCACTCTGTATTGTATATTAAGCATTTTGGGGTACAAAGAGGGAAAAAAAATTATTTGCAAGGTCTCTTTGTTTATAATAATGTGTCAGTAACTTTATTTGTGTGTACGTCCCACACCCCAAAGCAAGGCTGACAAAAGCTTTTAGATTCCAGTTAAAAATATCATGAAATGTGCCTGAACCAACCTGACTACAGTGACATTATTTAACACCACTTAATCAACTACATTAGGTTACACCAACAAAACGAATCTTAAGGGTTAGATCAGGTAGAAATAGCCTGTTAAAGGGATAGTAATAAAATTTTTCTCACCCTCATGCCATCGCAGATGTATATGACATTCTTTCTTCTGCAGAACACAAAATTGTTTTTGAAGAATATTTTTGCTCTGTTGGTCCTCAACATGCAAGTGAATGGTGACCAGAATTCAGAAGGTACAAAAAGGGAGAATAAAATAATCCAAATGACTCTAGTGGTTAAATCCATATTTTCAGAAGGAATATGATAGGTGTGGTGAGAAACAGATCAATATTTAAGTAATTTTTTTACTGTAAATCTATAATTTGACTTTGACTTTTACTTTCACATTCAATCATCTACTGGTTGGGGCTGGTCAAAAGGCCCTTTTCCACATACAGTCCTGGTACATTTCCCTTAGTAACTTTCTAGATGAGAACTCTTAAGAGTAACGGGACACCTGTGGAGTCTTTTCCCCTGTTGCATTCGCACTCACCAAAGTACCATTTTTCTTGTGTATGTTGTACAGTACTGCAATACCATGTTTGTTTTTGTCAGTACTCAGTACTGTTTTTGTTTGTTAGAGTTGTCCTTTTTCCTGATGCACGATTGCTTAACCCAAGCATGCACAGTGTCTAAATGAGAGGATGTGTTTCCGCAGATCCAGTTAACCCGATTGTGATTGAATATTGTGCTGTAGTACACCGTGCATAGTGATGGCTGATCATTAGCAGTATTTTAACACTCTTCTGAACTCTATATATCATTAATCCTTATTCTAACTATTTGCTGTGGTTGTTCCTACACTGCAGTCTGTCTCGATGTAATAAATCTAGTTCTGTATTTAGAATGTAATCTTTCTGACTGTTTTTATATGTTTGTGTTGTATTATTTTTAGTTTAAACGAATGCTCAACAGGGAGCTCACTCAGCTATCTGAGACCAGTCGGTCAGGAAACCAGGTGTCGGAGTTTATAGCAAACACAATTTTACGTAAGTGACCGTTTTTTTTTTTATTATGAAACGCTTGTTATATATTTTAGAGCAATATTTGTAATAGGATGTCATTTAGAAAAATTATTTTTATTGCTTTATGCATTCCATGCTTTGATTGGTTATGCCTTCTGATTAGGATTGGGCAGTATGATGGAGCAGTCGTCAGACAACTTTCTAGTATATTAGTGAGGTAGACTACCTAAAAAAATAGTTCATCTAAAAAAATATATAATTAACTTTTACTTTTAAAAATCAGGGTCTGGTGCACTCAAATTATACAGGGCTTCCTTAAAGCTAGTCAGTTGCTCAGACAACCCACAGACAAGTCAATTCTGATAAAAATGTAATTTTAACATCACTACATGTGATATCCTCTATGACTTGTCATGTATAATTGAATCTTCATGTCAATCTGAAGTAGAGCAGGGATTTTTACGTCCATTTTAGTCTTTGTGTTTGTCTTGTAGAAAAAGAGCACGATGTGGAGATTGTGTCAGCAGCTTGCAAGGAGGAGAAAAAACGACGTCCGATGTCTCAGATAAGTGGAGTGAGAAAACTGAGCCCCAGTCCCAGCCTCCCCCCAACACACATCCCACGATTTGGTGTCAACACCCAGCACGAGAGCCTCCTGGCCAAGGTGTCCCTCAACTTCATTCTTTAACACATTCCATTATGGAATAGTTAGTTGTTGTTCCAGATACAGTACAGGTCGTTTTTGTTACATAAAGTGGACCCAAAATATACCAAATTTATGAGTTGCGCTGGACTGTTATCATTGTTTGTGCTCGTCGTTTGCATATTTTTTCTCTCCAGGAGCTTGAGGACATTGATCGATGGGGTATGGATATGTTTAAGGTAGCAGATTTTTCTGGGAATCGGCCATTGACTGTCGTAATGTTTACAATTTTTCAGGTAAGATTTCAAGGTTCACCAGACTACAATAGCTGTAGCCCTACTTAATGTATATATAATGCAGACAAAAGCCTCGCTTAACTGGTAGAGCAGGATCCTAGCGACGTCAACAAGGTCATTAACATTAGATATCTGTCCTTTTGATGCTGACTTCAATTGCAGTATCTGAAGGTTTAACAGATGTTTGATGAAATTTGTATACTCTTTCATTCTCAGGAGCGAGATTTGCTCAAATCCTTCAAAATCCCTCCAGACACCTTCTTAACTTTCCTGATGACTTTGGAAGATCACTACCATGTGGACGTGGCCTATCATAACAATATCCATGCAGCAGATGTTGTGCAATCAACACATGTTCTTTTGTCCACACCAGCCCTAGAGGTCTGCATGGTTGCTTTTTGACACATACACAGTGACCATGGAAACAATCTTCTGGACAAACCATTGTTAACACCAGTATATATGTGTTTTTGTTTTCAGGATGTGTTCACAGATCTTGAGGTCATGGCTGCTCTGTTTGCCAGTGCTATTCATGATGTTGACCATCCAGGAGTATCCAACCAGTTCCTCATAAACACAAGTATGACAAATCATTAAACTGACTCCAAAATCAGTTCAGACCCTGTACCCAACACAAATTAAAATAAAGATACTATACTGTGCAAAGGTTTTAGTCAATTGTGAAAAATGTTGTATAGTGAAGATGTTTTAAAAATGAATTGCATTAATCATTTATGTTTATAAAATAACTTCATACAAAGTGCAGTGAACATAAACAAAATAAGCAATACTTGATATGACCCCCCTATTCCTATAAAACAGCATCAGTACACTAGCGCACAAGTTTTTCAAGATTGTTGGCAGATAGCAAGTTCTGCATCTTGGAGAACTTGCTACATTTCTATGTATTTTGGTCTCTTCATGTAGTCCCAGACTGACTCAATGATGCTGAGATCCGGGCCCTGTTGGGGCTGTAGCATCATTCTGTTTGCCAAAGGAATGTGTGGAAATCTAAAATTGATATTTCCTACTAAAGCAGAAGATATAAAATAATCATCTTAAGACAAATGTTTTTGTAAAACATCTAATGTGCTTTAGACTTTTGCACAATACTGAATTTCAACACCAAGCAGGATCATATTATAGCATGTTGTTTGCTTTTCACACTTTCAGACTCTGAGCTGGCTCTAATGTATAACGATGCTTCAGTGTTGGAGAATCATCATCTGGCTGTGGGCTTCAAGCTTCTACAGGAGGAGAACTGTGACATCTTCTGCAATCTCAGCAAGAAACAACGTCAGTCCCTACGGCAGATGACTATAGATATGGTGATTTGCAGACTCAAAAACATTTAATTATTAAATTGAAAATAATTTTTGTCACATACAGAGTTCAACATTATGAAAATGTGCAGTCGAGAAGAAACGCCTGCTAGCAACCAACAGTAAAGTGACTTAGCGACCTCATCGCTGTCAATGTGAATTGACCTTATAATGTCACAACACAAAAACTGTGGATTATTTTTAGGATTCATGGATCTAATATTGTATTTCCCACCATCTCTCCAGGTATTAGCCACTGATATGTCCAAACACATGAATTTCCTGGCTGACCTGAAGACAATGGTGGAAACCAAAAAAGTGACCAGTCTTGGAGTCTTACTGCTAGACAATTACTCGGACCGAATACAGGTGCTAAAAGTCTTGCTCTACCAAAACTAAGTATAGGGATCTGCAAAATTATTTTCAAAATTGACTATTCAATGTGTCATCTGAACGATTAAAAAAGTAGTCATCTGTCTTAAAGAAACACTCTAAAATTAAGATGGTTTGGCGTAATGTCTAAGTGACATCAATGAGACGTTAGTACAGCCCTTCAATAGATTAACTGACAGAAATTCAACAAATAAATAGGCTTTATAGATGTAACCCTTTCTTGCATGAAACTTTAATGGGCTTCAATGACTGACAGTCTGACAGAAATTGTCTTAAATTTATTTTGAAGGCTTTATTTGATTTTATTTTGAAAATTGTGCTTTTTTGGCTGTAATGATGCTTTAAAGGGAATTTATTTAGACACATAACTTCCAGCTGATGGTTGTAGCAAGCTGAAAATCACAGTCAGTTACAAATAAAATATCAGCATGATAAAAAAAAACCTCTGATAAGTTGCATCCAAGGAATTCTAATATACCTAGAGAGAGATAACCATTAGCATTCCCATTTATATCAATGGCTGGTGCATGCAGCTCCAGAAGTATGCAACCTGGATATTTATTTTCTTCTTTCTTTGCACTCAGTTCTGTGAACTTCTGAGCCAATGACCTAAGCCATGTGGCTCTATTTAGGAACTCCTTGCAGCAGACAGGGGAAAAAACATTTCATGCTGCAAAAAGTAAAATAAAACAAAATTATAAAAGAATTCTACTTTATTGTAGTGAAATGTTTGCAATATTTTTGACACTTGCAAGAAATTGTATTTTGTCAGAATACAAGGCTACTTCTCCTTTTTGCCCACATAATGGTGTAGTTAAAGCATCTTCCAGCAGAGGATAACTTTGAAGTCTACCACCAAAACCTTGCCCCCAGTACATACGGCGTATGCCCACCTATATTTATAAGTATCTTGCGTAAGCTCAAATAAAATGAGGTATGATACGTCTGGTCGCTTGAACAATGAGGAGGCTTTTGACAGAGATTCTCTCCAAACACGCACAAAGCAGCAAGAGCGCTGATCTAAAGGCACAAGCAAGATACTCAGCTGAGCAACTAATCAGAACATTTGATAACTGATCAAACTTTCCGATTCAGTAAGGGGTGGGACATTTCTACAGTAACTTCTACTGTACAGTGAAATGCTGATGCGGCCGCAGCAGAGTCGACATAATGTGCGCTGTTTATTTACGCACTTAAATACAAAGTTTTTTTGTGAAACTTTGAGTGCTATTTTTTGTTTATTTTTGCAGATATTGACTGTTGTCAGAGTTGGCCAGTAATTAAATCAAATTTTAAAAAAATCTGCCTTTAACTTCTGTCAGTGGAGCATTTTTTCTCGTGAGATGAAATCATTTAAATGTATATTTCTTATGAAGAAACAATTTAACTTTACTAAACACAGTTAAGCACATGAAATCAATTATTTGGTGGACAACTAGTTGACCATCCTAATCCATTCCTAGCCCCTAGTATTGGCTTTTTAGCTGTAATCGGTATGAGGCACTGTATTTCAGATGTAATCATACTTAGTCTTCCTTCTAAAGGTGCTCCAGAACATGGTGCACTGCGCCGACCTCAGCAACCCCACCAAACCCCTGGAGCTCTACCGACAATGGACAGATCGCATCATGGTGGAGCTCTACAGTCAAGGTGACCGGGAGCGTGACAAGGTCATAGAAATCAGCCCCATGTGTGACAAACACACAGCTTCTGTTGAAAAAACTCAGGTAAGCTGTGATGATATTGTTATAAATGAATGTCTCCTATTCAGTATGAATGATTGCTGTGAGTTTAATTTTAATCTCTGTGCAACTGAAGGTGGGATTCATTGATTACATTGTCCACCCTCTGTGGGAGACATGGGCTGATCTGGTCCATCCAGATGCTCAGGACATTCTAGATACATTAGAGGATAATCGTGAATGGTACCAGAGCATGATTCCACGTAGCCCGTCCCCAACGCCTGAGGAGCAGGACCAACGGATGATGGTGGGCGCTGGAGGTTCAGCAGGAGAGAAGTTCCAGTTTGAGTTGACTCTTGAGGAAGAGGATGGAGAGTTAGAAGCTGAAGAGGAGCACAGCGAGACATCAAAGACGATAGACGACATCAAACATCCATCCATGTCCCCGAGCCTAACGCTAGGAATATCTCCCATTTTAGATAGCAGTGAAAAAGAACTGGACTAGGAAATGAACAACATATCCATCCTGCAGTTAGAAACTTAACATGACCCTGTTCTAACAGTGCTGATTCTGTTATGTTTCATTGGCCCTGTCCCAAATGGAGCACTTGATGTGGACTTGCAGTTTCGTGGCCTTTGCTCATGCACCTCTGTGAAGACCACGAGACAGTAAGGTGTTTGCAGTCATTATGGACCTTGAATGCACCTTTTTGCCCAGCCTGCACTTGTGTGGACTCCACATCAGACATTTGGGATAGGGCCTTAGTCGCACTCAGGAGCTAGATGGGTTTGAGGTTAAGTTTTTGGAAAGTATTTGTGTAGTGCAGTGCATAAAAAGTGCATCCACTACCAAAACTGGAGCATCCTGTAAAACCTTTTACTTTTGCCTGTTCTTTTTTAAATCATTGGAAGTTTATATGACCAAATAAGCCTGTATTTTAAAGCTATACTATATTTGTGTCCCAGACACAGACTTTTGCAAAGGACTGAGGAGAAATGTGTAGATTAATTTTTTGAGAGTCGCATGGAGAAACAGGTTCTTCCTTTAAGCAACTGTCCATGCCAGTTGCAGAGGAAAGCTGATGTACTCATAATGCGAATGTTATGGAACTTTTTCACCAGACTCTACAATATTTATTATCTTGAAACTTTTTATTTTTTGGATAACTTCATGCTTTCACCTTTTTTTTTTTTTTTTTTGTCACTGAGACATAACCTAAATGAATGAAATGGGACAGTCACATATTTAATGTAACAAATATTTAATGGATTTAACGATAAAATTGTGATGTTAACAACCTCAGGATAAGAATGATTTCAGTGTAAATGTAGCAAGACTCCAAATGGCTGTCATTAAACATTATCTGTAAATAGCTGTTTTTGACATATAAAACAAAGTAGAGAAGAAACCCTTTAAAAAGTATTTAACTGTCAAACTTTTAGACTACCATATGGAGAATCCCTTTACATATGTCTTTGTACTGAAATGCCTTTGTACCTCAACACATTAGCACTATGTAAACATATTAAATATATCAATATAAACAGGGTTGATTTATCCTCAGTACTGATTTATGAATAATGAAAATGTTTTGCTATTTTTTTTGTTTTAGTTTTTTTGCAATCTAATTTCCCCTACACTTCAACTCCTAATTGAATCAGTGTTTTAATGCTGATTCTCTCTGATGTTTCCATGTTACAGACTGTAAAATTAGAGGTTGCAGCTACAAAAAAAAAAAAAAAAAGAAAAACGGTCTGGCTGCATACACTGGGTATAAGAGACTATTTAGCCTGAGATGGAAAACTTTTATTAAAATGAATGATTTTCATTTTATTCAATGCATTATAGAATTGCATTATCTGTGATTTGGTGTGTTCGACTTCATGCAGCTCTGCACAGACCAGTCGGCACCTGGCTTGATATTGCATGCTGGTTAGATATTTGTTAAGACTTTTTTTCAGTGCTACTGCTGCTTCACCATGATGTATGCTATCAAAGAACCATAAGAGCGATGCTTGGCAAGACTAGCCGCTTGGGTAAGGTGCTACAGTTATCCCAAAGCAGTGGCACAAACTCTGATGATCACACAGCTTATTCGTAATTTGACGGAGTTGACAAGCAGTTCATGTTTATTCTGATACCTTCAGTTCTGCTAACTCTCTAATTATTTTATCATGTAAACCTAATGTTACATATCTTGTTTATTAAAATAATAATAATACAAATACTGACTCCTTTATTGGAATTACAATAATATAGGCTTACTTTTACACATTTGGCAGACACTTTTATCCAAAGCGACTTACAGAGCACTTATTTCAGGGACAATCCCCCCAGAGCAACCTGGAGTTAAGTGCCTTGCTCAAGGACACAATGGTGGTGGCTGTGGGGATCGAACCAACAACCTTCTGCTTAACAGTTCAGTGCTTTAGCCCACTCCGCCACCACCACTCCATGCTGGTATTATATTGCACTTCCAGCAGCACATAACCTATTCAAATTAATAGCTTTCCAGTTATTACGTGAAAAATCGACCTGAATTTCCATCACATCCTGATCATGTGATCTGCCATGACCGATGTAGGTTCAGCAAACTACGGGAAGCATAAAGAGTTTCTCGCTTTTCAACTGCTCCCCTGAATGCAACAGGGAAATTTCACCAATCAGTAAAGCAAGGAGCAGTTCAAGTCAAACACACCACATGTGGTGCTGCCTTAGATCTTCACCAAAAGAATGTTTCTTAGAAGGCAGCATACTGTACACTCAACGCTAAAAATGCCACATAACCCTGTACCCTAGAGCATGCAGCCTTAAACCACATCCCTTTTGCTTCAGTGCCCTTACAGCAGTGACTGTGAGAGATGTATACTGTCATTTTGTTTAATGATGTTAATTGAAGTGATCTGTGTCCTCTTTTCTGTAATAATGTGCTCCAGGGTTGTTGATGTGTTAATATAACTGATATTGTTAAAACTATTTGTTCGGTTTGTTTACAGCTCCTGGCCACATATGTCTCTGATTAAGGTGGTTTGTCACAGTGCGTTTGTTTCCTTTTTGTTCTCCATTGTCAGAGCCAAATTATATTAAATTCTTAATTCAGGTTGTTCTGAATTGCCAATAAATGATATATATAAAATAGTTCTGTTGCATGGTTCCGAGTTTTGACAAGCGTTCATTAATAGAACAGAAATATGTTTGTTTTTTATTATATACCATGTATTCCATCCAAAAAAATTATGTCTTGAAATTGCATATATTATATTGCATATGTGTATTGAGTATATGCCTAATTTGTGCTTCTTAAAAGTATTTATCAAGATATATTGAACAAGTGCCAAAACACTTAAAGACCAGTGGCAGGGACACTGACAATTGTTTTGGTCAAATGGATTCTTGACTGAAACCGTTTTATTTGTGACTAGAATTTAATGTTTCTTTTGTTATTTTTTAAACATGAGACAAAATCTGTCTTTGATTGACCATCTTGAATGAAGACTTTGTGAGTGTCCTTTTCAAATGCCACAAATCCAGATAAGGGCACAGCCCACCATAGTTTTTTGTAAAACAGGAAGTAGTGGCTGTAAAACCCGCTCTGAGCATCACACGCCAGCATCAGCTCTATCCCATCATTGCCAAGAAGACTTAGTACCTCTAAGCATAGGAACTACTGGATTCCTGCTGGGTCAAGAGTGCTTTGGAAGCACGATCTTGCACTTTGGCCAAGGCCGCTGAGACCTAATTGCAGGCTCGGTCTCGGTCGGAGGCAGTTTGCGGTAGAGTTGACCCTAAGCGGAGCGCGAGTCGTTGGCACTACAGAACCCGCTAGCCTCAGCAATGGGTGTTTGTAAGCCTGCAACTGCTTTTGAGCTGCAAGGAACCTTTCCCAGGGGTATCAAGCAACACAGGTTTGTCTTTTTCACTTATCTCTGCCAAATTAAGTCACAGAAAATGCTTTGCAGACACAAGGCTATCCATAGGCCAATGGCTTGGGCAGTGACTTTGATAGCCCAGAGTGCCATGTCAGTGGCACTGCGAAACTCCTTAAACGATTTGGGGTCCAGGCTGTTAGCAACCATACCACTACTGCCATAGTGCAAGGCCAGCCTGCCTGACCTGCCACTCCATAGGCCTTGCCTAAAAGCACAGATATTAGTCTTCAAGGCTTAGACGGATATGCGGATCTGGCTTTCCACACCAGTGTTGAGGAAGGGGCACACGTGGGCCGCGACTACCTCTTCCACCCTGGGAATTTCAGTATACCCCTGCTAGTCAGCGTGATCAAATGTTGTGAAGGCCACAGCTCCTGAAACTAGCATTAAGCTCAGATAGAACTGATCATCAAGCAGAGAATACTCTGGCTTACTCGGAGTGGGGCACTCTAATTGGAGTTTCTTGACTGCCCGAGAGAAAACCTGAGTCAGCTCAGCATCAGTAACTAACGCACAGTTTTCATCTCCTCAAAAACCACTGACCAAGACCAGGATATAACATACCCATTTTAATCATAACCAATGAATGTGATCATTCCCTGGGCGCAGTTTCAATTCAAAGTAGCTTGTTCACAGAGACCACGTATTAAGGTACCTGGTATTAAGAAGCATTTTGGGTGATCCGATCAAAAGTGGTCAGCCTTAAATACAGGTCTAAACGGGGTCTGAAATGTTTTGTGATCAGATCACAAAAACCACATACTAATGAAGTCAAAACACATGTGACCACATCGAATTGGCTGTGTAAACGCGTATATGCCCTGTTTGCCTTCCGGACAATTGTGAAGCACCACCCCTCACCTCTCAATAAACCACTGCACTATCATCTGATTGGAAAATTTAAAAAAGCAGATATATACACAAGCACAAGAACTTCACAGGTCTTATTCAGTGTGCCTGATATCAACATGCAAAAAACAGATAACAAGCACAAACATCTGAAGCTCATTTAATACAGGTAATTTATTAAAATAAAGGGTAATTCTGCTCAAAATTGTACTTTTCTGCTTAGATTAAATTTCAGCTGCATCTGTGAGAACAATTTGCCATTTTTTTCTTCGTAGTGCTTTAAAGGGGACTTATTATGCAAAATTCACTTTTACATGGTGTTTGTACATAAATGTGAATCGGCAGTGTGTGTACACAACCACCCTACAATGTTAAATGTCCACCAACTCCTCTCTTATAGTTCTATAAATCAAAAACAGTGTGTCAAAACGTTAGACCAGGCCTTGCCCACGACTGATGACGGACTCCACCCTCCTCCCCTGTGTGATCTACACACAGTCTGCCATTTTTTTCCACACTGGAGCAGATACAGTGAGAAGAATAATGTCTTCGCTTCATAAGCGTCATAAGTGTTCTGTTGTTGGCTGTTAAAGTAAACATAAAGAGTCTTCATGTACTCCCAGCATCAGAGCCACATAAGACGCAGTGGCCAAGTTTTGTTTTGGAAGGAAATGTGCCCCAAAAATGCCCATAAATGATCTCTCAGTTGGCCTTTATCCCTCTCTGAGGCTTAATTAGCCTGATAAGGGACCGGGTGTGTAAAATCACCACCCGGCCCCGCCCTCCGCCCTGTCACAATTACATCTTGTAAAAAGGGGCATAATAGGTCTCCTTTAATATCATGCAGTAACACAGTAAGTAATAATGAATGTTGTATGTTGTCATGAAATCAAAGACACTCCCCTTGAAATCCAAATACAAGTGGTCACAAGACACGATACCAGGTGTAAATGATGTCAGATAGTGGTGACAGTGTTATTATTTACAATAATTACATCAGCAAAGCACCTTGTCAAGCTCATCTGTATCTAAATATCCAAAAGTGTCAACTCCCTTGTGTCTGTCAAATATTGTATTGGGGGTTTAGGATGCTAATGTGACTCTGTTCTCTAGTTTCCCACACTATGACCAGTCACAAGATGGTCTGTTCATTTAATATTCACCAATTAATTCAACAAGGATATTAAATTGAATTAGTTTTTGTTTAGAAATGCTTCCAACTGAATAGTCAATTCTTTGAAATCCATTTGGTAGTGCAATGAAGTAGGCTAAATATAAAATAATGTTTGGCAGTAATTTTTTTAATAAAAATTCACAGAATAGAAGGGGAAAGTGTCCTGCATCTAATGAGCTCCTCAGACCAGAACATCTTAAAGTATCGACAAGAGCGCCATCTGGAGGCCTTGGTTAATACCACAAGTATTTATTACAGCCAGTATCACAAATGTGAGAGACAACACTAAAGGGAACGAACATAACAATATTCTCTTTGTGAGGAAAAAAAAACAGTTCTAGTATGTAAAATGTGTTTTTATAAGTACACTGATGATTTTATATTCTATGAAGACTCCATGTAAAAAGGTCCAGATGGAAATATATGCTGACATCTATATCCCACACCATAGAATTTTACAATAGATACATTTTAACAATATAAAACTTTTAGATTTGACCACATAAATGAGATATAGTGGTCAATTAGAAAAAAAAACAGTAAAGTACAGGTGTACAGTAGGTGTAAATTAGATAGAAAAGTCAATGCAATTGCAGTTTTTTCATTTTTCTTTTTGAGGAAAATTGTATAATTAATATTATACATTTTATAGTAATAACTTCAATGTTACTTCCATGTTTTTAAGATATTACATTTGAATTGTTGCTAAAAAAGGTTACTTTTCATACATCAATCTTTTGTGGTCGGCTGTAATGCTTGACACATTGTTTTAATGTTATTATGATTAACCGTAATTCGGTGAAAATGTTCTTGTCTTTTATAAAGCCATTATTCAGTCACATCTGAACCGTGTTCTGTCTTTTAAAAGTTCTTATGACTATGTGATTTGTAGAATGCTTCAAACTAAATGTTATGATATGTTATGAAAAAAATGTTGAAAATAAAATGAAAACTTCACAGCATTTCCAATGTGGCTGACAGCATAAAGGCTCATCTCATTAGCAAACTCACAAATATTTGCTAATCTCATTAAATGTATTTGTGAATCAGTTTTCTGTTTGTGAATTTCTGTCAGTGGTGAACTGGCCAGTGGGAGAACCGGGACTTTTCCTGGTGGGCCAGCTACCAAAAGGGGCCTTGATATGACTAAGTGGGCCACGATAAGGTGAAGGGGGCCATGAAATGATGGAGCGGTGTGCCAAAGTGGGTGGCAATATGCAGAAGGGGACAGCTAAACACATTGCCAAACTCCACCTGGTCAACAACTTCACGTCGCATAGATAGAATGGAAGTCCTCACACAATAAACTCATATGCATGTTCTCACCCCAATCGGCCAATAGGTGGCGCTAATACAAAGGCAAACATGTTTTGGGCCACAACTCCTGAACCGTAAGGGCTAGAATCAAAATTATTTTTTTCGCCCCTCTGAATCCTTGAGTCAAGCCCTACATTTATGCCCTTATAATAATGCAAATTGAGTAATTGATCAATATCTACTCAAAGCAAACTCCAAACGTAACCAAACCCCCATATACACAGTCAACAGAATGTTTAGAAGATTCGTGAGCAAAGATTCATACAATTCTGTCCCTAGGGGGCGCTACAACTAAAATTTGCAGCCATTTGAGCGACATATTTCAAATTAAATATGCTTCTTCTTTGGCTCAAATGCCAAGATATTCTTAAAAAATTGATTAAAAAAATTAACAAAAGCAAAATATGTTTTTGGGTATGACCTATAATGACTAAATGACCCATATCTTGTGATCAAATATTTAAACTTAACAAAACTTAGTAAACATGCTAAAAAGAACATTCTTAGGTAATCACTTGTACTTCTGAGAGGGGTGCTAAAAAAGCTGGGGAAGTTCAACAAGGGGGCTAAATTCACCATCATTAAGTCATAAAAGAAGTCATGAAGTCTCTATCAGAAGTAAAAGAGATTATTTCTCAACTGAAGCCTTCTACTTGCCTGCAATTATTCAGCCTCTTTTGAAGAAGCTGACTTTAGATCCTTTGGATCTTAAGAATTATTGGCCAATCTTTAAGCTGCCAAATCTTTCCAAGATTTTGGAGAACGTAGATTTATCTTTTTTTAGGGCTGGTTACAGTACTGAGTCACTAATTGGTGACACTATTGATCATCAAATTCTTATTAGTCGTCTAAGGCATGCTGTGAGGTTAACGAGAACAGTTTTAAGATGGTTTATATCTTATATTATATTGTGAAGGTGGATGCTTTTCAGTAAGGTTTGGAGATTTTTCTTCCCCCTCGGCACCCATTACCTATGGCATTCCTCAGGGCTCTATTCTAGGTCCGATTATGTTTTCTTTGTATATAGATTAAGATTCAACTTTATTGTCATTGTGCAGAGTACAGGTACAGAGCCAATGAAATGCAGTTGTTTTCGCATATCCCAATTAAGCTTAATCAGAGCGCAGGGTCAGCCATGAAACAGTGCCCCTGGAGCAGATAGGGTCAAGGTCCTTGCTCAAGGGCCCTTGGTGGTGCTGGGGCTTGAACCCCCGACATTTCAGTCAGTAACCCAGAGCCTTAACCACTTTGCCACAACTGCGCATTACCTCGGGGATGTAGCGTGTGTGGAGGCCCACGCTATTCTCCATGGCATGCACACACAACTCACCACATAACCCCACCGAGAGCGAGAACCACACATTATACTGACCATGAGGAGGTTACCCCATGTGACACTACCCTACCTAGCAACAAGACCAATTTAGTTGCATAGGAGACCTGGCTGGAGTCATTCAGCATGCCCTGGATTCGAATTCTAGGTGTGGTAGTCAGCGTTAATACTCGCTGAGCTACCCAGGCCCCTCTTCTCAAGTTTATTATTTTTTTTTTAGATCTGCATACGAAAAGGTTTATTAGTGTTTGAAAAAAAAACCGCTTGGTGCAGATGTAACCTGACACCAGCACTCGCTCGCACTGTAAAGCTTATTGCACAGATCTGATCAAATAGAAACTAATTTTGTCCCACCTGTTTTCACTTCAGACATATTTGACTGTGTTTAAAACTTTTTACAGAGTGTGCATTCACATGCTGGTAAAATAATGCTGCATGTTTTATCTACTTACTAAAATCCGCCCTATAATACTTAACCTATTAATCGCCTTCAAATTGACATATCTGTCAGCAATGTTGGCCAACAATAGACACCAGAAAATGTAGCTTTGTAACTTAAAATAATGCTAACTCTTATGCTGCACATTATCGAGTATGTCACTCATTTTCAAAAACCAATCAAAAAGCTGTATTAAGTGTCCATGAATTCACTGCATGCTGTAGCAAAGTAGTGTATACTACTGCACATGTGCATTCAGATCGTGATGTTACACGTTAGATTGCGGTGTGTATAACCAAAGTTAAAAATGAGCGAAGAAATGCCGAGAGGAGAAGATCATCAAACACCAACAACCCCGCAACCCATGCTAGATTTAATTGCTAGACTTGGGTCATCATTAATAGTATGGAGGTGGTTTGGTTTTGAAAGGTCAGATGCTAGTCAAAAGACGACAATCTGCAAACTGCCGAAAATCGGTTAGTCAAAAGCAGCTCGACGACCAACCTGTTTCACCATCTTCGAACTACCCATCGCACTGAATGTGAGGAATATCAAAAGCTTTGCGAGTCAACTGAACACAACACTCCTGCAGCTGGCAGGGTAAAAGCAAAAAAACACACTCAACAAACTTTGGCCGAATCATTTAGCATTTAGTTCCTTACCACAAAAAAAGTGGCAGATGGCAAGAAATAACAAACACTGTCACTAATTACATCACAAAAGACATGGTGACAATTAAAGCGGTTCAGAGACATGGTTTTACATTTTTGAAGACTTTAGACCCAAGATACACACTGCCTGTGCTTTTTTTTTTTTTTTTTTTGCATCTTTGACTTTATGTTACATTTTACAGAAGGGTGTAATTTGTTTACAATTTTTTTTTCTTGTGCTGTGTTTGAAAGAAGTTTGCATGTAAATTATATATAAATAATTTACATACACACAGACAGACAGACAAATTATTGATGCTATTATTTGAATGAATCATATTCTGTTTTGTGGTCATTTCCATATTATGCAAGGCAGGAACTGACATTAAAAAAAGTGTTTTATTTCCTATATGATGGCCAGCGTTTCTTTTTTTCAGTCATTGATAGTGTGGACAGGAATTCTGTTGGGCCCAAGGTGGCAGCCTTACACAGAAAGATTTATGGAAAATAAGAACCGTTTTTTGTTGTAAATTGATTATTAAAATGGTTATTATTTACTATTATGAATGATTTTACATTAATAACAATACTGTAGCACATGATATTTTCAACCATGGTTGGCATGTGAACTCTTAAAAGGGACAAAAACAAAACTACGATAAAGAGTCAAACATTGGTTACATATCAGTGTGGCGAAAAGGACATTCATTCGCAAATGAACTGTTCATGTAAGCAAATACCTGTGTGTCAGCTGGTCATTTTCGAAGACAATTTGAATTGATTAATTATAGAGACCTAAGACAAGTCGTCAATAATGAATGAAGCTGGTTTAAAGCATCTTGAATATTTTACATCCTGTGGGTGGGATTGTATTGTAGTATTAGTTCTCCGAGGCGTCAATCAAAGCGTACTGTAGTTCTGACCCCGCCCCCTCTGTGCATCACAAGTGTTGTGACGTCAAAGTGTCTGCAGGTGTTGGAAGAGGCGCAGTATTGGCGTAAGTGACGCTTAAAACGGCTTTTACGGTAAGAAAACAGTCTGTTTTAAATATTCTTGCAATAAATAAGTCGGAATATGTGCTTTATGTGCGTATTTATCAAAGGGAAATCTGAGAAAATTAGCTGATAGCGAAAATAATAACCTTCATGTGTCATGGACAATCGCGCATCCTATGCTTCTATTTATACTCCCTATGAAAGGCGCATCTGCCACATTAATGCTTAGAGTTGCATGGCTCGGATTCAAACTATTATTTGCCGTTTTTATAGCAAAATGAGAATAATTATTCTAGTTCGCTGTATTTTTTAGCATTGTACCAGTAGATGGTGAATCAAGTGAAAATATTCTCCGCAACCGTGTTGCGTGTACATGTGCTGTTTCCTATTATGTAAGGATGCTCGGATACGGATCTTGTATTATAAGATTCATTTAAATTGCCATTATTGATTACTGATTAAATTTAGGCATTGGATCTCATATAATCATTTATGGCATCATGATTGCACATCTTAGATCATGATCTGAGATCATCTTAGATGTCATCCAATCATGATGCCATATATTTCTCTAATGTAGGAGATTTTAATGCAGTCCGTTTCTTCAAAATTCAGCAACGCTGCTATTATTGAGTCTTTTATGTCCGTGTTTTGAAAGGTCTCATTGCCTTTTCCCTGCTGGAGTCTGGTCAATCACATTAACGCGTTTTGGCCCAGTATATTGGGTTGCTTCGTTTATGTTATATCTGCTTAAAAACAACATGCATTTTAAATAGGCTTCAAAGCTTTGGATAAAGCACACTGATGTTTTTACAAAAAAAAAAAATAAATAAATAAATAAAATGGCAGTTGTTGTTGCCAGAATAATGTAAAAAAAAATAAAAATACATTAAAAATGTAAACAACTTTACAGAACAACCTGCACATTTTACAGTTTACTCTTGTAATTGACATGACCACGATGGCACTGTAAAAAAAAAAAAAAAAAAAAAAAAAAAAATTCTTTACAGTTAAATAATTGTAAAGCGGGTTAAGGGAAAGGAGGAGGCGAGAACCGGCTTGACAATATAAATAATAGTTTAATGAAGAAATAAATGAAACACACACCAACATAAACACAGAGCAGCTGCCTGTAATTCTCTCTCTCGAACCATCGTCACGGGCCACCTTTATCCGTCGCGCACCCCCATTAGGCTGATTGGTGACCGGGCGTGCGTTGTTCCAGCCCGGCCCCGCCCTCCTTCTCTCTACAGTCATAAACTTGATATTAGCCTTCTGAAAATGTACAAATTTGCCTTTTATTTTATAAGGTATTTGCTAAGCGGCCCACTTGATGGCCATTCCACCACGATCGGCCCAAAAGTGTGCTGGCCAATAGGGAAAATGCCCAGTATACCAGATTACCAGTCCAGCCCTGGATGACATGATGTTCACCAATAATGACTCTTCCAGAAACAATGACCAATAAACATGTAGAGACACATCAGTGTCACTCTCACAAACATTAAACACCATCAGGGTAACATGTGAAATTTTAATAATGCAGTAGACATGTACTAAACTACATCAAATATAAAACAGAACACCCCAATGTATGTAACTGATATAAAAAATAAGAAGAATCATAATTATTCCCATAAAATGTAATTAAATATAATGGGTCATGCAGGGAATTCTGGGAATGGCCAAATTACTGTAATTTTAACAATAATTTACTGTAAAAAGTACATGTACTCTCTTGTTAAACAATGTAAAATTTTACCATTAATTATACAGTAAAATAATATACCAACATACTTTTTATATATAAATTAATGTATATTTTACAGTTAATAATTGTTAATCAATTAAACAGTTAAACAGTCTTTTACTGTTAAAAGTACAGACATTTTGTACAGTGCAGTCTTGACCACACAGTGGCCAGTACTGTCAGTCTTGATTATCCGGATCATTTGAATCTAATGGAAGTGAAAAGCGCTCTCTAGAGCAGAGCCTGAGCTTTTTTTTAATCTTATGCTGCAGAAACCCTTTTTTCTTTGAAATTATGACTCTAAAGATGTGCTCAGTCCCCGTCCTAAGGCAGTCTAATGGCTCGGGTTTTGTAAGGCTGAGAGAGCAGCTGGCATGTGTGGCCCTAAAACTTTGCCTCTATTTTTAGTTTGCTGAAGCCCCTCTGTTATCAACAGACATGCTGACTGTAGGATGCTTTTGTGCTCTGTGAATCTTTCAGACACACCAGACGAGGTGTGCTGAATCGCAGATCAGTTTGCAGGGTCTCTTGAGGAGACGTGTTTCTTTCTGTTTGTGCTGTGTCTTGTGGAAGTTATTGGCTGCATAGACTCTGACAAAAGCTTTAGATAAAATGTAGCAGGGGTACGATGGGGTTGCACAGGAAAATTCGCTTTTTGTCTGGTAACAAGGTGTATCAAGATTGCATATATATGGTGTATCAAAGGTCATGCTTATTCAAAAGAACCAGTATAGATAAGGGTGCAGAATTCCCTGCTCATTTCAAGCACATTTGGCATTTCAAATAACTGTATAAATAATGTATTCTACAAGCAATGGGCAAAATTGCTATAAGCAATAAGATCATGCCACTGTGAGCCCAAATTGAACATCCTTCATATCAAATATATTCTTTCCACTTTTTACACCAAATACAGTCCTTTCACTTATTGGACAGTAAATGAAAAACTTTTGATTGAATCACCTTGACCAAAACTAAAAATGATAAATAAGTATTTTGTCACATAATAAATGCAGTATTTTCAGGGATTTTCATTAGCAGCATTTAAAAATTATTAAATATTAGATCAATTAACTTAAAATCAACCCTTAAACATTGCATGCAATGTACTCATGGATTAGCTAAATGTTGTAGTGTATAGTAAAACTGGTGTTAAGGACAGTGCTGTAGTAATTTTTGTTGCTATTTAGTGTTTTAGGAGAAAATATAAACAAAAGTGCCTTTTACCCCCATTGTACCCGATGTTGGAGATTGTTTTGTGTACCTTTTGTACAGGTCAAAAATGTCCTATTTCCCCTAAAACCATCCAATCTGTTCTCTTCCGACTTTCAATCCAATGATAATGTTTCTGTAGTTGGGGAACTCGAGTCCGAGTCACGAGTCCAATTTTAATGGACTCGGATGCATTTTTACTCGGACTCGAGCCTTTGGGACTTGGGATTTCATTACATTTGTGATGCAATGAAAAAACAAAAAACAAAACAGAAATTAAAGAACACATCTCTGTCTGCATGCGGCTGCATTAGCCCCTGAAGTCATAGACGTAGCCAGAGTTGTTTCACTGTTTAAGCAAACACACACAGTGTGTTCTTATGCACAGGCACACTCATCAGTCAACCAATATGCTTAAAAGAATAACATTCTACTGACTACCAGGGTGGCTGGCATGATGAAAACATAAAGACAGGTATATATGCAATGTAATAGAAACTAAACAAGGCAGTTTCACACAACACGGGACCTGACAACTGGTAAAATTGCGTGTGCCATTTGTGCAGCCAAGACTGTGATCGCATTTCATAGAGTGAAGTGACCCACATTATGTCTCTCACAGTTTACTAAAAACAGCATATCGAAATAAAAATACATAAAAATAGTATTAATTTTGGGCTGTTAATTCTTTTTAGGAGTAAAAAGTAGCTGCTGCGAGACGCACATGGACGCATCAGAGATTTTAGGTACACGAGCAGCACGCAGAACTGCCCTACATTGTGCAGTTTCACGCAAATGAACTAGAAAATCGTGTCCCTAATATTATCAGTGGGCTTTTGCAGTGTTTTTGGATGTAGCATTTGAAATCAAATCGTGAGACGTAACTTCTCAGCGAGGGCTAATTACTATTGTGTTGACTCATTTGTACAGTTTGTACAGTATGTACAGTATTTTCCCAAATCACTCGGCAGATAGAGAAAAGAAGATTCAGAAAGAAATCTCAGTAGACTATTATGTCTTTAGATAGGGATCATTTGAAATAAAACGAAATTAAATTGAAATTATAAATTAAAAATGAAGTAGAGATAAAAACGAAATTAAAATTCGAAACATAACCTTGGTTGCAATGACTAATGCAGATTTCATTTGTATAGTCTGTGTTTGAGTGGAGGGGAGAAAGCAATAAATAACTGAAATGTCATCAGAACACAATAAGAATTGTGTTGAAGGACAGTTTTGTCTTCATACACTTAAAACATATGCTTTCATTGTGAATCCACTTTGAAGTTTGTTCAGCTGGATAGTAATCATAAAATATATAAATGAAAGGCAACAGAGGTGTTTTTGTTACATTTATATTGACAAACTGCTTTTCTTAGTTGTGAAGTTTAAAATTAGCTTAAAATATTGATGCTGAGTTAAGATTAAGATTCAACTTTATTGTCATTGTGCAGAGTACAGGTACAGAGCCAATGAAATGCATTTTTGTTGCATATCCCAGCTAAGCTGGGGTCATTCTGATTAATGAACAGATTCATTCAGACTCCACTCGGACTCGGCCTGTTATGGACTCGGTCCTGAGTCCGACTCGGCCCCTTTTAGACTCATACTCGATTGTTTAAAGACTCGGGTTTGACTCGGACTCGACTAAGGTGGACTTGAACCCAACACTACATGTTTCCCTGAAACTGAACAGAATGCTAATTTGCCAACATCTCAAATACGTCTTTTGTGTTGAGTTTTGTTTTGATTTCTTTTTTCTGACACAGCATTGAAAATGCTTGAGATGGAAGCCCTTCACTTTATGATGAACAGACATCTTCAAGGATTTATTCAATGAAATATTTTAGTCATTATGTCATTTTTGTTTTCATGAGAGATGCTCTGTTTGGAAATTATTCTTGTAAAAAAAAACAAAAAAAGAAAAGAAAAGAAAAACATGCATTTAAACTACCGGCAGCTATCATTACATGATATAAACTTACTATACTAACCTTCTGGAACAAAAATCAGATTTTTAGTATTAAATGTATCTTTAAACACTTTAGTAAAAACAAAAGGACATATGATGACTTAAATCTCATCAAGAGTGTCCCTTCCAAGAGCAATGACCAATACACATAAAGACAGTGTACAGTGTTACCCACACATTAACTAAACTACATAGAATATAACAGAACATCCCAATAAACATAACTATTTTCATAAAATATAATTAAATATGATGGGTCACGACCGGACTTCTGGGAGTGCCCGTTTATTGTTTTAAACTGTAATTTTAACAATAGTTTACCATGAAAGTACATGTGTAGTATTGTAACGTTTGTTGCTGGCAATGAAAATGAGATGAACAACCCAAGTGCAGTTTAATAATAAAGACAGGAAATCCAAAAACCCTAACAATAGACTTGACCTAAACTAGACATAGCATAAACTTGACATAAACTGTGCTACACAACAACAGCACATTAACAATACTTGACCAGAGACAATGGCAAACATGAGGGCTTAAATACATGGACATGGGGAAACATAAACCAATGAACAAACAGAACTCTAAACAAGATAATCAAACAATTAACCAATGAAAACAAGACACATGAGCATGGGGGGAAACAGGAAGATCACATGACAAGGAAACAGGAACAAAACATGACATGAACTTTTCAAAATAAGAGACATGAAAAACAGGAACCAACAGAATAAACATGACAATTGTGCAGTAGTTCATCTGGGTTTTCCATACATACAGAAATTGTGTATACGATTCACTTTACACATACAATATACTGCATATAGTATTACGGCTGTATGCTATTCTGAACATAGCTGTGTCTGTTTGTGTACGTGCATGTTTCTTACCTCTACTCTCCAAGTAACATTTGAGATGACTTGTTTAGAGAGATGAACACCAGTCTGATTAGACTGTTGAAAAAAATATTGAAAAAAAAATCTGAGAATAAAATGGATACTAAAATATTTGTATTGGGAAAGACTGAAATCTCCAAAGCTGTTGGTCAAGATTACTTCTTAAGCTCAAATCTCACAAATATAAAAAAAATTTAGGCTGGTTTTGCATATGCAAGTGCGTGTTCTAGAGTAAAGTATCATTGATCTGTTTGAGACATTTAGATTCATATACACCGATCAGCCACGACATTAAAACCGCCTAATATCGTGTTGGTCCCCCTCGTGCCGCCAAAACAGTTCTGACCCGTCGAGGCATGGAATCCACAAGACCTCTGAAGGTGTCCTGTGTTATCTGCCACCATGACGTTAGCAGCAGATCCTTTAAGTCCTGTAAGTTGCGAGGTGGGACCTCCATGGATCGCACTTGTTGGTCCAGAACATCCCATAGATGCTCAATCGTTGGCCAAGTCAACACCATTTGTCATCACTCTTTGTCATGTTCCTCGTACCATTCCTAAACAATTTTTGCAGTTGGCAGGGCAGATTATCCTGCTGAAAGAGGCCAATGCCATCAGGGACTACCGTTGCCATGAAGGAGTGTATGTGGTCACATGAATGCCAGGACCCAGATTTTCCCAACAGAATATAGCCCAGAGCATCACGCTGCCTCTGACGGATTGCCTTCTTCCCATAGTGCATCCAGGTTAATGATGCACACGCACCCGGCCATCCACATGATCTAAAAAAAGAATCTTGATTCGTTCTTCCATTGCTCCGTGGTCCAGTTCTGACATTCACGTGCCCATTGTAGGTGCTTTTGGCAGTGGACAGAGGTCTGCATGAGCACTCTGATCGTCTGCGGCTACGCAGCCCCATATGCAGCTAGCTGCGATGCACTGTGTGTTCTGACACCTTTCTATCATGGCAAAAATTACGTTTTTCACCAATTTGTGCTACAGCAGCTCTTCTGTGGGATCGGACCAGACAGGCTAGCCTTCGCTTCCCATGCACATCAGTGAGCCTTGGGTGCCCATGACCCTGTTGCCGGTTCACCGGTTGTCCTTCCTTGGACCACTTTTGATAGGTACTAACCACTACATAACTGAAACACCCTACAAGACCTGCCATTTGGAGATGCTCTGACCCAGTCGTCTAGCCATCACAATTTGGCCCTTGTCAATGTCATTCAGATCCTTACGCTTGCCCATTTTTCCTGCTTCCAACACATGAAATTCAAGAACTGACGCTTCACTTGCTGCCTAATGTATATCCCACCCCTTGACAGGTACCATTTTAACAAGATAATAAATGTTATTCACTTCACCTGTCAGTGGTTTTAATGTTGTGGCTGATCAGTGTGTGTGTATAAAAATGTATAACCCTCTGCACCCAGATTGAGGCGAGTCACTACGGCACCATGAGGACTTAAGAGCGCATTGGGAATTGGGCATTCCAAATTGGGGAGAAAAGGAGAGGAAAAAAAAAAAAGAAGAAGAATAGGCCCCTCCAAAAACTGCACCATATCTTGACCTTCCTATCCCTCTGGGATTCCAATGAAAGGAACAGTATTTTCCGATTTTCCATATCCTCTAGTAGACCAGCATGATTCTGGATAATTTGAGAATTTAAAAATGCTAATTTCAGTGATTTACAAAACCTGGACATAAGAGTAGTAAACAAAGTAACATGTAATTAACTATACAACTAGACAAAATGTTCTCTGCTTCAATCTATGCAAAAATGCAATAAAAAAAATAAATACAAAAAAATTATATATATATATATATATATATATATATATATATATATATATATATATATATATATATTTAAAAAGTCCTCAATTGAGGGCAATGAATACATTACAAACCAAACAGCACCTTGTTATTATTGCAAAAAATAAATAAATTCTGTTAAAAAGTGCATAAAAAAAATAATAAAACTATTTAGGATTCTCACATTCTTGCACTGCTTGTTAAGCAAATATAATTATTCAAGTGCAAGTAATTAAATAGAGAACAGAGTAAACAATTAAAAAAGCAATTAAACATTAAAAAATTATAATATAAATACATTAAAAAAAGTTATTTAATGCAAAATGAATCTATTTAATATTTGACACTCTTCAATTATTAAATATACATTCAAACTGATTTGATGCAGTAAGAATAATTGAATGCCTGAATGCCTATAAAAGACAGCATCTCTTATCTTAGATATCACACAGACTTAAAATTTTTAATAATTTTTCCCGTCTGCTTACACATTAACGGCTGTGTTTGCTTTAATATCTCATCAAGACAGCATTGATTTAATCCCGTCTGTTTACATCCTCGTAATTCATTAACAGATGTGTTTACATTACTATTGCCTAAAGAGGGATATTTTGATTAAAAATGTAGTGCAGGAGCACTGCATTCATCACGAGACACAAGCGCAGGGGCAGACACACATCTGATTTGACACACATGAGAGCATTTGAAAACAGCCGACTGTAATCAAACTGTGCACACATAGTGAATTTAGTGTCACATTCCTGGCTAATCATGGCTGCACCCTGCAGTTTGCAAACCACTGTGCTGGACAAACGTCTTTAGCTTTTGTGTTTTAGTTTATTCAGTGTTTCGTGCAGGAGCGCTGTGTTTTGTAGATGCCATATAATACTTAAAGCCTGTGATGGACTGACCACCTGTCCAGGCTGTTTCCCTGTCTTCGGCCCGAGACAGCTGGTATAGGCTACAACACTACCCACGACCCTGCATAGGACAAGCAGCTGTAGAAGTTAGATGGATGGATGGAACATTTAAAAATGCGCCTTGAAGTGAATTTCAAATGTAAATTTGACCTCCTTACAAAGGCATGTCATGGGAACGTACATTGCAGAATCGTTGTCATTTAAAAATGAGATCATGTGGGTGTCTGAATCAAGATCGCGATCTTTTAATGATTAATCGTGCAGCTCTATCCTCTACTTTTTCCCATACCTGTTCCATATCAGCCTTGGAGCGGCAGGTTAGACTGTAGCTCTCTTTTGGCCAACTCCAGAAACTCACCCTGTTTTTCAACATCGTCCATTCTTGTGATTAGATGTGATCACTCTACGTATTTCTGCGAGAGCCTCCGTGTCGATCAAGATTTTCATTAGTGCTGTAAAAATGTTTGAGATATCCAGACGTATGTCACGAAGCTCACTGTCACTATTAACTGGACCTCTGCCATCATGATTCTGCGAGGCAGGATATGTGAGAACTTAAATGCTTTTTAATGTCCCCACTGGCCAACAATTAAAAAATTTTCGACATCCTGCCCTCCCAGCACAGTTTAACAAAACTATTACAGTTCTCACCAGTTAATATTGCTTTAAAGGATAATTGTAGCAAAGTGGAGTGTATCAAAGTATAAGTGGAGATCGCCTCTAAGCAATCCACCCTCGCATAGCGTCACGCTTTTGTCTTGGGAGGCAAAGAGCTTTTTCATCGCCCATGGAGCCCGCACTGACATCGTGCGGCATGTTCATACAAAAAAGCATGTGGATACTTCAAAAAGTAAGTGTGCCACACCAAGTGTTTGCGATTTGTATTTTTGTGAAGCAAAGTTCAGAATCTGACAAGGTGCATGCAAGTGAAGGTCTTTCTTGCTTATCATGCCCTTGTTAAAGCTGGTGACATGCGAGCGGATTGTTTCTTTTGTATAGTGAGTAACTTTTATTCAGCATCTGTGAATTACTCCCAAAATTGGAGTCGCTCATTGGAGAACACTTGAGTGAAAAACTTGAGTGGGCCCTACTGAGAGACATCCCAGAGTGGAAAGACATACAGAGCACCCTCGAACACTTCTACTCCAGAATCCCCGCTCTCAGTTCGTTTGACGAAACCATGCTCTTTGATGAGTGGGTTTGCACAAAAAACATTGTCACTTGTCGCATCACTGAGTGAGCAAGACGCAAGACATGAACAAGATGGCCGTGTCTGAGAGATGGGCAGATGTTTTTCTTGAGCTGGTGAGCAAGACCATCAACTTCGGAGTCTCAGCCAAGGTTGTGGTGTTTGTTTTATGCCTGCCTGGGACATCTGCATCTGTGGAGCGTGTGTTCTCATTAATCAATGCAGCATGGACACCGGATAAATCTCGACTCAGTGTAACAGTCATAAAGGCAATGCTTTTCGTACATCTTAATTTTGGACTGGACTCCCCCGCATTTTACGCTAAAATCTTGAAAGACAAAGGCACACTGAGAAAAATGCTGCCAGCGAAAATGCACCCTCTACTCTGCATTGATCTGCGCCTAGGTAAAGATGCATCAATTTAATTTTTGCTGGGAGGGGGCTGTCCCATTTTTCAGAAGTAGGAATATGGTCACCCTACCTAACAGGCATGACTAAGGTCTATACTGGCTGAAACAAAACAGGCTTACATGACAGATGTGCATATTTAGAAATAGATATTACATAAACAACCAATCATTTCCTTCATGTATTTTATAACAAACTTTTGAATGGATTGCATGGTGCCAAATTAACCTACAAGGTGAAAACTTTTGGCAGTTTAACTATGGAATATTTTTTTTTTTTGCCTTCCCACATATTGTTCTGCCAAGAAATCCTTATAATTTTTGTTTATAAAAATCAACATATCTACATGGGCAGGAGTCATTATGGTGTGCAGCAAGATGATGACAAGCCAGTAGAGGCTTACGGATTTTTGTTCCCCTTCTGTCACTCACTCGATGTTGTGTCAAATGTAGTGACACAAAGGGTCTTTCTTGAGAGCCTTGCATACCTCTGAACATGAGAAAAGGCCAATGAGAAATCGGCAAACAGAATTAGCATGTCCCGCCCCCGGACAAAAAAGGGAAGCAGGTGTGCATCTGTCAGTCAGATTTTTTCTTTGGAGCCGAGCGGTTGTGCAGCAGCAAGCTGAAGTTCACTACTGTTCCACTCACCTTTGTTGGCAGAGCACTGCTGTTGGATTTATGGCGCGTTACCAGCCGCTTTCTCCTTCTCTGCACGCTGTGCAGTCCACGACCCTGGGCGCTTTGACAGCGCTTCTGTCTAAAAGAGTGCTTACTTCTAAAAGAGTATTTTCCCCTCTAAAAGAGTTTGTTTTCACTCACAAAAGAGCTATACACAGCAGACGTTGAACGTCCTTTTCAGGCTCAAGTCCCGAGATGGGCATGGTGCCATGGCACATACCGTGTGTTAATCGCCCCTTCCTGTCATCAGACTTTCAACCCATGGACAGACCTCTGTTTTCTGCGGACTGGAGTCCCCCTACAGCTGGTGTCCTGAAGTGTCGTGGTCACCACAGATGCCTCTCAACGGGGTTGGGGTTCCGTGTGCAATGGGCACGCAGCCGCTGACTCCTAGATAGGGCCCCGGCTGCATTGGCACATCAACTGCCTAGAGTTGCTGGCTGTATTCCTTGCCCTGCTAAGGTTTATCCCACTGATCCAGGGCAAGCACATCTTGATTCATTCAGACAGTACCGCAAAGGTAGCGTACATAAATCGCTATGGCAGCGTGTGCTCTCGTCATATGTCACAACTCGCCTGCCATCTTCTCCTTTGGAGTGAGCAGCGACTCGGGTCACTGCACGCCACTCATATCCCAGGCAACCTCAACACTACAACGGATGCGCTGTTGCGACAGGTCTCGCCCAGTGGAGAGTGGAGCCTCCCCCCAGATGGTCCAGCTGATTTGGGGCTGGTTCTGCATGGCACAGGTAGATCTCTTTGCCTCCCAAGACAATTCCCATTGCCCGCTCTGGTACTCCCTGACAGAGGCCCCTCTCGGGACAGACACACTGGCACACAGCTTGCCCCCAGTGAGCCTTCTACTGGTGCTGTGCAAGATCAGGGAGGATGAGGAACAAGTCACCTTAGAGTCTCCTTACTGGCCCAATCGGACTTGGTTCTAGGATCTCACGCTCCTCATGACAGCACCTCCCTGGCAAATTATCCTGAGGAAGGACCTTCTTTCCCAGAGACGGGACACCTTCTGGCATCCACGCCCAGACCTAAGGAAGCTCCACATCTGGCCCCTGGATGGGACTTGGAAGATTTGAGTGACCTACAACCTGCAGTCGTAGACATGATCAACTAATCCAGAGCTCCTTCTACCAGGCAACTTTACGCCCTAAAGTGGAGCTTGATTGCAAATTGGTGTCTTCCCGGTCTGAGGACCCGCTGAGATGCGCAGATCGGTCAGTGCTTTCATTTCTGCACGAGAGGCTGGAGGGGAGGCTGTCCCCCTCCACCTTGAAGGTGTATGTAGTTGCTATCGTGGCCCACCACTACGCAGTGGACGGCAAGTCCTTGGGTAAGCACGACTTGCTTATCAGTTTCCTTAGAGGATCCCCTCCTGGGATCTCTCAGTCATCCTCTCAGGCCTTCAAAGACCCCCCTTGGAGCCGATTGACTCAGTTGAGCTCAAGGCAGATGGCCCTCCTGATAGCATTAGTTTCCATCAAGAGAGTTGGGGACCTGCAAGCGTTCTCTGTCAGCGACACTTGCCTAGATTTCAGTCCGGCAGATACTCACGTCATCCTAAGACCATGACTGGGCTATGTGCCCAAGGTTCCAATGATCCCCTTCAGGGATCAGGTCATGAACCTGCAAGCGCTGCCCCAGGAGGAAGCAGACCCAGCCATTTCATTGCTGTGTCCGGTACATGCTTTGCATACCTATTTGGACTGCAGGCAGAGCTTTTAGGTGTTCTGAGCAGCTCTTTGTCCAAACAGAGGTTAGCTCACTGGGTCATTGACGCTATCTCCCTAGCCTAACAGAACCAGGCCATGCCCGCCCCTTGCGGGAGAAGCGTGGCATCCTCGTGGGCACTGGCCAACGCACCTCCCTAGCATCTTCAGAGTACCTTAGCGAGATTCTACAATCTCAGGTTTGAGTTGGTCTCGTTCCGTGTTTTGTCAGGTCAGAGCCGGTAGATCTCGGTAATACGGAACAGCCGAATGGGTGTTCCGCTTGCACCTAGTGCTCTTCACCAAAATGATCCAGTGTGCTCTCTCTCCCAGGTTAGCCACTAAGCTCTTGCTTCCTGGTTGTTCTTCCTCCCTAGCCTTCTGGCCTGCAAATTCAACAGAGGAATTTGCAGCAAGTGCTCTGTACTGGGGTAGGAATCCACAGTCCTAATTCCCTCTTCAGGCAACTCCCTGTAATGTATTTTCCACGGTAAGGTCCCCCTGTCGGCGGACCCGCGTCTCCCTTGGGCAGTCCCTCTGCCCCCAGTCGCTGTGTTTGTAGAGCTCCTCATGGTTACTGTTTTAACCTCCATTACCTGATGGAGGGAATGAGATGTTGTGTCCCCCTTGCCACGACACTAGACGTACCACCTTATTCTCGGCTCCTCAGTGCAAAAATCTGACTGACACCCGCTTCCATTTATACCCGTATGTCTGGGGGCGGGACATGCAAATTCTGTCTGCCAATTTCTCATTGGCCTTTTCTCAAGTTCAGAGGTATGCAAGGCTCTCAAGATAGACCCCTTGTGTCACTACATTCGACACAACGTCTCGTTCCCTCCATCAGGGAACAGAGACTACAACAGTAACCATTACGTTTTTTTTTTATATTGTACCGCATTATACTGATGCTACTACGAAATTTTAAAGTCCTATTTTACATGCTTGCATGCTGCATTCCTTCAAACTACACAATAATGACTCTTTAAGGCATTATAGATATTACAGTTTTATCTTCTGTTAATGCCTGATCTTCTGTAAAGCTGCATTGAAACGATGTGTGTTGTGAAAGGCGCTGTACAACTAAAAATGACTTGACTTGTCATTCAGACTAAAAGGAAGACATGCCCTATAGTCAAACAAACTGTTAACGCCGGCTAATCTGTTAACCGGTTAACAATATCTACATCCCTAGATCATATTATGCAAACCTTCCCTCAAAGTGTATCAAAACAGCCTTTGTCAATGTGAAATGTACACACTTTAGCATTGTCTTTATTTTACAGCTAAATGCACCTGTCAGACATCCATAAGATCTGATTATCATTATTTGCTTCATCCGAATCTCTTTTTCCATGCTTTGTTGAGTCATCATGACATGTATTGCATGGTAGCTCATGTTACGTTTGTCCTCTAAACCTCTTCAACTTCCTGCCCTCCTCACTATTAATATCCTTTCTAATATTTGCCTTCCAGAAAAGATAATTATTAATCTTAATATTCATTTCACTGATGCCAACAGCAGCTCATGTAAGCTTTACACGGCCAGTAGAAAGAGTCACAATTTTGTGCAATTCAATGGAAGTTAAGGACAGTGTTTTATATTCAGAGGGGCCTGTGGCAAATATTGATCTGACACCAAAAGTAAATGTCAGATTAATGCCAAAGCCTGGCAGCTGATGAAACATTTCTTTTACTCCAGTCTTTGGAAGGAAGTTTCTTTTTTTTTTTTTTTTTTTTGCCTGACTAATTTTCAGTAGCAGGTGGCTCAATCACCACTATTAGGTAACTGGTCTCAAGGAATGAGTGATGAACAGAGAGTGATATCCCCTGTTGATCGTGACAGATTGGATGAAGAATCACTGTGCCTCAAGTAAATCATTTGTGAAATCAGTCCACTTGCAGGGATAGGCATTTTCTTAGGCAATGTACTTACATTTTGAGTAAGTATTGCTAATAAATAACACTTAATAAACTTGTTTTCTTCACAAATGTTACAAGGAACAGTTTCGAAAAAACTTCAACATGAGTGATTCCAGTCAGGCTTCCTAAGAAACCAGTTGGCCTGGTTGCTAGGGTGGGTAGGTAACCTCCTCGTGGTCGCTATAATGTGGTTCACTCTCAGTGGGGCGCGTGGTGAGTAGTGTGTGGATGCCGCAGAGAATATGCCTCCACATGTGCTATGTCTCCACAGTAACATGCTCAACAAGCCACGTGGTAAGATGTGCGGATTGACTGTCTCAGATGTGGAAGCAACTGAGATTCATCCTCCGCCACCCAGATTGATAACTTGGAACACATTGGGAACTGGGCATGCCAAATTGGGGAAAAAAAAAAAAATTAATTTTAGAAATTAAATTAAATGAACAATATACCTTAACAAAAATGAAAAAAAATAATAGTAATATTTTAAAATAACTGCAAAAGCATTTGCTCTCACCCGGAGCTTACGAAAATTTGGGAATGAAAATGGATGGCATTAGGGTAATCCACGTAAATAAACTCTTGAGTCTACATAAAGGCTATCACATTTTTATCATTTCACATGTTATTTTACAGAAAAACAAGTGGTGAACGATGGCTTTTTATAAATGGGGTAATTGCGCTCAGCCAGTGCTGAGGTCGGATAAGCTCTGAGTTCCATGTATCTTTCCCCCATAAAAAAAAATCCTCATCCATATTTCGCATGACTCCAACAAGAACCAAATACAAATTTAGTAGAATTCAATAAGAACCAAAATATTACAAGTATTGCCTTGTAATATTACATGGCTTTGCGTTTTAGAAGGACAGACACCACTATGTCTTCTCTCATCCAACACCTTGATGACACACATCCACAGCGTCCCCCAGTAGACTCAATTTTAACTGCATGATTTGGTGAACGACCCAGAGAATAACTAAACAATACCTAGCTTTACAGTGTCACTGTTGTGTAAAAGAAATATCATACTTGAAGTCATGCTGTTATACAGAGTAGACTATCAGCTTGGCCATGATTATCCATGACTAAATCACAGCTGTGCTGTGTACAACATCATGGTCAGCATCACAGATGCAAGTGTGATATTGCAAAATTATTTTACACAATATTTACTTAATGCACATTTTGTTGTCAAAAATCTTTATCTGCTGAATATTAGGTGGAATGAGAATATAAACCATGCACCAGTAGAAATGTTCCAACTGGTCGAGATTTTACTCTTTTGTTTATACGTTGATATGTTTGCATTGCTATTACTGGGAAGAATTGCCTTATGTTATTTACACGAGATAACAATGAAGAAGAAATCTGTAATAACATGACAAGACAGAGTGTGACGTGTCCCAAACAAGTCAAGACAAGTAACAATTTATTAAGAGGTGTTGCTTGGCACCACACAGCTTGAAGCTATTTACAGTTGCCGCATTGCAACTAACCAAATTAATGTAGAATTCAGTTGATGTTCATCCAAACAGAATTTACTGTCAGACTTGTTTTATAAAATTAGTTGTACTGTTTACAAGTTGCAAATTAAAAGAGAAAATAATCAAATGAGATGAAGAACATTACATTTGTAAGTGTTCAGCTCACTGGATTATCTAAAAATGGGCATAACCGTGTAGTTGTTAAAATATTAACAATTATTTTAACCAACGTAATGTACTTAAATTAACTTCATTTAAAGTCAATAACTGTGGGGGGCCTGGGTTGCTCAGCGAGTAAAGACACTGACTACCACCCCTGGAGTCGCGAGTGTGCTGAGTGACTCCAGCCAGGTCTCCTAAGCATCCAAATTGGCCCGGTTGCTAGGGAGGGTAGTGTCACATTGTGTAACCTCCTTGTGGTTGCTATAATGTGTGGTTCTCGCTCTCGGTGGGGTGCGTGGTAAGTTGTGCATGGATGCTGCAGAGAATAGAGTGAAGCCTCCACACATGCTACATCTCCACGGTAACGCGTTCAACAAGCCACGTGATAAAATGCGTGGATTGACATCTCAGATGCAGAGGCATTTGAGATTCGTCCTCTGCCACCCGGATTGAGTCACTACGCCACCACAAGGACTTATAGTGAATTGGGAATTGGGCATTCCAAATTGGATGAGAAAAAATTAATAAATAACTGTGATCTGATTACAATCATTTAAATTGAAATGTGTGTCATAATGTATATAAAGTCATTTGATCACAGTGAATAATTACTTAGTCATCAGATTACACCCAAAACTGATTATTGGTTTCTAAATGTCTCTTGAATTTCGATGATTTAATGAATGTGGCAGCCAATAATTCAGCCAAGCAAGCAAAGTTATTGTCTGATGCAGATAATGTTAAAATGCCAAACGTCGGCCTGATCTATCACTACCCTGGTAAGCGATTGTCAAGCATTTATAATTCTCTCTCTCTAAACCCTTTAGATGGCTTCAGCGACAGATAACCGTTATGGACAAAAGGAGTCCTCCGACCAGAACTTTGATTACATGTTCAAAATCCTGATCATTGGGAACAGCAGTGTTGGGAAGACCAGCTTTTTGTTCCGTTATGCAGACGACTCCTTCACGCCAGCGTTTGTCAGCACAGTAGGCATCGACTTCAAGGTGAAAACCGTCTACAGGAATGACAAGAGGATAAAGCTGCAGATATGGGTGAGAAACTATTTTCCATCTGTATTGAGAGCTTTTGATTGATTGGGTACAGCCTCACAGCATTAATGGAATGCTTACTTGTCACATATACAGTACATGACAGTTTAGTGATGTGTTGTGGCAACTTTAATGAAGAAATAGATCGAAAGTGGCTTAATGTATTGATTTTTTGAATCTGTTTCTGAATATACAACTCCATGACAGTTTGGGGGATTCTAGCTGTTCCTATATGGAAACTTGATTACCTTTAAATTTTAGCTCTATAGTAGACAATCAATTAAAATTATACTAGTTTCTAAACTCTCCCTTTATTGATATTGATTGTCTCATTCCAGACCCATAAATCTCATCCATATCTCAGGAACAGAGCTATGGGTTAATGCAGTGGTTGTCAGGGGGTTTTGCATCAGCATTTTACATTAGACATCAAATGGTGCCTCAACACAGTTTCAATATTGTTTATTGTACAAAATCTCTTTAACCCTCTGGGGTCGACGGACACGCCGGCGCGTCCTGCTGGATATTTTCGTCATTACATCAGAAACGACTTAAAATACTCCGTCATTTTTGGGTATACAGATAAGTGTAAGTCATCATTAGAGACTAGAAAGGGTCTACTTTTATTTGTGTACACTCATAATAACAATGAAACATTGTGCTTTTGTAAAATAAAGAAAATAAAAAGGGTGAGCTTTCAGCAGTTTCCGTGTTCATGAGCATATTTCAGAAACGCATCACAAAAATGAACTAAAACTCTGCAAATAATTATCACACAAACATGAAACATATGTCTAAAGAAAGCTTAAAATGTCTACTTTTAAATAAAACTATTCAAATTTAAAACAAATATTCTCCTGCAATGCAATCTGTATGAAACAAAGCGATGTACAGTTTTTATTGGATTAGCTCATTATCTGTAATGTGATCCCATCCACCAGCAGAGCAGCCATTCATACGCTAATGTGCTGAGATGATCAACGCAAATGTACGCGCCCCCCGACTGTGAGTTATAATGTAAACCAAATCCATTCAGTTTTCTGCTCCAGGAATGTTTGGAAGATTTAACATTTTCCTCAGAAGAAGAGCAGGACTCCGATGAACGTTTGTATTTTGAAGAGAGATTTGATCCAGCCGAGGATACAATTTCAGACGAGTAAGTCAATTAGTTTTCATTAGTTGATATGCTATTTTATATCAACTTGAACATATTTTATTAGTGGGAGTGTTTCTAGACTTGCCAGACAGGATTCAGAGTATTGAAATTTGAAATATGTCCTAATAAGCAAGTTTTAGTTACATGTAAATGCTGTTTCGGCTAAAGCAGATATGTAAATTGTATGCTGTATGATATAAAAATAATATGTAATATGATATATTATGCTTTATGCTTTGATCACAAATTGCATTTTACAATATATTTAAATAGAAAACTGTTCTTTTAAATTGTAAAAAGAGTTCAGAATATCAATGTTGTTTCTGTATTTTGGATCAAATAAATCCAGACTTGGTGAGCAGAAGAGACTTCTTTTAACGGTAGTGTAGGTCTAAAATTAAGTAAAGTCTTTATGTAAAGAAAATATATAGTCAGATTACTTCTTTTAACTTAAAACTTGATTTGGATCATTAAGGTCTCACATTACAATGTACCAGTTGGTTTATGATGGCAGTGTTAGGTAAGTTACTTAAAAATAGTAATTAACTACAAATGGTTAACTACTTTTCTAAAAGTTGTTACCAGATTACATTAATGATTACTTCATGGAAAACAATCATATTACTAATTTCTTTACTTTTAATTTAGTTTCTAAAACACTTTTCACAAAAAGGTTTTTGTTTTTCCACTCAATGAATTGAAAATAATGTCTATATTTCCTCCTTGTTTATACTGTAGCTGTTGTCCCTTTAGCTGTCACAGAAACACAAACAGTCATATAAGGTTCCATTTATTAACAATAATTAATGCATTGTATCATGAACAAACAATTAGCAATATATATTTTACTGCATTTATTTACTATTTTATATATCTTTGTTAATGTTAGTTAATAAAAATACATTTGTTCATTGTTAGTTCATGTTAACTAATGCTGTTAATTCATGTTAACTAATGGAACCTCATTGTAAAGTGTTACCAATTAAATCAAGTTTTAAATCTATTTTAAATACATATTATTTTAGAAATATGCAATGACTAAAAATGGCTAAAGGAACGAAAATGAAAAGCAAAAACAAACAAAAGTGTTTGCAGAACCTAAATGGAATAAAGGCCATTTCAATTGTTCTGGAGTGAAAGCGTTATTTTTAAACGCTGTTAACAGGTCATTTCATTCCGATTCATTTTTTAATGAAACCATAGGCTAAATGTTTTATTACAGTAAAATTTCAGGAACTACAGCACTTCCTGTAGCCCAAAAAATGGGGCAACACTCGATTTAGTTAAACATGATAGTCAGGTGCTTTGAATCTGAAGGAAACGGCAGCTTCACACATTTCTTTGTCTTAATGCTTGTCTTTGTGGGTGTAGCCTTCTGTGACATCCTGAAGACCTTTTTGGCAATTATATAAAATGACTAAATATACATGTACGATTAATCCAGATGCAAGAAAAAATTACATTTTACAAAGGTAAAAAGTACATTTCTCAGTTGTTTCCAAGTCTTCACTGAATTATTGTTAGATGTGATGCATTAATAAATATTTGATGCTGTTGGGTTCTGACCGAGAAGCAGATCTGTAGTTAAAACAAATAATTAAAATAAAACAGTTAAACAAATATTGAATCATTTAAAAAATTGGCCCATATAATATGGTTTAGTCCAAATGTGCCCATGCAGTGTGTGCGTGCATGCAGGAGAGAGGGATTTTGGCTACTAATTGATTTTAGATGTCCAGCTCCAAATATTTTGGTGATATTTTTAGTATCAAGACTACATTTATTGAAAATACGTTATTTTATATAGGCTACTGTAAATTATGCTTGTTATAATTTCTATGCTGATAATTCCATCCAACACTGATTTCTGGTTTCTAAATGTCCCTTGAATTTCGATGGGGAATGTGGCATTCACAGAACAAAAGAAATTAGTAGTTGGCACAAACCATGTTGAGCTTCATTGCACACAAGCCTATATTTAATATAAATCCTTAATGATTAGATTTAATATAGAGCTAAATAATTTAGATCAACCAACGCAGTCCACTGTCTATAGTAAGAGACAAACAGTAGCCAGTGGTCAGTAGCCAGTATGGTGGGGTAGGTTTGCTGATTGCCAAATGAGTAACCAATCAGAATATGCTCATGATGTATCAGGACCCCCACCCAACTGCTTAAATTTCCCTCCGGTGGAAGACAATCCTCCCCCACCTCACAGAGCAGCACAGACCCAGCCATATCCACTCACATTAGAGAAAAGCTCTCTCTGAATTTACTAAAGAAAAATGACACTGTTCCAGGTCATAGTCTGTTGTCCAGAAATATGTGAAAATGTGGAATGCTAGCTGACTACTTACTGAATACTGCCTACTATGTTTTAATAACTGATATGTGAAACAGAACACATTTTTATATATATATATATATTAACATTGTCTTTGTGTTTGTTTTTGGGTTGTCACAGTATGCAATAGACTGGCATGTCTTTGTAACGTTTGGGTGTGCTGGGAATCAAGGAGATAGGAGACACAGGAGTAGGAACTTTAGATCCTTTAATAATTTACACGCTGGAATAGGAACAAACTTCACAAACCAAACATTACTTGTTAACACAACATTCAAGGACTGACCCAGACTGACAGAACTAAAGGATATTTATACACAAGGAACTAAACGAGGGAATGAAATGCAGGTGGGGATAATGAAGGAGTGATTGAAACAGTGACTTATGGGAAATGTAGTGAGGGAGAGAACTTCAAAATAAGAGTCCATGAAACTGGTGAAGACAAAACGTGACAGTCTTAAAGTCAATTTTAGGTCAAAAATGGCAAAAAGATAAACAGCTTTCTCTTGAATCTCATCAGTCAATCAATGTTTCGAGGACTGAAGGCTATACAATGCCTGAAATTGCCAAAAAAAAATGAAGATTTCATACAAAGGTGTACACTACATTCTTCAGGGACAACTGGCTCTAACACGGACAGAAAGAGATGTGGAAGGCCAGATGTACAACTAAACAAGAGGATAAGTCCATCAGAGTCTCTAGTTTGAGAAATAGACGCCTCACATGTCCTCAGCTGACAGCTTCATTGAATTCTACCCGCTCAACACCAGTTTCATGTACAACAGTAAAGAGAAGACTCAGGGGTGCAGGCCTTATGGGAAGAATTGCAAAGAAAAATACACTTTTGAAACAGAAAAAAAAAAAAAGAAAAGGTTAGAGGGGGCAAATAAACAGACATTGGACAACAGATAAATTGAAAAGAGTGTTATGGATCTTAACCCCATTGAGCTTTTATGGGATCAGCTAGACTAAGAGAAAGGTGCGTGAGAAGTGCCCGACAAGACAGCCACATCTATCGCAAGTGCTACGGGAAGCGTGGGGTGAAACGTCACCTGAGTATCTGGACAAACTGTCAGCTAGAATGCCAAGGAACTGCAAAGCGGTTCCAAAAAGGAACAAACTTTTGGGTTGCCAAAAGGCTGAAAACTATCAAGATATAATTTTTTTTCTTTTTCAGGTTTATCTCCCATGTCCCTACTCTGTACTGCAATTAATAAAAATGGTTGAGGGACAGTTTTATAAAGAACTGAATAACTTTCCTATACTGCAGCATATTGCTCCAAAGATGCTGATACTTTTGTGATATCAGAGACAAGATTCAAAAATAGACTACATTGTTCAATACAGGTATTTTGTTATATTAATAGGTCTGTCAGTGCTGCTCTTGTAGACACAGTGAAAGGAAGCCATTATAACCTCATAAAGTCTCTATAGGAGTGAAATGTTAGATTGAGTGTCTGAGAGAATTTAGTCTATTGATTTGTCAAGCTAGGCTGATATCACTTGCAGGGGTACACAATTTACTGTATATAAATCCTTGTCTACAGTTTAACTCATGGTTCTATCCTATTGTTTCTCTCAGAAAGTCTTTTGTGGTTGAATCAGCTGGAATGACTCACATAAAATGAAAAGGACAGGTTTGAAGTTTTCATGAATGAGTGATATAAAGAATGTTTATGGCTGATTATCTGCCAATGCCAAAATCATATATGGTTTGAAAGGAGGCCTAAATATTATTTACTCAAAATGTATTGTTTTGAACCAGTGTAACAAATTACTTGCTGCATCTGTCTGAGTGGATACTGAATTTACAGCTGGCTCACTTACTGACTGGCAATGTGTTGTTAAAGATTAACATTTTTTATGTAATTTTTTTTTTGTTACAAATATTTGTTTAATGAAGAAAATGTTACAAAACATATTGTTTTGGTTAGTATGTAGTTACAGAATACTGTAGAAAACACTGCTTGAGCCTTTAACCACACAGAACACCCTAGAAACCACCTTACAGTGCCCTTGTAACAATCTAGATCACCCTATAAACTGCATAGTAACTCATTAACAACCTCTTAGAACACATTAGTAATCACATTGAAATTGCCATTGTTTTAATGGCATTCTATTATTTTATTCTGCATTACTCAGTTTTTAAATTTTTTGTAAACCTGTTTTATTTTTATTATATTTAATTATTTTATAGTTTGCAAAGGAAAACTGTTAAAGTTATATTATAGGTATAGTGTGTTTATTTATTTATTTTTACTTCTATGAGAAGCCATAGTTTGTAGACAGTCCCTAAATAAGGTCTTGTACAGATTGCTGGATTAGAAACAACTGCGCGTGCTCATAATTAACAGGCTAATTTCTCTGGTGCAGTAATGCAGGGCCTTTACAAAACCAATAACATCCTGTATGCTCATTGTCATACTCGCTCTCTTATTGTACTTCTCGATAGGAGGACTTTTAAACCGAAACCACAGCTAAATCCTGTTCCTTATCTGTCACTCACTCGACATTGTGTCGATGTAGTGACACTAAGGGTCACCCTTGGGAGCCCCAAACACTTTGAGAAAAGGCCAATGGGAATTGGCGAGTGAAATTTGCACTCCAACGGACATACGGGTCTAAAAGGAGCAGGCTCGTAACCACTCATTCTGATTTTTTTCTTCGGAGCCGAGCAGTTGTGTTCAGCGAGCTAATTCCCTCTGCCGTTGCATTCATCTCTGAGAAAGCTGTTGGATTTATGGCGCATTACAGCGGTTTCTCTCCTCGTGCACTGGTTGAGTGCAGAGAACGCCCCTGGGCGCTTCAGCAGCATAAAAGAGTATATTATTCCTCTAAAAGATTATATTTCCTTTCCAAAAGATTGACACTGACGGAGAGCATCTTTCTAAAGTTGCCTTTCCATCTGAGTATAATTCCTGGTTATGGTCATTACCTCTCCACTTCCGACAGGCACGATCGCTGCCTCGTGTTTGGCCACTACCCGCACAGAGGCAGCATTCATGGACGGGTCATGTTCTCATTGCAAGAGCAAGACCATGGCAACATTGCAGTTGCGGCTTTCTTTCATCAGCGGGAAAGCCACCCCAGCGGCTCCCTGCCTCGGTCCTTCTACCCACGGGAATGAGGCTGTGTTGCTTAGCACTGGGGGCGATTTGGGGACCCCAACAGAAGCCTCTCTGCTGGGTAAACCCCCACGGATCTCCCATTCCCCAGGATGCTCGTTTGCCACAGTCAAGTTCTGCGATGAGACCGCAGGCTCGTCAAAGCGGCAAATTCGGGATCTCATTCAGGGCTCGCGAAGTGGAGCATCTCTTTTCTCGGGATGGAGTTCAACTCTCTTTATGATGGCGTGCCTCACAAGTGAGCGCTCAGTCGGTGCAGAACTGCCTGAAGTCGTTCAGGCAGAGGATGCAGTCCCACTGAAGCAGTTTCAGAGACTCCAGGGGCATATGGCGTCCTCAGCGGCGGTCACAGCAATCTGGTTGATGCATATGAGACTGCTTCAGCACTGGCTTCATTCTTGAGTCCTGAGATGGGCATTGTGCCGCAGGGGTGCCCTTAGATGGACATTGCATTTCTGCGGGCAGGGGTCCACTTAATGCAAGTGTCCAGGAGCATTGTGGTTACAACAGACGCCTCCAAGCTTGGCTGGGGAACCGTGTGCAACTGGCACACAGCTGCAGGCTCCTGGACAGGGCTGTGACTGCGTTGGCATATCAACTGCCTCGAGTGGCTGGTGGTATTGCTCGCGCCGTGGAGGTTTTGGCCGTTGATCCTGGGCAAGCACATGTTGGTCCGGACAGACAACAAGTTGACAGTAGCATACATTAACATCAAGGCGTCTTGCGCTCCCGTCGCATGTCACAACTCGCCCTCTGTCTCGTCCTCAGAGTCAGCAGTGACTCAAGTCGTTGTGAGCCACTCACATCCTGGGTGACCTCAACAGCATGGCTGATGCGCTGTCGTGGCAAGTCATGCTCAGGGGAGAGTGGAGACTCCACCCCAGGTGGTCCAGCTAATTTGGAGTCGATTCAGTCAAGCGCAGGTAGACCTGTTCACTTCCTTGGAATCCTCGCACTGCCCGCTCTTGTACGCCCTGACTGAGGCTCCCCTCAGCACAGATGTGCTGGAACACAGCTGGCCCCGGGGGCTGCACAAGTATGTGTTCCCCCAAGTGAGCCTACTTGCACAGACCCGGTGAAAGGTCAGGGAAGACGAAAAGCAGGTCATCATAGTAGCACCCTACTGGCCCACCCAGACTTGGTTCTCAGACCTTACTCTCCCCACGACAGCCCCCTCCACCCCATCAGTTTATTTCTGCATGAATGTTCGTTCCGAATGAGCTTTTGACTCGGATCAATGTTGTGCTATTCACACCGGGTCCGACAAATCGTCTGCCGACAATCCAAAGTTAGTTTTTTTTACGGAGAGTGGTCTGATTTTCTTTCACTTCGGACTGTGATGAAAAGTGACTGACCAATGAGATAAGGGGCTCTATTTTTGTGAGTGCGCAATGCTACGCACAATGACAGTATGCAAAGTCTTATCCAATTTTCTTGAGAGCGCTAATTCTAATCGCAATTTTCATGCGAGTGCAAAGTGTTTGCGCTATTGTGGGTGTATGCTCGCAAACTGTGGGTGTATTGTATGTTAATAAGGTGGTGCAGAGTACAATTTTACAATACAATAGCATTTTGCTATTTTCCAAAGAAATAGGTTATTTGGAAACCACATCTTAACTCAGCACAAAGTTTAAACTCAGTTCCTGTATTTGCAGTTTGGAAATTCAACCAGCAGGTGGTGATAAAGTAAAATCTCTGAAAATTTTGTGGAACATCAAATTATGTCATTGACAATTAGACTTGTAGCTGTCTTATATGAAATAAAAATGTATGAGATTTGTGTTAAACTATATATAGGTCATGATTTAATTTTAAATTATTATTATTATTATTATTATGTATAAATTTACAATTGTATTTATGGTCTTAATTTGTAGGCCTAAAGGTATTTTTCCACTTGTTCTCATAGAGTGATTTTTAAGTCACTGTAAAACGGGATGGTGGAACAAGTTGGAAAGAGTCAAATGTTTGGAATTGGTAGGCTATAATATTTTGGCCTCTTCTTTTTTGGCCTCTTATTTTGATTATATTTTCATTTCTTTTGAAGTGTAATTTCAATTTAGAAATATTTTTAGTTTAATTTGTTTGTTTCAATAATGTAAAAGGAAGGGCACTCAAAAAACAATCTGTTCGGAGTGGAACTTCAATAGCTTTCCCTTTGAAAGTCTCTGCCTTTTCTGAGCACTGAAGTAAAGCAATTATTGTTAATTTACACTTTACAAATTGATTCCGTTATTAATTTTATCTGACTCCAATTTAAATTGAACTCTAATTTAGATTAAAGCTCTAATTACTTACTGATCATTCTTTTAATCTAATCTTTTAAGTTATTGATTACTCTGAATCATCTTAATTTTCATTATCCTTTCATTCGGGTCCCAATTGTCGCTCAGAGTCATATGCCAGCCAGTTATGTTCATAGTTGCAGGGTTTACAAATATCATCTGATTCGGCCAACTACTGCTGGCTCATAACCAGATGATAGTTTTATTTAGTCACGTTTCATACAACTTGCTAAGACAGTAATAAGCAGTGACTGGTAGTCTTATGTGGTTTTCTCCTATTCATAAGCTCCAGTAATGTCATTATTCTGGACATAAGTTTGCGGTCACAAAAGGCGGGACGCCACTCTTGAATCTACCAATGATAAATTATTTTGGAGGAATACAGAATAAATCAAAAAGTAACTATTTATTTGTCAGGTACGATTTAAAATGTAAGCCAATTTCACACGTGATCAGAATAAACATACATTCCTAAAAATAAAAGACAAGTCAAAGAAACATACCTGTTAATGGAAAAAAAAGTAGGTCTTTTGATGTTTATAAAGAATGCACCTAATCTGCATACAGCATCTGGTCCCTGTGAGAGATTTGGGAGGGGCAAATCCATGATATAATGCAGTATTTTACTAAGATCTTAAATCTTACTTGTGATTTGACTTTGATGAAAGGGAATGAGACGGTGTTACCAGTCACACTGAGACCTCTTGAATGATGTGGGTGAGAATTGCGTTTTATGGTCCTTGCTCAGTAGGGTGTGTTTTGTCATGTGGAGATGTTTTTCTATGTGAGAGTTTTTATGACTTGTTTCTTGCAGAGTTGCATAGTCATCTTGGTGCCAGCAGCCACACAATAAATGTATTACATTTTTAAAAATAAAAAATCGGCCAGTAGAAGTGAAGTGCAGGCCAATACAATCACTGTTAATACTAGCCATAATTTGTGTCAGTAGATGAAAATTATTAAATTATTAATAATACTTACATTCTTTGTAATTTAATGGAACCTACATCCAAATTCAGAAGTGAATAAAAAAAAATGTATGCATATAAAAGGAGTGTGTCACTGTCAAATACATTTTTCCGACAATCATCAAGGATGCAATTAAAGTGTAATATTCAGTTATTTTAATTCACTGCATACATTCTATTCACACTACCAACTTATAATGAATGTGATGTCTTGGTTTATATTGCTGGCGCTTGAGGGAATTAACTGTATAATAGGATGAAGATGGTGGAATAACCAGAGAAGAACCACAGAATTAAATTGTACTAAAGTGCTCAGGGGGACCCTCCCCCCTCCATCTGCTATAATACAGTGGTCTCCACGTGTGTCCGTGTGTGCGCACACGTGTCTTTGGTGTGCAGGGATTTGATATGAGGGGGCGTGGCTAATTCAACGGTCTGGTGGAAGTTCCAGAACTGCTAAAATTGCATACAGCACCTATAATAATTCTGACTTAAGTTATTAGTATCAGGTTTTGCATTTGGTCAGATGCTGTTATTTCAGTTCATCTCATGCCTTAATGTATTCCAGGACACAGCAGGACAGGAGCGCTACAGAACAATCACCACTGCTTACTACCGTGGAGCCATGGGCTTCATCCTCATGTACGACATCACCAATGAAGAGTCTTTCGCTGCAGTGCAGGACTGGTGAGTCAACTAAACATGCATGGCATGCAAAAACTATCTAGCTAGGAATGCTGACAGGTCTGTCCAAAAAGAGCTCCTCAAAGTTTATTTGAAGAGAACTAAAGTGTGTCTCTCACAGGTCCACACAGATTAAGACATACTCGTGGGATAATGCCCAGGTGCTTCTAGTGGGCAACAAGTGTGACATGGAGGATGAGAGGGTCGTGGCCTCAGAGAGGGGCCGACAGCTCTCCGAGCATCTCGGTGAGTTTGTTTACTTGATTTGTCCCTATTTTCTATGGTTTGATAATTGTAATGATTTTGGCAAACATGTATTTGCTATATTGGACTCCATCCATCACAACCTTGTGAGCTACTTAGCTTTTTTTTCGACCTAAATATGCAGCTTCCTGGAAAATCACCTTAAATGAGAAGGAACTGCCTAAGTGACCGATTTGGAACATTTTACATAAGCAGAAATTCAACAGTGCTCCTCACAGAAAGCACGCAGATGACTCGACTCACAATTGATTTGATCAGTTTGTTGTTAGCATGTTACTAACATGAAAATAAGCATAAAGTACATAACATACACATATTGGTTAATATAGCCAATTTGTAATGACAGTGTTCAATTTCTTGATCCATACTTTTTGTTTTGAAATAATGATGTATAATCAACATTGCTCTGATTTTTTTTATTAAGCCCGCCACAGTGTATTAAGGCCTTCTCTGCAAAAGATGCATGCAATGCTGCCTTAGAATTCAGCCAAAAGATGACATGTGATTTTGAATTTTTAAAATTATGCCAACGTAGGCCGCTCAATTGGTTTTGGAACAGAGCCTTGGTCTTGACTTGGTTTCTTTTTTTCATCCTCAGGTTTTGAGTTTTTTGAGGCCAGTGCCAAGGACAACATCAATGTTAAACAAACCTTTGAGCGGCTGGTAGACATAATCTGCGAGAAGATGTCGGAGAGCCTGGATGCTGCTGATCCTGCAGTGACGGGAGCCAAACAGGGGCCACAGCTCACGGAGCAGCCTGCCGCGCCGCACCAGGACTGCGCTTGCTGAGCACCCCCCAAGCTTCATCTGCACTGCCTTGCACCAACACAAAAAACGAGTTTAGGTATTTAAAAAAGAACAAGAAACATAAAACCCTCAATTTCCCTTACTGCCTCAACTCGCCACGCCCTCTAGCCCCTCCCTTGCTCCTCCCTTTTACCTCTCTCTCTCTCTCTCTCTCTCTGAACTCTCATTCTCATTTTTGACATGCCAAGCATAGAAATGGTTTTATTCAACATGCAATCCATTCACTTTTAAAGGGAAAGCCATAGCACCCTTCAAGGGTTTTTGATCAGGCCTGAAATTCTAATTTAGCCCAGGATAACTTTTAACCTTAAAATTAGGCCTAAGTTCAAATTTTAGCAGTGTGTGTTAAGGACCAATATTCGCTTCATTTAGGCCAGGCCTAAGTAAACTTAAGGCCTTATGTTGGCATACTTTTAGCATGTTTCAGTTTTCAATGCCTTCATTTCACTTTATACAATAAAGGGATAGTTCACCCAAACATTTGAATTCTCCCATTATTTACTCACCCCATGCCATTCCTGATGTTTATGTCTTCCTTTCTTCTGCAGAACAAAAATTAAGATTTTTCGAATAATTTCTCAGCTCTGTAGGTCTTCACAATACATGTGAATAGGTGCCAAAATTTTGAAGCTCCAAAATTCACATAAAGGGAGGATAAAAGTAATCCAGTGGTTAAATCCATGTGTTCAGACATGATATGATAGGTGTGGGTGAGAAACAGATCAATATTTAAGTAATTTTTATCATAAATTCTCCTCCCTGCCCAGTAGTGGGTGATGTACACAAAAATGTGAATCAACAAAAACAGAAAATAAAAAAGGACTTAAATATTGATCTGTTTCTCACACGCACCTAACATATAACTTCTGAGGATATGGATTTAACCACCAGAGTCATCTGGAGCACTTTTAAGTTGCCCTTAAGTGGATTTTGGAGCTTCAAAATTTTGGCACCCATTCACTTGCATTGTATGGACCGACAGAGCTGAAATATTCTTCTAAAAATCTTAATTTGTGTTTTGCAGATGAAAGCAAGTCATACACATCTGGGATGGCATGAGGGTGAGTAAATGAAATAATTTTGATTTTTGGGTGAACTATCCCTTTAAGATTATTTTCTGCTGCTGTTCCTGTCCTTGAACTATTTATGAACAAATATTTAAAAAAGGAACAGAGAGTGATTTCTGTATATTTGTTCCAAATGTGTACATAATAAAATACAGTGCAGTATTTAAATTATACATGTAGAGATACATATATAAAATGTTTAGTTTTTCTTTGAAAATTATTCCAAAAATATAAAAGAACATTAGAGAAATGCTGTTGTCATGGTAATTCTTAGCAGTGCTTGTGACAAACCTCTCTTGCTTATTTGTACCTGTTACAATTTGTATCTTGTTCACTGCCTTGCTTCATATAACTTCAGTCCAGGGACTGGAACCCAGATATCATACACTGACATTCCTTAATGTAAATGTGCATGTAAGGAATTAAGCCATTTAGGCACATAGTGGTAAGATTCCTTTCTAACTGCTTGGTTAGGTCTTGTCAAGTGTATTTCTAGTATAGATCAGTTTAATTTGTGCCCATGCTGTTGCTTCTGTCACTGTAGCAGCAGAACCATACATTTGAACTAGGTAATACCAACATTACTCTTATTATATGCTCTTTACTAAGACTTTGCCTAAGAACATTTCCCAAGATTTTCTAGAGTGGCGTGTACTGTGAAAGATTGCGTGTGGCACTGTTTAATACCAGGCCTGCAACTATAATGCAAAAATCAGCATAAATGCAAAAACAAACAAATCAAAAATAAATAATTAAATAAAAGCCCATGATGAGTATTAACGTTTACATGTGTAAGACCCTCTCAAATTGTTCCTGCATCTTTCCTTTGCTATTCTGAAAACGTACTGTAAATACATTTGGATCTTTGGTTTTAAGTGTGGACTGTGTTGTATTGATTCTGGGTTTAAAAATATATTAAGAAATATAAAGAAAAAGGATATAAAGGATGTTCTGTACCTGCTGTTGTGTATGCCTGCTTGTGAATGAATGTGCCACTTTATTACAAAGCAATACTAAAGAAAATAGCATTTCATGTGTTCTAGATTATTCATTACTCTGTTAATGTGAAACATTTTTTGTGGGATGTAATGGAAATGTCATAGTTTGAGTGAGTGGCTTAAATCCGGATTAGGACGTTCAATGGGGTAAAACAAAGGAGGCAGACAGACTGACTATATACTGTGCAGTTCAGCCCCCCTTATCACAGGGCCCAGGACAACATTACTGGTTGTCATCTACCGACAAAGTTGTCGTGGACATCAAGAGTGAGAAAGATATGCATTTTAATCTTTAACAACCTAAGTTGTTAAACAAGCCTCTCCACCATCAGATCAGTTTAGCAGGACGAAGATCTAGAATTTGTTCTCCATTTCATTCATTAATTGGCTGCATCACTCTATTCTCTCCTCTCCACCAGTAGCTGGTGTGTGGTGAGCGTACTGACGCATTATGGCTGCTGTCGCATCATCCAGGTGGATGCTGCACACTGGTGGTGGTTGAGAGTCCCCTGTTCACTGTGTAAAGCGCTTTGAGTGTAGTGTCAGAAAAGCGCTATATAAATGTAACATCCATACATTCGTTTCCTTTATTTAAAATCGTTTTTCATTTTGTTTGCATGCTGATTCATGCTTTCCATTGTGATTTATTTTTATTTACTTTTACTTTTTTCTGATATTGGAGTGTAATGTACATGGAAAAACAGAATATGCAGTAGTAAATGTACTGTATTTACAATAAGGGGTTTGGTGTCAAAGTGTCCAGTGGTGAAATTAACCAAATCAACTGTCTATGTTGTGAAAACGACTTCTAAAAAATAAAGGTTTGTGCTGTTTACTTGAGACAGTGGTCGTGTTTCACTGTGACATGTCCTCATAAGTTCAGTTTTGCTTGTTTCTGTTGATTTGTTTGGTCAGTGTTGGATTGCCCTTTATCAACAAATAATGTATTTCATTGAAATGACCACTTGAAGGGAACTGAAAGTTTTTTCTGTGGCTGTTGACCTAAAAATAGCAGCACTCCCTCTGGGGAATCATGTCAGGATGAAGGCTGAATCAGCGGTTGTCATGGCAACAGCCAGCCATGCAAGTGTTTTGCAATGAAATCTACTGATTGGCTGGGGAGTGGGAAAAAAAAAGAAAAGAAAAAGGGATTTAGCGTATAGTCCTATATAAAATTGATTGTTTACTGTTAATTATAGTCTTATATATCCTAGATCTCTGAAAAACTGTTCACATTGAATCAATAGTTATACTACTCATATGAAAGCACCAAATTTCAGATCTGATATTGAGGACATAGTGACACTGAAAAATGAAGTGAAGAAATAAAATGTATTCATTCAAACATAAAAATACGAATAAATCACTTCTTTAAATGGACAAATTAACTGACATTTACTGTTTAATTAATTGCTTAAATATAACAAAATACTAATTATTAAACAAACTATAAAACTGTTTAATTTAATTAATATTTCGAAATGTAGTAAAATACATTATCAAATAATTTTCGATTCAAATTTTTAATTGCTCTTTGTTCTTTCAGATCAGATTTGTTCACCGATTTGTTCAGTGACTGATTTGGCGAATTACATCTTTACACCTGTAGGTGGCAGCAAATGAGTCATTACTAGCTATGCTTCCATCCAAGTTGTGAATTTACTCTCTGCAACACAAAAAAAATAAAATAAAAATAAAAATATTAAAAAACAATGTGAGAATAAGGACGTGTTTCCATCTCAAGATTTTAAAAGAACAAAACTGTCACATCCGGAACAATTGTGGCTACTGTGACTTTTATTGATAAAATACTCGTGGTTGAGCACACACTACAAAAACACTAAAGAACATTGCATCATGTATGGGAGCACTGTGTGTGCACGTTTCTCCATCCTTGTGACTTTACCGTGCAAATCTATAATATCTATTTTTCAAAAGTGTCAATAAAACTGCTCTTGGGCACAGTTCAAGTTTGTATTTGACTTATTGCTCTGCAAACTCTATGCAGGCTTTGGATTTTCTAGACACTGATATTTTAGAATGACCATAGTGACATTTCAGATGTGATGATTGGTCCGCTTATGAACGAGTTATTCAGTCACTGAGTTTTTTTTTTTTTTTTTATGCGCATCTTGTTTTCCTAATAGATTCCATAGGAGTTTATTTGGTAAATGTGTTTCCATCATAATTGAGTGCATTTCTTCTTATCGAAAATTGTTTGCCAACTCAACCGAACTTCTAAGTTCGCACATTTTGGAGATTTTATTCATATCTTGGTTTCCATCCAACGGTTTTAAGGCAATATCCCAAAATGCAGATAAAAATATGGATGGAAGCCCAGCTATTGAATAGTTCGTAAAATAATAAATTAAATAAAAATCCACAAATTAATTTCATGAAAATTCATCCGGCCACTTTCAGGTCGGCAGATCTTTGTTCACAAAGCTCATTTCATTTTTGAATGAGAATTTTTGTTGCCTCTACAGACGGAGAGAATTTCATTGTGTAATGGAATCATAAGTGTGACATTTACAAAATTAAATTTAAAAAGGTTAAAATTTACTTTCTGAAATGACTCAAAAAATGCATTAACATTAAGGAAAAATGCAATGTTGCCAGGATTGCATTTCAGTGTGTGCAAAAGTCAAAGAAAAACAATCACGTTGCACTTTGCTTTTAGTTGACACAATTAATGCATGTACATATGACAAAAGAAATAGCAAATGTGCATTTCTTTTCAACATCTATAATTTCTTCAGACATAATGGAGTCCTTACAAATTAACAGCAATTGCAAAATTTAACAAAAATCTTTATTCACAAGTGCATTTTACACAAGTCAAGTGACACCATTATTGTAGTTTAAAGTACAAAACAAAAAAAAAAAATCGAATTAAAGAGCAAATGTGAAAACGCAGGCCAAAATGAGTGTTAACCGAAAATAAAAACAGTCTGGTGAAAATGGTCTTTACATCATGACTTGTCCAAATTAAAATCTTCACAGAGATCCAGGATGTCCATTTCAAATTAAACTCACTCTTTTGGTTGATTATCAATCTGAGGAAGTAGAAGATACAAAACATCCAATCAATCACCACATATACTGTGAAAAAAAAATCTCATGACAAAGTTTTTTCCAAGAACTTAAAAAAATAAACCCAGTGCAAAAAATGTGTTGAACAGAATTTGAAGCATGGACTGAAACTTTTAATTGAGGCTCAAAAAGAGAAAGACGGACCTTAAGATGTTAATGTGTGCACATCAAGAGACCTGTAGAATCTGTACTAGTTCTAGTGTTAGTTGTTGACACCTTGTGGTTTTCCAGGCTTTTTGTCTTGTTGCTGTCCGCGGCCAGTTCCCGGCATACCTCTTCCACGGCCACCAAAAACACCTAAAAGACCAGAAGGTCAAAATTGTGACCTCAACTTTCAATGGAATAGTTTTCTCAAAAATGTAAATTGTCGTCATTTCTGCACCCTCAACTTAATAGTAGAGCATACCAGTGAGTCCTGTGATAAATGACGGCATGTGATAAAAACAAACTGTGATTTAGGGCTGTTAACAAGGCTGACAATCTAGATTATATATATTTTTTTAACTTAAATGCTAAAGAGAAACTCTCACATTTTAAAAACATTATTTCATTTAAGGGAGAAAAGCTACAAAACATCAGTGATGACCAAATATTTAAAATCAACGTTGTCTCCTAAATCCACAAATCCAATAAAACCAAAAAACAATAGTTATATTGTTTATTGCAACGATTATACCTGCTGTCCATTTTAAACTAAAGTGCATACAATTTGAACCAGTCATCTTGTCAAATCTTAAAGGGATCGTTCACACAAAACCTAACCCTAACCCTTTACTCACCCTCATGCCATTCCAGATGTATATTACTTATTTTCTGCATAACACAAATTAAGATGTTTAGAAGAATATCTCAGCTCTGTTGGTCCATACAATGCAAGTGAATGGTGATCAGAATTTTGTAGCTCCAAAAATCACAAAAGAAACATAGAAGTAATCCAATAAGACTCCAGTGGTTAAATCCACATCTTCACAAGTGATATAACAGGTGTAGGCAAGAAACAGATCAGAATTTAAGTAATTTTTTACTCTAAATCTCCACTTTCACTTTTACATCTTAAAGTGAAATTTAAAGAGATTTACAGTAAAAAAAAAAAAAGAAAAAAAGATTTTTGGAGCAATAAAGGTCAGATCACCATTTACTTGCATTGTATGGACCAATTTAGATATTCTTCTAAAAATCCTAATTTGTATCATGCGGGAAAAAAAATCATTCACATCTGGGATGAAATCAGGATGAGTAAATGATAAGAGAATTAGCATTTTTGGGTGAACGATCCCTTTAAGCAAAAAAAATAAATAAAAAATAGATAATGATGAAAAATGCTTTAAATAGACAGTTCTGTATACTGGTGCCACAGTGCTACCATGCAAGCTTCAAAATACCAGCGGTAACACTGCTTTTTTTATTAATTGCAGTTCTATGTTTTGTATTAATATTCCCAGATAGTACTGGTATTCTGTTGAACTCGGTTGTGAAGCTGCATTAGCGGCTCAGACTCACCGATTGAAAAATGCTACTAAAATATTCTTTAAAATTCTTTTGAATTTCAGAGAAAAAACTAACAGCATATGAAACACAATGGTGAGTAAATAATGACAGATTTTTATTTTTGAATGAACTATTCCTTAAACAAGATGAGCGTAAGAAGTAAAATGGGTCAGCAGAATTGAGGGGTTTAATGCTGCCTTCAAGTGCTCCTGGGAAGCTCGTACCTCCAAGTCAGGCATTCGTAACAAAGACATTTCACGCATTCAAGTGGGAAACTAAATAATGGAAGACAAACAAATCGGTATCTTACGGATTAATTAATTTGCTAAAAACAAACCGCAAAGGGCGAGTCATTAGTTGACTGTCATGTATAACAAATGAAAGGGATAGTTCACCCAAAAATGAAATTTCTCTCATTATTTACACACCCTCATGATATCCCAAGTGTGTATGACTTGAAAAAAAATATCTTTAGCTCAGTAGGTCCATAAAATCGCATCTGCATTTGAAACAAGCGAGAACTAAGGCACATGCGTAACAGCAAGAAGAGCAGCGCTGTTTACAAGTGAGGAGGAACGCTGTTTAGTACCTTGGTTGGTTTTGATCTGCATTTATCTTTTTCTTAACTCACAATGGTGCGTTTGTGTGCTTATCCTGCATGTCTCAAGTGAGAGGAGAACGTGAGATTGTGTCTTTATCATGGCAGATTGAATACATCACACGAGAGACAGCTTGGACTCCACCCTCTCCTGAAGCTTAACCGAAGTGTTGGATTATAGTTAAAAATGACTGAAATTTTGGGGTCCTGGGTAGCTCAGCGCGTAAAGATGCTGACTACCACACCTGGAGTCGCAAGTTCAAATCCAGGGCGTGCTGAGGGACTCCAGTCAGGCTTCCTAAGCAACCAATTGGCACGGTTGCTAGGGTGGGTAGAGTCATGTCCGTGGTCGCTATAATGTGGTTCTCGCTCTTGGTAGGGCACCTGGTGTGTTGTGTGTGGATTCCGGAGAACAGCGTGAGCCTCCACACGCGCTAGGTCTCCGCGGTAACTTGCTCAACAAGCCAAGTGATAAAATGTGCGGACTGACGGTCTCAGACGTGGAGGCAACTGAGATTGGGACCCAGATCGAGGCGAGTCACTACGCCACAATGAGGATTTAGAGCGCAATGGGATTGGGCATGCCAAATTAGCGAGAAAACAAGAAAGAAAACTTTACTGAAATTGTTATTTTTTCACACCAAAAGTGATTGTATCGCTTTAGAAGACATTAACTTTAACCACTGGAGTCGTATCGATCTGTCTGTGATCTTTGGAGCTTCAAAAGAGAAATCGGCATTAACTTGCATTTTAAGGACCTAATGAGCAAAGATAATATTCTATTTTTCTTCAAATGTGTTTTGGTGAAGAAAGAAAGGCATACACACCTTGCATGACCACTCATGTGCTCGGAACTCACAATTTCGATATTTCTGATTCCACTTGAAGGGCACATAAATCTCATCTTACCTCTTCCTGCACCACCTCCTCTTCCAGGTCCTCCGCCTCCTCTACCCTTTCCCTGTGGCTTGTTCTGCTGCATGCCACCTCTCCCACGCCCCTTAGAGAGCACTTCCTCTTTCACCATATCTATGATCTCATCAGGGATTCGTAAGTATTTAATGGTGCTTCCTCTGATGTAGCATTCCGGCATCCTCCAAAACTTATCTCCATCCTGCAAATCAGAACAGGCAGACAACATCCTTTACATTTCAGTCACAGATCTTAAGATCTCTCAATCATGTTTGGGGGGGGGGGGCTTGTTTACCCGTGAGGTGCAAATAACTTCTCTCAAGTTTATGTTCATCCAGTTGTCACAGCTGACAAGATGGCCATTGTATGTCTCACCATTCTTCAACTCCACCAGCTGAAAACAAAGAATGAAAACACAGTAAAGCCTGTGAAATTTACATTTAAATTTTATTTATGGTGCAAGACTCAACAATACGAAAGCTTATGACAATTTTGGGTGAGTTGACGAAACTGTCAGTTGCCCTGTTGGGACACGGTAACATTGTCACTGCATAGTTCACCCAAAATTTAAATTTCTCTCACCTTCATGCCATCCCAGATGTTTATGACTGACTTTCTTCTACAGAAGTCAAATTAAGATTTTTAAAAGAATATCTCATCTCTGTAGGTCCATCCAATGCATGTGAATGGTGGCCAGAACTTTGAAGCTCCAAAAGGCATATAAAAGGCAGCATAAAAGCAATCCATGCGACCCCAGTGGTTCATATCTTCAGAGGTGATATGAAAAGTGTGGATAAGAAACACATCAATATAAGAAGTCCTTTTTTCCTATAAATCTCCACTTTCACATTCTTTTTTTTTAAGTCGTTTTTGGAGATTTGCATTCTTTGTGCACATCACCACTTCCTGGGCAGGGAGGAGAATTTATAGTACAAAGGACTTCGATGTTGATCTGTTTTTCACCGCACCTATCATATCACTTCTGAAGACATGGATTTAACCACTGGAGTCATATGGATTACCTTTATGCCACATTAATCCATCTCAAGTGGTCTAGCACAGGTTGCTTGATCGTCTTTTACTTTCCTTATTTATTTTTTAAGTGATTACCTGTATGAACTGGTATTGCAAAACCACCAGCAATTTATTTTTATTTTACTTGGTTTAGCCACGGTGGCCATCTTTGTGTCATGGTTCACAACACATGTAGGTTTTCCAGATGTTAATGGAAACCTCAATATCTCAGCTCAGGATGGTCCTAGCTCCTTGGAACAAAAACTGATCTCTAAAGCACATTACAAGGTACATAAATAAACATTTAGCACATTCTTGTTCCTTAGACTTAGAACTTAAATCCTAATGAAATAATCAAGATCGCAGAAGTTCCACTTTTAGGGTCAGTTTATAATGGGAATGATTAGAGTCTCAGTCCTACATTTTTTTAGGGGGTACATAGGAAAGAATAGTGTGCATGCAAATCATGTCAGGTTTTAGACTTCTCACTTTTTTTATTGGGCCAGAAAGTGCTATTTGTTTACTTTTTCCCTCACTTTCGGCTTGATTATCTCTGGTGGGGGACCAGATAGGAGCCTGAAATTTTCACAGATGCAAGTCCTCTATAGTTGCATTCTGCTGTAAAAAATTGAGTTGGAGATTCCACTGGTTACAGAGCTAGGGCTAGTAGAAATCTGGGGAAAAACCTACATTATGCATGCAATTTGAGAACTGAACAGATGTATTACAAGTAATAAAAATGAACCGTGTTTTACAGTGATTACCTCAGAAATGTTGTGGGAGTGTCCGGTGGCAGTAGTCAACTCGGCAGGTGTCAGTTTTCTGAGAACATTGTTTATGTAACCACTGCATGTTCTTCTAACTCTTGCGATGGCTGAGAAACTCAGCATTAAAGACACACCATTTAATTGCTAATGCTCAGTTCCTTAAAGACAGAAAGGCAAACCTTACTCATTCTGAGTGTAGATCTAGATACACAACACAGTCACAGCTCAAACAAACATTTCAAAAGAAGCTCTTGGAACATCACTGAACCTCTCTCCGGGACAGAAAAGATTATCTTTTTCTTCAAGCCAATATGAAAACAAGAAAAATTTTGCCAATCAGTGCAACCATGAAAAGGATTATGGTATAAAAGCCGAATGGAACTTCTTCACAACATCCTATGGAAAAAATGCATGTGGCGGGGTTGGAGGAACAACTAAGCGGGAAATAACAAATGCCACTTTGCAGAGGACAACAAAGGGTCAAATCCTCACCCCTGAATATATGTTCCTCTTTTGCAATGAGAAGATAAAGGGGTTTACATACATCTATGTCAAAAGCAGGGAAGTAACTAAACTTCAGGAACTGAAAATTAAGGATAGGTTCGATAACTGTGAGAGAATTGATTTACAAGAAAATGTCACCGTTTGAGGTGGCATCAGAGAGTACTATCAGGTGCTTCTTTACATCTGCATTGCAAGACTTTGAAGAACATGCAGAGATGAAATTTGTCCCCCTGATCCTACAGAATAATGTTGCTTGTGTCTATGATGACCAGTGGTGGTTAGACTTGGTTGAGGACATCAGTGAGGAAAACAGTGATATTATTGTACAATTCTTCCACCCACCTGGACCAAGAACATCATTCAAGATATCTTGAGGACAAAGCTTGGATTCCCATGAACAATGTTCTCAGAAAACTGACACCTGCCGAGTTGACTACTGCCAACGGACAGTCCCACAACTTTTCAGAGAGACTGAGTGAGGAAATCTCACAGCTTCTAATCAAACATGTTGCTTGAAATTGTGGAATGTCAATCAAACACAATCACTGTAAAACAAAGTTCATTTTTATTAATTGTAATACTAATAATACATCTGTTCATTTCTCAAAATGCATGCATAATGTAGGTTTTCCCCCAGATTTCTACCAGCCCTAGCTCTGTAACCAGTGGAATCTCAAACTAATTTTTTTAAAGCAGAATGCAACTATCGAGGACTTGGATCTGTGAAAATTTCAGGTTCCTATCTGGTCCCCCACCAGAGATAATCAACCCGAAAGTGAGAGGAAATGTTAAAAATGGCATTTTATGGCCCAATAAAAAAAAAAGAGAGATGTCTCAAACCTGACATGTTCTGCATGCACACTACTCTTACCTAGGTACCCCCTAAAAAATTAGGACCAAGACTCGAACACTTCCCACTATAAACTGACCCTAAAAGTGGAACTTTCAGCGATCTTGATCATTTCATTAGAACTTAAGTTCTAAGTCTAAGGAAAATGAATGTGCAAAATGTTTATTTATCTGTTACAAGGTACAAAATGTACCTTGTAATGTGCTCTAGGGATCCGTTTTTTTCTCCAAGGAGCTAGGACCATCCTGAGCTGAGATATTGAGGTTTCCTTAACCGTTTGTATAACCCAAATTTGTCATGCGCCATGACATAAAGATGTAAAATAAAGATGGTTAAAGTAAAATAAAAATGAAAACTGGTTGGGTTGCAATATCAATACATACAAGTAATCACTCAAATAAATAAATAAATAAAAAAGTAAAAAATCAACCAACTTTACAATTATTGGACTACTTCAGATGGACTGACCATGCTGCATTTATGTAATTTTTGGACCTTCTGAGTTCTGGTCACCATTAACTTGTATTGTATGGACCAACAGAGCTTAGATATTCTTCTAAAATTTTCATTTTGAGTTCAGCAGAAGACTGGGATGGCATGACGGTAAATGATGAGAGAAATTTCATTTTTGGGTGAACTATAAGTTTGTTGATCATGCAACAGTGCTTTTATGCCTTGCAAACTTAAAACAATTGGATTTGTGATGTGTTGAACGTTGTTGTGTAGTTAAACTGATTTAAATCAGTTGCCACCGTTATGCTACCTAGCTGAGTAATAATGAATTGGACGACTTGTCGAAAGAATGAATTGTGTCAGTCTTGAAGACATAAGTTACAAATTACAAAACAAATCAGTAATGTCTAAGGCCGTTTAAATATCATATCCTAACAAAATAGTAGTGTTGGTATAGCATCTTAAACAGCAATTTGTCATTCCTTTATAATTTTGCCCATGCACATTGTATGTTTAGATGAGAGACTACATAAAATATATGCACTTTTAAAAACATTAATTTGTCACACCGCATAGAAGTATTACAAAAACACAGTAGTAACACATCGTGGTACTTTCCTCTGGGTGAATAATTCGTTACTATACAGCAGTTCAGGGTAAAACGGATTCATACTCACCATCGGGTGGTTCTGCGCTGTCTTCAGTAAAGATAACGGCAGCTGGAAGAGGAGAAATCAATGAGCCGGTGCTGCTTACAGAACAACACGGAGGAATAAGAGCTGATGCTGGCATTATAACTTATGCAGAAAATCTCATCTGTGTCGTAAATTGAGCATGTGCGCCAAAACAGTCATATTTCGGGGTATTTTTGTTTTAGATAACGTCATTTTAAACACAGCAGGCGCACCACAAACAGCTTTGCTGATTATTTGACTACTCATCGTCGTGATTATGGACGTCTGCTTACCATGTCAGCTGAACTGGTCAATCTTTTATTTTTTCAAATTTCTATAGACTGGTAATTCGATCAATTGAGTTTATATATATAGATATCCAAAATGTGTTGTGAATCCTCCTTAAAACATAAGGTGGTCGAAAAGATTGTTCAAATATTTACTTCCAGGTCAAACCGGAAATTGTCAAAATAAAAGGCCCTCAAGCACTACTGTGGCTTGTCCTAAGAGCCCTTTTATCAAGGTGTCTACAAGGTTAGCAAACCAATTCATAACGCGACGGTTCCATAGACAACCGTGGGCGGTACACTGGCGAGGAGACATTGAACTTAGGTAGGACGTAACCCTACGAATAAACTAAATATTTACGGAAGCCTCCGAAGAGGAGTAACAGATGGAATTAAAAAAAAATCTGACTCATTTAATGACATCAATGATCTCATGTTTTGAGTGACAGGCTTCAATCTTTTCGGCATATCTGATGATGATGATCTCATTTTAAAGTAGACACACACACACATATATAGGTTAAGTCTAGCATTAAGAACAGGTGGCGCAACCAAATTAAGCACTTAGTTACAGACTAGTAGTTACTAAGCCCTTTACGTCCCAACTAAAGTGAGACCTTAAGCATGCTGAATAAACAGCTTTTCTGAGGAAACTCCAACATTTTAGAGTGAACTGTGGAAATCACTCCGATAAAATGGCTGTTACAACATAAGACACGGACAATTTTGCGACAGTTGGTTGTCAGTTTACGGCTCTCCCCATTTATTTAAACGGTATCCGCAAACGTTGATTTACTGTCGTAACACGCTACTTGGCCGTAACGCTCTCTCCTATGCTAAAAACGCGGAGTTAATATTCCCAGTATATAGAAGATCCAGGTATATAAGGTCTCCGTCCAGTACAATGCGCTCTTTATTACTTATTTATTTAGAGACGGACTCAACATCCACCATAAAATGAAGTTTATTTTGAAATATTAATCATACATGTTCTTTTTACAGATTGGGTTATGGCAAATGTAAGCTATATACACAACAGCATATGTTGAACATATAAAAAATAATAATTCAAGAGTCCCCTGCTGTCGGTTTTGTACTTTTCCTCTGTAGTTTATGAATTCTTCCTTTCAGTTTCTTATTTTTTCCTCTGATCTTGTCTAGTTCGTTTCTTCTTTTTTCCTCCAAATCTGGATCCTGTGATTGATAGAAAATAAGTTTAGTAAATTGATGTGATAAACGTTCAGTCTCTTCAATGGGCTGCACTGCACTTTAAAGTGTATTTTTTTTTCATGGACTAAATTTTTATGAGGGGGGGGGGGGGAAGTATTTAACAACATTCAGTAGACAAAAAAAATAAATATAAATCCAGACAACATGAGTTGAGATTTAGTATTTTTGAGCAATGGGTTCCCTCAAGATTTTCAGAATAGCAGTTTTGGATTTATAACTAAAATAAGGCCTGTTATCAGCGTACTTCAAGATATTTCAACGTTTTATTCTATAACATAAATTACAGACTGTCATACCTCAAACGTGAATTTTGAAGCTGCTGTATTTAAAAAAAAAACAAAAAAACTAAAAAACAGCGTATTCATATGGAGTTGAATTGTTGCAAATTGATTCATTGTAAAGAATATTGATGCAGTGAATGTGAATGGTGACTGAGACTCTCAGTCCATAACATTCTGCCTTTCATATCCTTTTGTGCCCTACACAAAGAAATTCATGTGATTTAGGAACGACGTGAGGGTGAGTAAATGGCAGAATTTAGATTTTTGGGTGAATTATTAATTTAATAGTTTATGACTGTTGAAGTAACAAACAAGAGGCATTGCTCGCAGTTCAATATTAAACTTTGAAATAATTGTAACAAATGTGAACACTTTCACAAAAATATTACACAAGTATGAATATATACATTTTATATCTGGATCTCAGATAAAAGAAACATGCTAAGCACAGGTTATAATGAGGTTAATATCTCTTTCCTTAAATGCAAGTACAAGTCTATTGCTTGATTAGTGTCCTTTGGAAGATCAAAGTGTGTCTCAGCCATGACAGTAATGTCATAGACAGTAATGTCTTTGTATTGAAGGCCAAGTTTAAAATATATCTCTATAAATTCATGCGCATCCATGCTCTCAGTATCTGAGTAAATGAATGATGCGAACGGTTTCACGTGCGCACGCGAACGTCTCTGGGATTTTCTTTTTTTGCACAGGTCCCTTCACGGGCTCTGTAGATTCACGTTTGAGGTATGACCGTGTATAATGTATGTTGTAGAATAAAATGTCCAAGTGTCTTGAAGTACACTTACCACAGACCTAATTTTACTCATTGAAACCCCCCCTTATTAAAACCCACTGGAAATTCCTGAGGGAACTCAAGGGAGTTTCCATGTTCGCCTTTTGGTTGGAGTCTATGGTGTGAAATATCTTTTAAACGATGACAAATGTTGTATTCAACTCAAAATGTTTATTTAACTGTGGTTAGTTTCTTTCCCATTGCTTTCTTTAAAACATAATGGTGAAATAAACAACCTCTTAGGTCATCTTTTGCTGATTTGGTTGATTCTATAGAGTAAACCATCATTTTAAACAAGAGTAAATCTCGGTCAGAATACAGTGGTGAGTGAATTCAGAACAATGTAAAGGGTATTAAGGTAGGCTACTTAACTGAGAAACAAGGTCTACATTAGCATAATGTCATAATGCTCTTAATGGATTATAAAATCATACAGTGGTACCAAGAAAAAATTTAGATTTTGGGGGTCCCTGTGTTCTTCTAAGAGAATAAAGCTGGGATTGCCAGCTTTAAAGCATACAAAGATACTCACTTTCCCCTCTAGAATCATCTGTTTCCTTTTGTTTATCTTCTTTTTCTCATCAAAATCAGTTGACTCCAGTTTCTACAACAGAATAAAAGATAATAAATAAAAAAAAAATAAGTGTTATAATTAAAATAAATTCAAATGAATATTTTAACTTAAAGAGTCTCACAATTTCACACTGTCGTCTTGTGACATTGACTTGAGTAAGAATCTTCAACACCTCCTTTTCTTCAGCAGGAAACTCCTTCAGTTTCACCTCTAAACACAACAATAGAGTTATTCAGACAGCGAGACCTTATGAAAAAAGTAGTCATTTTCTTGCGACGTTAGTAAAATATTCTCTAAATTAGTATTTTAACAGAGCAGTTGCAAACTTACGTATCTGTTCCTCGATGGCACTGACGAGGTGGATGTCATACTGTGTGACTAGTGTAATGGAGACACCATTTCGGCCTGGAAAACACAATAAAAGACAATGTAAGCTGAACAACATTTATGTTAACAGAGTGCTAGTAATCAAGCACTAAACTCACCCGCTCGAGCGGTTCGTCCCACTCTGTGAATGTAGATTTTTGGCAAACCTGGCGTGTTGTGATTGATAACAACTTGCACTGTGGGAATATCCAAACCCCTTTAAATAAGCACAAAACAACCAGACAAAAAAAAATACATTACTGGGAAAATAAGTATAATATGACAGAAATTATGCACAATCATCTGCCTCTGTGTTTGCGCTGTACCTGGCAGCAACATCCGTGGCTATGAGAATTTTGAAGACGTTAGACTTGAACTTTGCAAGATTGGCAAAACGCTCTCTCTGAAATTGAAAATAATAGAAACAAAACATAAGCATAGACATTAGGCACTCAGTGAGAATCAATATGATCTACAGAGCATGCTACTTACTTGCTTCATCATTGAGTGCAGAGAGATGGTTGGAAAATTGAATTCACGCAGCATCATTGTGAGTATCTGACAGTTCCTGTCATATTACAAAACAACATCTTAACAAACATCTTAAATATTATTTGTGTTAAAATGTACTAATTTCTTTGAAACTGACAACTTACTTGCATGTGTTGGTGAATATCATGATAGACCAATCATCATGCTCATCTTGGAACTTTTGGATGAGATGGACCATGTAAGCATCCTTGACTTTCTCAGGAGTGAGTATGTATCTTTGATCCAGCTCTTCTACGGTCTTCACCCTGACAGAAAGCGCAAGCTTTAATTTAACAGTGAATACTAGAAATCATCAAATCCAATATAAAAAGTCATCTATTTCACAACCTTGTTACATTAAAACAATGAGGAAAAAAACGATTTATAAATTGCACTTCAACTTAAACATGAGCACATGGACTCCACCTACAGAACGCCCACAAACATCCTAATATGGTGAGACAGAATACAATAAAAGCACATGCGCAAGTTATTCATGCATTCATTCATTCACATGGAATGTTCTTGAGTAGCTGACCAAGGTTTTCTAAAAAAAAGTGAGTGCAGCTTCCAGTGTCTGCCCATATATCGGAGCATATTCAACAACTCATAAGTTATTCATGTTCATAAATGCATTAATTGACTGCATTTACTATAAATACAAACAATTTCCATGTTTTTGCTAAACCTATATTCCAAAGAGGTTTACATGCGCGTTTACATAAATGAAATATGCATAGTCTAGCTACATTACAATTGTGTTCTGTATAAACTACATGCGCATTATTTTCCACCTGTTCTCTTCTGTTCACTCTTGCCATTGATTACGCTGCATTTTAGTCAAATCATTTGTTTTTACTCATGTCCTCAACAACAGCAGACAAGATGCAGAAGGATTAATTGAGAAGAAAAATAAAATAAAAATGTAGGCGAGTTTATATGAAACTGTTGCTGTGCTTTTATATCAGTAAATTGATTTAGCCATTTTTAACCATCTCTCCTCTTCCTTGCACCAAACATGTGTTAATCATATTGCATACTGTATAATACACCTGCCTGTTATCTTGTAGGTCTCAAAATGTATTTATTATGGAAATGAGCATGTAGGGCTAAATAGTCTGTTACAGCGGATATCCAAAATAAAACACATTCGGAGACATTTCGTAATATTCTTGTACATGTAAACATGCCCAATCATTTATTAATAATTTCAGTCTGTCACTGATTCAGATTTGCATCACTAAAAATAAAAAAATAAATCAAGTCAGCGCACACTGGCACACCAGAGTATAGGCATAAAAAGGTTTGTATGCATGCTTGTCAGTTGACGTACGCAGAATACAATTTTCACGTCAGTTTTTGCCTTTATAAATCCCGATTTGTTCCACACTTTTGATGTTGGATCAAATCTGGTCATACGTATGGTCAAATTTACACTGTAAACCCTAATGTTGTCATAACTGGACATAACTACAGCTTTTAAGTGTTAATAACTCAAAACCACTGAGCACAAAATTGAGGCTATGAAGAATATTCACAATGCCTTGAGCTTGAATTATTTAATAATGTTTCCGATGGGTGATCTGTGTCCCCTTTCCTCAAGTTGGACCCCGATAGCTCCAAATAATAACTAAATGCATTTTGGTGTTGAAATACAGTTATTTTATGATTGACCTAGAATCAGTTTTAACCATTATTATTTAAGCCGTGTTATTGCATTTCCAACTATAGACAACAACTTTTTAAAAGTCTACTTGCATCTAGTTATCTTAACTTAAATAGTGAAGTTCATTCATAAACACTTAATTAGTTAACTTAATTACAGAGGTTTTGAAAATGTCATTAATCAAATAAATTCAACTGAGGGAACGAGTTTACTCAATTAGTTGTGGAGTCAATTTATTAGGGGTTTCAATTAAGTTCCCATCATTACTGCTATCTGACAAGTGTCTACAGCTCTGCAGCACCATCACTCGGTCCACTCTCCTGAAACTTGAAATGACTCACTCTGATTTGTGCTCCCAGAAGTAGGGTCTGTTCATGGCGATGCTCTGCAGCTGCTGCAGTGTGTCTGTGAGGGTGGCACTGAACAGCAGCGTCTGCCGTTTTGCAGGCACAACCCCGAGAATGACCTCTAGGTCTTTAGTGAAATCTGTGCAGCCCTGCTCTAAAAGACGGTCAGCTTCATCCATGATCTGCCGCAAAGAAGCAACAATTCCATAAAAACTGCTTAAAAGGGCAAGTTCACCCAAAAATGAAAATGATCCCATAATTTACTCACCCTCAAACCATCCTAGGTGTGTATAACTTTCTTCTTTCAGCCAAACACAATCATAGTTCTATAAAAAAATATTCTGGCTCATCAGTCTTTAATATGGGAGTGAATGGTACCTTAGATTTTGAAGGCCAAAAATCCATCAATCAAAAAAGTATCCATACGGCTACAGGGGGGATAATAAAGGCCTTCTGAAGAGAAGCGATGCATTTTTATGCATTTATTTAATGAAAAATCTCCATATTTATAACTTTATAAACTATAAATCACAGGCTTCCGGTAACGGCCGTCCGCGCATTCACCCGAGAATCAAGTTCCGGAGTATGACGCAAGCGTAGCTTAAGCTCCAGTGAGAAGTGACGAACACGGAAGCGCAGAGCATAGAGCAAAACAAAAGCCGGTCACGAATTAGAAGACAACAACGAGGATTTTTTTTTTTAAATGTCGGAGGATTTCGCTATAAGAGAAGAGGAGATTGAGATTTTTTGCCCAGCCCTATTTGTTTGAACTGGAGTACACCAAACAGGAACTCTGGGAGATGGAGGAGGCTGCAGCAGCGGAAATGCAAGGTAATGCCAACAGAGGCTGAGAGTGTTTGCTGCCATGTATGATTGGATAGATGCACCATTTTAAGACTAATACAAATCTACAATATAGCTAAAACAACTCACTACTTTTCGCCATTGTCCTTTGCTGTAAACAATGCGTGCTTCCGTGTTCATCACTTCTCACTGAATCTTATGCTACACCTACTTCATACGCCGGAACTTGACTCGGACGGCCTTTACAGGAAGCCTGTGATTATAGTTTATAAAGTTATAAATATGGAAAAAAACGCATCAATTCACTTCAGAAGGCCTTTATTAACCCCCTGGAGCCGTATGGATTACTTTTTTGATGGATGGATGTGCATTTTTGGGCTTCAAAATCTAAGGTACCATTCACTCCCATTATAAAGCTTGAAAGAGCCAGAATATTTTTTAATATAACTGACTGTGTTTGGCTGAAAGAAGAAATCATATTTTAATTTTTGGGTGAACTGACTCTTTAAAGGAATATTCTGGGTTCAAGTTAAGCTCAATCGCCATTATTTGTGGCATAATGTTGATTACCACAAAATTGTCCCTCCTTTTCTTTTAGAGGTTAGAGTGGGGCACTTACAAATTAAGTGAATGGGGCCAATTATTGGAGGGTTTAAAAGGTGGAAATCTGAAGCTTATAATTTATAAAAGCACTTACAGTACATTAATTCTGCTGTTAAAACATGTATTTGAACTGTAAGTTAGTTTAAAACATAATTTTTAGTCATTTTAGGGTTTGTTGACATTAAATTGTCATGATGATGAAGTTGTAAAATTGGCTATAACTTTACACAGAAATGGTTAGTAATTGATTTTATCACATTAAAATCATGTTAACACACATATTGTTTGTGTCTTGTGGCTCCCATTCACTGTGACTGTAAGTGACTCACGGTCACATAGATTTTTTCTTTAAAGAATAGGAGGGGCAAGTCAAAATACATTTTTGTTGTACTCAATATTATGCCACAAATGCTGTCAATTGAGCTTAACTTGTATTGAACCCGGAATATTCCTTTAAATCAATTTTAAACATGCTAAAATCAGTACCAGTCAAAAGTACGGACCTCATTCTTTATTTTTACCATTTTCCAAATTTTAGAATAATAGATAAGCCATCAAAATTATGAATTGACAAATGGAAGTATGGGAATTATGTTCCAAAAAATTATCATTTAAAACCACCTTTTCAAAGTTGCCATCCTGCGCCAAGATAACAGCTCTGCACACTAGAAATTCTCTCAACCAACTTTGTGAGGTGCATCTTGAGATACTTTTAAAGCAGTACTGAAAAATGCATGCTGGACATTTTTTGACTGTTTTTCACTTACTAGTATGCAGTCCAACTAGTATGCAGTCCAACTTTTAATCAGCATTTTATTTTTTCTACAATACTAATTTCAAGCATTCAGCATAATATTTTTAAGATCACGAGAAAAAATAATTCAGTCAATCAAGTGTGTCCATACTTGGACTGGTAATGTGTGTAGATAAAACAATCATTAGTAAATACAGATTTCACTGGAATCTATTTGTAGGTCAGATTCTTACTAGAAACTGGATTCTGTTCAGACTGATCGTGTCAGAGCTTCTGATGTGATCAGCAAGTCGTCCCGGTGTGGCAACAACAACATGCGGCTTCCTCGACAACTCCAAACCCTGAGTGACCATGTCTTTTGGAAGAAAAATAAAGAAAACAGCATATAAGTAACTATAAATATTGAGCGATGTTACCATGAGGTAACCATGAGATTGCTCTTTGCTAATGTGATTCTATTGAAGTCTTGTGCCTTTGGATGGTTTCAAATGGAATTATGCAGATATTATTCAAAAACACTGTAAAATGTTGTTGCTGGGGCACTTTTTCCCAAATTATTAAATTAATCCTGTGAAGTGTTCATGTTTGATTTAAAACTGTGTTATTCATGTCAGTCATTGTTAAGGACACCCACATTTGCTCCAAGTGTGGAGGGTCAATAGAGATTGGACTCACAAATAGTTTCTATCCTTTGTTTGTTTTTTTTACTTCTATCCAAATAAATATCGCTGACCATAACTAGAAAATTGTGTAGTCACTTCTTAAGAATGTATTATTTTCCATGACTTTTCCAAGACTGTAAATCAAAATGTTCTGGCATTTCCTGGTTTTGTATGAATGTTGGAACCCTGTAGCACAAAACTGACAACTTATACTTTTTTATTATTATCATTTCTACTTTGCGCACTAAGTTGGTCTGTGCTCACACTCATGGAGTCTGTGTCTGTCTGTGTTTCTATTAAGGACTTCAGAGAACAAGATCTGTACTTAAACTGTAACGTGTTTCCAAATGCACAGATAAGGTGCAAGTTACCCTTGCTGTGTACAAACCTGACCATTTCAATATATTTATCACTGTATATAAGCCACAAAAAATGAGGAACGCAGAACCATGGAGAATTCCTCCATTATATTGAGCATTTTGTAAGTGTGTGCATTTTAAAGGGCTTTAGGCTCTTTAAATATTAATAAGACCTAATGTGAGGGGGGTATAAGTATTTGCATTCAAATGAATGTGCTTTCACTAATCATTTAAAAAAAAAATGAGGTTTGTGGTTTATGCTATGTATACTTTGTAACCTTTGCTTCATGATATAGGGCCCCATGAAATCCTTTTTATTATTTTTCCAAATTTAGTTTCATGTTTTCCATTTAATTATTTCTGAATTCCATGTTTTAAAGTTTCATTTTATAAAAACTGTCTAATAAAATGAATTCATAGAACTTTAAATGAAAACAGCACAATTACTTTTGATCATACCATTACATTATTTTTATCAAATGAAAGTGCTTCTATACAGATCCTCATAGTACAAACACAACATTGGAGGGGTTTCATTTCGACAAATACAGTGCTGCACAGCAGAGCATCACAGTATTAATAAAAGCATTAATGAAAAAAGGGTATTTTGTACAACAGCACATTTGCTTGTTGTGAGATATTACTTGAACATAAATGTAACAATTATTTATTTATTTACATTTATGCATTTGGCAGATGCTTTTATCCAAAGCGACTTAGAATGCACTTATTACTGGAGCAACCTGGAGTGCCTTGCTCAAGGACACAATTGTGGTGGATGTGGGGGTCAAACCAGCAACCTCCCGATTACCAGTTATGCACTTTACCCCACTACTCCACCATCTCTCACATTTATTATTATATTTATTTTTTATTATTACCACTTCATTGAATATTACGTTTTACTATACAGTGGTAGTGTTTCTATCACAATTTCACATGTCAAGTTAAATTGAACTTAAAATGAAAGCACTTTCAGTCTGTCAATTTTTGATGACCACTTGACACCTCAAAGATACAGTAGGTAGTTTTTTATATTTTTGTTTAAATGTGTCAATATTTGTGTTTTACAAAAGGAACTGAAGTGATCTTCAACTGCAACCAAGCTCATGTTCAGTTCAACTATAGCTTATTTTCGGAATAAAATGTCCAGTCCTTATCGACGTGCGACTCAGCTTTGCTTATTGTACTGCACTGTCAATTATCATATCCAATATTACCTGTCTGAGAAACAATTATGGGTCGCTTTTAATTAAATGAATGAATTTATTTACTTTTGATATTAAAGCACTTCAAAACAATGTACTTTTACTCTAATAATATATTGTTGTAGTACCTGTACTTTTACTTAAGTATTGAACTTGTACTTAGAGGCTGTAAATTCTCTCTTACCCATTCCTCCCACGATGATACAGTCCTTTAAGCCTAGTGGCTTCCCTAATGCTCGGAACTGCTCTGCTATCTGGTAAGCGAGCTCTCTGGGCAGACAGAAAAAGTCAATACATAATTTACTGCACCGAACAAGATATCTGCAAGTGAAGATTACAATATCACATCTGTAAAACATTAATAAGTTAAATGTTTGGTAAACAACTGACAGCAAGAGAGCAAACCTAGTGGGGGTTAAAACTAAGCAGAAAACACCATAAGGGTCCTCAGACAACTTTTGCAGCACTGGAAGAACAAAAGCTGCTGTTTTTCCACTTCCAGTTTTGGCACAGCCCATGCAGTCCCGACCTGTGTGAAACACAGAAGTCCAATGAATCCAAGAATCACTCCGGCATGTTTAGCACAACATATGAAAACACAATCAACACCTTATCATCACCATTAACACACTTCATCCCCATCCCATTTGAGATCAAAATTTTGTTTTGCATTTCAAGGCAAAAAAAAATATCAATGTATTTTATGCCGAGTTGTCAACTATAAATGAAAATGCAGATTGTCTAGATATTATGTGAACATTTTACATGTTTGCCCCAATAAAAGCTGTTGTCTATGTCAAAGCTCAAAAAAGTAAGCAAGTAATACCTGTCATAATACAGATACAAATGATTTATCTATTTTACAGTCTATCATACATGTATACAAGATTGCTATGGCTCATTTAAATCATATCAATCTTCAATCAATCAATAAGAATCTTAATTTAAATGTTAAAATTTTAAATACATTTAAAATGTACTACATACATGCACTGGTGGCCAAAAGTTTGTAATAATGTACAGATTTTTCTCTTATGGAAAGAAATTGGTACTTTTATTCACCAAAGTGGCATTCAACTGATCACAATGTAGGCCTATAGGCAGGACATTAATAATGTGAAAAATTACTATTACAATTGAAAACAATTTTTTTTTAAACAACTTCAAAGAGTTCTCATCAAATAATCCTCCACATGCAACAATGACAGCTTTGCAGTTCCTTGGCATTCTAGCTGTCAGTTTGTCCAAATGCTCAGGTGACATTTCACCCCACACTTCCTGTAGCACTTGCGATAGATACGGCAGTCTTGTCGGGCACTTCTCTCAACTTACAGTCTAGCTGATCCCACAAAATCTCAATGGGGTTAAGATCCATAACACTCTTTTCCAATTATCTGTTGTCCAATGTCTGTTTCTTTGCCCCCTCTAACCTTTTCTTTTTGTTTTTCTGTTTCAAAAGTGTATTTTTCTTTGCAATTCTTCCCATAAGGCCTGCACCCCTGAGTCTTCTCTTTACTGTTCAATGAAGCTGTCAGCTGAGGACATGTGAGGCATCTATTTCTCAAACTAGAGACTCTGATGTACTTATCCTCTTGTTTAGTTGTACATCTGGCCTTCCGCATCTCTTTCTGTCCTTGTTAGAGCCAGTTGTCCTTTGTCTTTGAAGATTGTAGTGTACACCTTTGCATGAAATCTTCAGTTTTTTGGCAATTTTAAGCATTGTATGGCCTTCATTCCTCAAAACAATGATTGACTGATGAGTTTCTAGAGAAAGCGGTTTCTTTTTTGCCATTTTTGACGTACTAAGACAATGTTAAGCTTCATTTAACAAACCAAATAGCTTTCAGCTGTGTTTGATATACTGGCAAGTGATTTTCTAGTACCAAATTAGCAATTTAGCATGATTACTCAAGGATAAGTTGTTGGATGGCTGCTGTAAATGGGGTCTGTCTAAATTTGATCAAAATTGACTTATTTTTTTCCCCAAAAAGTGATGGCGCTGTTTTTTTACATCAGTAATGTCCTGACTATAATGTGTGATCAGTTGAATGCCACTTTGTTGAATTAAAGTACAATTTCCTTCCGAAACAGCTAAATCTGTACATTATTCCAAAAATTTGGAAGCCAGTGTATACACATTTTGCCGCAAACTTCTCTGAAATGTTTTTTTAAAGGCATGCGATTTGTTTTTATTGGCCATTCAATTATTAAAATACATGTGCTGGGGAAAACAATGGCATTAGAACGGGTAAACACGACAACACAATTTATTTATATCCCAATTACGTCCGTAATTTTACTAATTCCAACGGCCTAATGCTGTTATTGTGGCAAGCTGACGCAAGTATTTACCTTCCAGAATAGCAGGGATGCATTTCTCCTGTACTGGTGTCGGTCGACTAATGCCCATCTGCTTACACTGCTGGATCAACCACTCACTGAGCCCGAGAGACTCGAACGTGGTCATTTTCCACGTTATTTAAAACAATATACCCAAAATATAAATATGATCTCTATTAATCGTGTCCTGTGCGATTAATCCCCTTTAAAACCCTATCGCAAGCTTCCTCGTGTAACTCTATGACGGACGCATGAATTGTACGTCATTTAATGATGACGTAATGAGGAGAAAAAAGCACGCCCCTTAAGGCCAACTGCAAATTTTTCTGCGCGACTACCGAGAGATTTCGGTAAATCGTTACATCTGACCTATCATGCTCGCTATGGACCGTTAATGCCAAAATAAAAAAAAATTAAATAATGGCATTTGCTATTCTAAGTAAATGTGTCATTATTCGGCAGACGGACTTTTTTATTATTATTATTATTATTATTATTAAACTACAAACAAACAAAGTCTATGTTCAGTCAAAACTACAATAATACATAGAGAGAGAGAGAGAGAGAGAGAGAGAGAGAGAGAGAGAGAGAGAGAGAGAGAGAGAGAGAGAGATACAGCCAATGGGGGTAGCAAAAATTAAAATTAAATTTATAATATAGTATTCTTTCCTTTTATTTGAGGGGATATTAGTAAACCCAAATATAATAGACGGACTTTTATGTAATGCAAAGCTGCGCGAGAGTGACGTGGTGATCGTGAGCGCGCCGGCAGCTTTCGCGGGGTTGCGCAGGTCAGAGGGTGAGCCGCTCGCCTAGGTGGATGAATTCTGTTAGCACCTGGACTGTTTGCCTAAATATAGGCCGTGTAATATTAATGGGGTTCGAAGTTATCTCATATACGTATTGTCTTATAGCAAATTATAGGGCTTGAAACTGTATTTAGATAATGTTATGTTTGTGATCCGTCAACGTAATGTGTAACATATGATGTTTTAGTGAGATTGAACATGATTAGCGGTCATTTGTGCTTCTTCACATGATGACCTTTTTCATCCTCATCATCGCTCAGTATGGCGGAGTCGGATGGTGTGGAGTTCTCTGCGAATCGAGCTCAAAGCAGGTAGGAAGGCAGGCATGTATGTATGTATGTATGTATGTATGTATGTATACATGTATGTAGGTATGCACAGTGGGTAAATTGGCTTTTGTAGAGAGGGGGAGCCCTTATTTACGGTGAATGGTTATCATTCAAAATCCCGCCGTAAAATGACTTAATGTGTTTTTACACCAAAGGGGCTCTTTTATTAATGTATTAATGTGTAAGGTATGTTTTAGTAGTTATTCAAACAAAAACAAATACTTTACAATTCACTTATTTTATTATAATTTTTTGCCTTGATTGTTAACAGGCTGTCAACGGTTTTCGCCCTCGGAAAATGTATAAAATGAACATGTTTGAAAATATTGGTTGGCAAATATGTAAACATCTTTTTATACAAAAAAAATTATGTTGATTTAAAGTTCTCATATTATGCTTTTTGGCTTTTTCCCTTTCCTTTATTGTGTTATATATCTTTTTTGTGCATGTTATAGGTTTACAAAGTCCAGCCCAAAGGGACTTACTATCTCCAACAGAAAACACTGTTCACAAACAGCTCTCTTGTAGTCCAGCCTTTACTTCCGTGACCAACGTGCTTCACTTTGTAACACACGTTATAATGCTCACCTAGCTGCTAGCATGGCACGCCCTCATACTCTGCAACTGACTAGCTAGCAGTGTTTACCTAGGTACTGAACATGTGCAACTTCCAACAAAGATGGAACAGAAGTGGGATGCCTCACTTGGTCACTAAAACAGAGAGCTCAACACAAGCTCTAAATACAGTTATGAACCTGAAAATTAGTATAATATGAGCACTTTAAAAGAATCAGGCAGTTTGTGTTATGTTTGATTTAATCACACCGACATGGGAGGTAATTACTCAACTCAGTGCATTATGAAACAACCTGAACAACACTTGAGGCACTTGTGTGCAGACATAACAGTTTACACTTTAAATACATCACATTTACTTGTTCATTCACATACTACAATTCATGCATTCATCAGCTTCCAAATAGGAGTAAAGGCAGGCTCCTCTGGTTTATGCTGCCTTTGTCTACAGGCAGCATGGTCTGCTGACCTCCTTGTCATCACCCACCTCCTAACAAACTTAGTTGGGTTCCACAACTCTAGTGGTTGACCCACAAACTTTACGAACATCAAAGAGGACACATTGACAATCTTCAGCTGATTTCTCAGTGGTGAAACAATAGTATTCATCGCTGAATATCCCCTTTCACATTCAGCTGTGCTCACAGCCAGTGTATCTACTGTGTGTATTAATTTCTGAAGACCCTCTTTAATTGCCATGTTTGGGTTTTCCTTGTAGTCCCTGATTCCTTGTTTGACACTACAGTAGTTCATTGCCAGACTATTACACAGCTGCCTCAATTCTTGTTCTCCATACAGCAGTGAAACTGCAGAAGGGCCAGGTGTCAGGTGACAACACATTTATTTGATCAAAAAGCTCCAGCTCATGCTCTGGGACCATCCTGGACTGCATGCTACAACTAAGTGAATGAAAAAACTTTTTGTGATTGACTTTTATTTGTCTCCCACCAGTTTTCAATGGAACCCCCTTAAAAACACCATCCTGAACAGACTGACAGGCAATCTGGTAATGAGGGCCTGGTGTCTCCATCATTGCTAAGAAAAACATCAGCCTGCCGTTTAGCTTTTTTTAACCCTTCTGAGAGACGAATTTCTCTGTTTTGTAATGCCTCAGACAAATCTTTAAGCTCTTCTAGAGCATCCAACATTAGTCCCAAATTGACAACAAAACCCTCTGAGGATAATTTAGCTGCAAGCCCGTCATACATGCACCTTTCAGCCGAGGTCCTGGATGTATCTTTACCAGCACTAATAAAGTGCTGGTGCAAAGCACCATACATATTCCAGACAGCCTCAACTGTCCTGTAGGGCAACCCATCTCACATTTAACACACAACCTATTTTTCTCAACTGTGTGCCCACTACTGATGCAGCCTCATCCAGTTCCCTCAAATTCTTTGGGGACTGACTATAAAGACAGTACAGCTTATCCAGGAAACTGGTGAAGTGGTTGGTTTCCACACAGCTCCTTACGGCATCCCCAACTGACAGCTCTAGCCTGTGATTAAGGCAGTGCCAGCCAACCACTGCTGGATATCTGGCCTTTAGCTTCGCATACACCCCTGCCTTTCTACCCAGCATCACCGATGCCCCATCTGAGCAGAAGCCAAGAAAGCACTGCTTCAGAAACTCATCATCTATTTTCTACTAAATGCATATTTCCATACATCAAAATTACTGATTCTGCACACTTGTGGGCTTACATCTTCAATCTCTATCATTCTTTTGATATGGCAATTGCAGCATTAACTTACCCCCCAAAAAAATCTTCCAGGGTCCGCTTCATGTTTATTCAGCATCTGAATGAACACAATCAGCTTGTTTAAGCTTTTTTTTTTTTTTTTTTTTTTTTTTTTTAAACTATCAACAGAGATAGATTTATAGTGTTTTTTTAACATTAAAAAATATTTATAAAATCAAAGGGTGGGTTTTTTTGAAAAAAGAAGCTTTGAGTTATCTGTAAGGCAGTTAGCCAAAAGTGTTTTGACAAGGGTAGGTCAAAAGGTTAAGCTGCATAATAGATTTTTCGAATGTGTCGAATAACCAACGTCCAATATAAAACCAACTTTACCACAGTGGATCTTGTGGCGGTTTTGCATCAATGTCAACTAATGTAGCTAACATTAACGTTAGCTCAACTGAACTGTTAAACATACAGACAGCTAACATTTCTTTCAGCTCAAACTTTTTTTTTACCTAGTTTTATTGTTTTCCTATCGCTTACCGGAGCAATGGAGAGGCACAATCTGTCCAGAAGAGGCAGACAGAGGTTCAAGACTGTGAACAGAAAACTTCAGTGGTAGCTGCTCGATCGCTCTAGCTGTTCGCGGGTTTCCATGGTAACGTCGCTGTTATGCTTAGAATTGTGACAGTTTTCCCTTGATGGCTATGGACAGGGTGCTGAACCAGCGATTAATGCAATTATGACGTCTGATAATTCCATGTAGCCTGGGTGTCTCTGTAGTCTTGCTAATTATTCAGTCTCATATGCCATGTATTTGCCAGGAGTCAGGAGACGAAAAATAATTCAAGTGGAATAACAGTATTTGGTGCTGAAGGAGACGGAGCTGAGCTCCGGCAGGGTGTGTTGTGGACCTGAGGATTTAACCTCTGGGTATGCATTCTGGGAAACTCCATTCTTTAGCTTCAAGAGATAGAAATGTCTGTCATTCAGTTCAATCTGTAAAGCTTTGTCTTTCTCACACAGGTTAGAAAATGTTTTCTGATGAGAGGCTCAATAAGAACAAACATTACTTTGCATTGATCCTGATACACTGATCAGCCACAACATTAAAACCTGCCTAGTATTGTGTAGACCCACTCATGCCACCAAAACCACCAACCCGCATCTCAGATTAGCATTCTGAGGGGTTATCTGAGTTCCCCAAGACTTTGTCAGTTCGAACCAGTCTGGCCATTCTCTGTTGACCTCTCTGATCAACAAGACATTTCCGTCAACAGAACTGCCGCTTACTGGATGTTGTTTGTTTTTGGCACCATTCTGAGTAAATGTTAGAGACTGTTCTATGAGAAAATCCCAGGAAATCATCAGTTTCAGAAATACTCTAACCCACCCATCTGGCACAACAATCATGCCACGGTCCAAATCACTGAGATCAAAAATTTTTCCCCATTCTGTTGGTTGATGTGAACATTAACTGAAGCTCCTGGCCCGTATTTGCATGATTTTATGCACTACACTGCGGCCACAAGATTGGCTGATTAGATAATCACATGGATGATTGTTGGTGGATGACATCCAGTGAGTGACAGATCTGTGGATGGAAATGCCTTGTTGCTGAGAGAGGTCAACAGAGAATGGCCAGACTGGTTGGAACTGACAAAGTCTATGGTAACTCAGATAACCACTCTGTACAATTGTGGTGAGAGGAATATAATCTCAGAATGCTATTCTGAGATGCGGGTTGGTGCTGTTTTGTTGGCATGTGGGGGACCTACACAATATTAGACAGGTGGATTTAATGTTGTGGCAGACTGGTGTAAAATGTGTAAAGTTCAGCAGCCATATCAACCTGTAGCTCAAGACCGGTTGCCCACTGAAGCTAAGCAGGTACCTGGATGGGAGACCTCTTGGAGAAAACTAAGGTTCCTGCTGTAAGAGGTATTAGGGAGGCCAGCAGGGGGTGCTCACCCTGTGGACTGTGTTGGTCTTAATGCCCCAGTATTGTGACAGGGTTACTATACTGTAAAAAGGCACCATCCTTCGGATGAGATGTTAAACCGAGTTTCTGACTCTTTGTGGTCATTAAAAATCCTAGAGCACTTCTTGTAAAGAGTAGGGGTATAACCCCCATGTCCTGGCTAATTTCTCCCCATTGGCCCATCTCAGTCATGGCCTCCTAATAATCCTCATCCACTAATTGGCTCTATAACTCTACTCTCTCCTCTCCTCCAGTAGCTGGTGTGTGGCGAGCGTACTGGTGCACTGTGGCTGCTGTCGCATCGTCCTGGTGAATGCTGCAAACTGGTGGTGGTTGAGGAGAACCCCTGTTCAGTGTTCACTCTGTAAAGTGCTTTGAATGTAGTGTCAGAAAGCGCTATATAAATGTAACGTTCTGTCATTCAAAATACATACACATGTATAAAAGACATAGGTCAAGATACAATAAGAACAAAAAAGAACTTGGACCTAAAAGATCATCTTATTTCAGATCATTTGCTAATTTAAAATACTAATAGCAGTTGGGATGGAAAGTCTTATGCAAGCAAGATTTTTGATCAAAGGTGCCACGTACCATCTTCTCCCAGATAGGAGTTTTTTAAGAGTTGGTTCACTCAAAAATGAAAATTCTCTCATCATTCCCTCACCCTCATGCCATTCTGGTCACTCTCCATTGCGCGTTGATGAGAGGACTGAGTACACGCAGCCTCTTGCAAGCGCGTTGCCATATTCACACGAGAACTGATGCAATGCAAATGGAAGTGCAGCTTGGTTTATTTACAACAGAACACTGTTCATAAGCTTCATTAGTTTTGCTTTCATTTGAACAATGCGTCACTCAAGAGGCTTCGCTTACACGGTCCTCTCATGAACGTGCATTGGAGAGTGACTGGAAATAAACAATTATAGTGAAAAATACATACATTTTGATCTGTTACTCACCAAAAGTGATCGTTTCGCTTTAGAAGACATTAATCAATTCAGTCGTATGGATTACTTCTAAAATAATTGTCCAACTGCTTGCATTGTATGGACCTACAGAGGTGAGCTATTCTATACAATAAAATCTTCAGTTGTGTTCTGCAGATGAAAGTAGAGCTGCACAATTTATCAAAATAAAATAGAAATCGCAATATGACATTGTGATTATTGAATCGCATAGGGCTGCAATTTAATTAAATAAGTAAATAGTCTACTCGCTTCAAAGTTTATTGTGCTGCTCTGTCCAGTCTATGTTGGGTAAGAGCATTATTACAGTGTTTTCAGAGTGATTTTGTGCTCCACAACTCCATCTCACGCATGGAGTAACAGAAGTCCTCTTAGTTCGGTTCTGTTTGCTTAAGTGCACCAAGTGTTTTATTTACACTCAAACAGACCTCTAGAATGGGTACAATTTGAATATGAAGAAGACAATGTTTTTTCTTTGTTTCACAGTTTATATCTTTATTTGTTCGTGAGTGAATTGAAAAAAAAAAAAAAAAAAAAAGGTCTCAGTTTGATTCTCTGTTAAGTGGACTCAAGTGTGAAAACCCCAGTAGCCTTTTGGTAGTTGAACATCTGAAAAACTTGTTTTGTCTATCATAAGTTCAAATCACAATATTTTTCAGAATAATTGCATCAAAAATCAAAAGTCATACACATCTGGGATGGCATGAGGGTGAGTAAATGATGAGAGAATTTTATTGAATATAGATTTTTATTTATATACAATTTTTGGATGGATTATCCCTTTTAACCCTTAAATGCATACCTTGGGTCTTAAAAGACCCAGGACATATTCCACCCCATGTACCTCATTATTTTTTTTTAATTGTACCCACACCTCTTTAGTATTCCTCAATCTATCTCTTATAAATCGTGTAACACAAATTTTTGTTTTATATAAAGTTTCAAGTACCAAACGTGTATAGGGTCTTTAGAGGTATGTCAGTGTCTTTTTTTTTTTTTCACTTCCATAAATTATATTTGTATTATTATTTCATATCTATTTAAGATTACTATCAAAAGATATCTTTTTCTTTGTTTATTACAAGAGAAATGGGTACTACATGCAAACAAATTAATACTATATCACATTTTTTTGTGCAACAATGACTTATCAACAATGGTGAATTATCAGGATTCCCCCTTCTTACTCAAGGTGGCGCTGTTTCAGTGAAGTCAAGATTTACATTTGCCATTGCTAGCTGACCTAGAAACAACATTGAAGTAAACCATAGCAAGTGTAACACATGAACATTATGATATGTCTATTGCCATTTGGGTGTACTACTAAAATAATTTAAGTTGTGAATCTATTTAGACCCAAGTGTTTGGGAAAATTACCATGCATTTAAGGATTAAAAGTAGCTGTGGAGGGGATGGGAAAGCTCCATTGCAATGAGAGGCATTAGCGTTTTAATTCCTGATCAATATTATTTTTGAAAAGTTTTCTAGGATGAAGCTTCTAATCCTCATGTCCTGTTTTGGGTCTGATAGACCCCAAGGCCATTTTGATATTTTTTAAAACATACAAAGACCCCATGAAATCTAAATTATTTTTGGGCTATCTGTTTGGAAGCCTGAATATAGTTGTCAATTTTGCTTTTCTGTTTGGTGACCCCATTGGCATAGAATTGACGAGAAGGACATGGCTGCAGACCGAGCTCCAAAAAGGGCCAGCAAAGATATATAGAGCCTCTAACCCCAAAGCCAAAGTATATTTGGGTTCGACACAAATGCTACAGGTACAAGTACAGCACACATTAATACATTTTTGTAATTGGCGAAGTGTTCGAGCACTGAATGCATGCAGCCCGATTTTCTTAACCGTGTACCCTGAATGTGTAGAATGAGAATGCAACTGAAATTATTTGCGCTAATAAGTGCATCCACAAGGTTGAGACACTCACAATTGAGCCTCTGCTGTCACAAAAAATTGCTTGAAGATGTAATTGCTTCTAAACAACTGGGGGCGAAGGTGGAAACAACAGTGGATGAGGACATCAAGAACTTGGATATACCAGCATTTGTGTAGCTTGAGTTTGAAATAATAAAGACATCTTGGGTCTAAACTCCTGAAGAGAAATAGCATTTCCAGCATCTCATATAGCAGTTGTAGAATGCATGTGCCAAATGCCTGAGTATTCGCGTACAGTCAAATGAATTATACTTCGATAAGTGAGAGTTTGACTGTACACGGATGATAAGCGTTTGTGCCAATACTGGAAAGACTCTGGGCTTAACCGTGTGTGGAAGTCTTGCTCCCTTTTGACGTTGGCCCATCTCCCTTCTTGACCCCGCTTCCCTCGGAGATTTCCGCTCCCACATTTGGAGATCTCTGGGCTGCAGCTACACCTACTTGGAATTTAGAAGGTTAATCCCAAATCCCCAAATTACCATTATTTTTTCACTTGGAGCATTGGAGTTTTTGGCACCCCAAATATAAAGAACATACTGTCAATCTCAACAGAACACAAGGGTTAATAAACACTGGCATTATAGGGCAAGGGATGCTCTAACAAGTGCTTTTTTTGTTTTTTGTTTAAATTGTTCATAAGAATTATCACAAGAATCAATCAACTGTTTGCTTTTGGGGAGGCTGATTGGTTCTGTATTCACAAAGGTTCTTTATGCAATTTGATGAATAATTTAAAAAGTAAGTGCCATTACAGGGATCATGCTGATACACCAGCTTAGAAACTGAGACCAGCTGGTAGTGTGTCAGGATACATCAGACTCCTCAGGTTACTAATGTAGTTTTATCGACTGTGAATTTACACAAAGGAGAGATACAATTCCTCATAAACTGATTCTCTCTCTTTCCAGCATGGCTAACAACAAGATCGGCACTCTCCGTTGTACTTTTTCGGCCCCCAGCCACAGTAACACTCTCCTAAGGGGGTTGTCTGCCTTGCGTGATCAGGGTCAGTTGCTGGATGTGGTTCTGGCCATTGAAAACGAAAGCTTCAAGGTTCACAAAGCCGTTTTGGCCTCCTGCAGTGACTACTTCAGGTGAGACATTACACCGGTTGCTAGCACCAGCCATCTGATTTATGAATGGTGAGATTAATCATATAATTTAGAAGTTATTCTAAGATGGTTCATTATTGTGTTTAAAGACCCCGTGAAATGCAATATTTGATGTTTTGAATCTGACCTTATATTTTGAGGTGCTATTGTGTATAAAATCAATCTAATAAACTTTTATCTTTTCATTATCTCTGTCTGAGCCTCAGCTTTTGTGAAATGGAAAATAAGGTCTGTTCCAAAACTTAGTGAGCTGCCTCCTGCCTACCTTGGCAGCTGTCTTCTATGGCATCCTACCTGAAATTATGCTTCATAAGAGACCGATTTGGAACTCTCTTAATTGGTGGCAGCACCACGTATCTTTCAAATAGCGCTCCTCACGTGCAGCATATTGGAGACTTGACTCCAAAATTTACTTAGATTTTTAGTGCTCATCATGGTGCACTCTGGGTTCATCTACCTGGGGAAGGATACATACAATGCTACCTTAGAATTTGGCCAAAACGAGATATCTTAGGAGGCAGAATAATTAAGCGACCCAACTTTTGCAAATGGAATCCATTTCAATGGAACTTTTAATGCCCCACTCCCCCCCTTTGAAGAGCTTAACCGATGTGGTAATAATGAACTTCCCTCGTTTAGAAAAGAACTGCTTGAAGATTCTTAAAGAATTTCTTCTTTAGCGTTATATAAAAATAAAAAAAAAGTAAAATAAATGGCAATTTTCTTCTAAAATCATTTCTTTAATGCTTCTGTAATCTTCCTGATCCACACAGAGCCATGTTCACTGGAGGAATGAAGGAGTCAAAGCAGGACACCATAGAGCTACAGGGTCTTTCAGCCAAAGGACTGAAGCACATTATTGATTTTGCCTACAGTTCTGAGGTCACTTTGGACCTGGACTGTATTCAGGATGTTCTCGGAGCTGCTGTGTTCCTGCAGATGGTGCCTGTGGTGGAGCTTTGTGAGGAGTTTCTCAAATCAGCCATGAGTGTAGAGACATGTCTGAACATTGGCCAGATGGCCACTACGTTCAGCCTCTCCTCTCTTAAACAGTCGGTTGATGCATTCACTTTCCGTCACTTCCTGCAAATCGCTCAGGAAGATGACTTTCTTCACATTTCAATGGAACGACTGGTTTTCTTCCTAAAGAGCAACAAATTAAAGAACTGCAGTGAGATCGACTTGTTCCATGCTGCGATCCGCTGGTTGCAGCAAGACGAATCCAGGCGAGCTGCCGCCAGCGACGTGCTCTGCCATGTGCGCTTTCCGCTAATGCAATCGTCTGAGCTGGTGGACAATGTCCAGTCTGTCAGCATAATGGTGGAGGATGTGCAGTGTCGTCAGTTCCTCTTAGAGGCCTTCAATTATCAGATCCTTCCTTTCCGACAGCACGAAATGCAGTCGCCGCGAACTACCATTCGTTCAGACGTCACATCGTTGATCACTTTTGGTGGAACACCATACACTGACAACGATCGAACTGTTAGCAGCAAAGTTTACTATCTACCTGACATCACAGCACGACAGTTCAAAGAGTTGACAGAGATGGAGATGGGATGCAGCCATGCATGCGTGGCGGTTCTCAACAATTTTGTGTATGTTGTCGGTGGGCAGCATCTACAGTACCGCAGTGGAGAGGGCGCAGTTGACATCTGCTTCCGCTATGACCCTCATCTCAACAAATGGCTTCGAATCCAACCTATGCAGGAGAGTCGTATTCAATTTCAACTCAATGTTCTCCATGGACAACTTTACGCTACAGGGGGCCGCAACAGGTCTGGCAGCTTGTCTTCTGTAGAATGCTACTGCCCCAGGAAAAATGAGTGGACCTACGTGGATTCTTTGAAGAGGAGAATCTGGGGTCATGCCGGAGCTACATGTGGGGAGAAACTCTACGTCTCTGGGGGTTACGGCGTGTCCGTGGAGGATAAGAAGACTCTGCATTGTTACAATCCAGCCTCTGATCAGTGGGACTTTAGGTGTCCCATGAATGAGCCGCGAGTCCTGCATGCTATGATCAGTGTGAATAACCGTGTTTATGCCCTTGGTGGCAGAATGGACCATGTCGACCGCTGCTTCGATGTTCTGGCTGTAGAGTTTTACATTCCAGAGACTGATCAATGGACAACGGTCAGTCCAATGCGGTCTGGCCAGTCTGAAGCTGGCTGCTGCTTGCTGGATAAAAAAATCTATGTAGTTGGAGGATACAACTGGCACCTCAATAATGTCACAAGTATTGTGCAGGTTTACAACACTGAAACAGATGAGTGGGAAAGAGATCTTCATTTTCCAGAATCTTTTGCAGGAATTGCTAGTACACCTATTATATTTCCCCAAACCACCACCCAACGCTAGAGTTTGGTCAATACAAAACACACATTCTCTTATATTTTCATTGTTCTTTTTTTAAACTTTAAGGTTTAGTGTCTACCCCAAAACAGCAGAAGTAATTACAAGATTGATTTGATGGTTTTGTATGCAAGCTTTTGCCTTATGAAAAGATATCTCTTAATTTATTCCTTGATTCAAAGGGATAGTTCACCCATAAATTTACTCACCCTCATGTACTGTAAAACCTTTATGGCTTGACTATGACCAGTTTTCTGTGGAACACATTAGCAGTTTTTACAGTAGAATGTTCAAGCTTCTCTGTTTCATCCAATTGCCATACAAGGCAAATAGTTCACCATTGCTAACAAGATCTTCAAGGCAAGATTTTAGCTAAATTCTGTTTTTTTTTTATTTATTTTTTTGTCCTTTTTGGAGATTGACAGCCCTTGATCACCATCCACTTTCATTTTATGGGAGAGAGCAGTGTTAAGATTCCGCTAAGTATCTCTTCTTGGTGTTCCAGATAAGAAAATTATGAGTTTGGAATGACACTAGCATGAGTAAATGATTACAGAATCACTTGAAGGTGCATTCACACCACTGTTGCTTAATGACACGAAAGCGTAAACATTTTTGATAAGCTTGTTCAGAACATTAATCATCTTACTACACTTCTCAAACAGTCTATGTGATTCTTATTGGTACTTGTACAAAACTCTTGTCATTACGGTGGAAAGGGGCAATGAGGTTTTTTTTATGTAATTAGCATAAATGATTTAAAGCGTGTTTACATGAAATGTTTGTCACTCTTTGACAAAAAAAAAATAAAAATACCTGAATAGCCACATATGAAACAAGATTCAAGCAATGGTTGGTTGTTTTTGTCTGTTTTTGATTTTGAATGGTTTTGTATTTCATAAAATTAGAAATTTTCAACAATCAGAAATTTGGCAAACATTACTGTATTTAAAACAGAAGCAACAGAGGTGGCTAAATTCACATGCACATTATTATTACATTTTTTTCTGAACACTTCAGGGAACAATTGTGAGAATTTGTTATTTATTTTTATTACAAGGAAGCAACTTTTAGAAACCAACAATCTCATTGTTTATAGCCATTTTATATTCAAACTAAATAGAACTGAAAAATCAAATTTTGACAAACAAATCGATTCACTGGGTAAAAATGTTTATAACCTTTGTCTACCTACAAGTTATGTTTCATAAATTAATCTAGCACATTTAATGATGCACTTTAATGTTCAATGTATTCAAACATGAATTTATTGACAAAGATTAAAACAGTGCAATGTTTTCTCTGAATGTGTAATGTGCACAGCCAATGTTTAGAGACTGGATCAAATTTGTTTAACAATGCCAGAAAATGGTGGTCTTGCATGAATAACAGACATTCACAGTCACTTTTCATGTATTATGTGGACATATATCCGTTCCAGAATATGAATGTGTACAAAAACACTACATTTTAATTCCAACTACACAGTTACTGTACATTTCTCTATATTTAGCTAATTTACCATGTGAATAACTGTGCATAAATGTGAAGCACAGTGAATAACTGTCGCCTTTAGCTCAGGACTCATCTATGTTTTAGGGCTGTCAAATTAAAATTCGAATATTTGGCGAATTGAGGACAAATACGCACATTCGAATGTTAAAACTGCGCAAGTGCCAAGCACTGGCGACGACTTCAGACCGATCGCGTTCTTGCGCTTAAAAAGGCTAGACACAGTGCAACAAATACAGTTTAACAGGAACTAGGTGTCTTGAGAGTTCTTTTTAAATTGTCTTGGCATCTAAAAAACAGTGTTCCTGAAGCGAATCAAAAATCTAGCACGTTTACATTGAAAATGAACAGCCCCTTACAGTTGGTGGAGAAAATGAACAGCCCCTTACGGTTGGTGGAGAAAATGAACAGCCCCTTACAGTTGGTGGAGGTCTTTGGCTGTTGCATCTTGCCCTCTTATCAGCATTTCTCAGATTAAGTAATGGGTTTGTCTGTAAAGGAGTTCAAGTTGGAAATGTCTCTTGAGATCCTCGCGTTCTGTTCCTTTCTGTTGTGTTCCATCTGTCTGAACTGCCCCTGATCAGGGATCATGAGCCGCTTTACCAACGAGTTCAGCAGAATACCACTGCTATCTGGGAATAAATCTACCCTACATACAGCTGTAATTGAAAAACACTGTGGTATATCGCTGTTATTATGAAGTTTAAGTCTGGTGGTATATACTGTAGCACCAGTGCAAGTGTAACACCCTGTTAACACAGAACTGGCTACTGATGCATTTCCCCCTCGTTTTTTTTTTTATTTGACTTAAAATTTGAGAACATGAAAAGCCTAAATGTCTTCTTTTTTTAATGCACATAAGTTTAAAATTGAATGTTTTGTTTAACAGCCAGGAATGTTCTTTGCAATACTATAACATGATGCTCTGTATATTCAATGTGCCCTCTTGTGGATTAAGGAAATTACATCAATTTAAAAAATCAGATGATTAAAAATTTGAATGTTGATTTTCTGCCCAATTGACAGCCCTACTATTTTGTACTAATGTTGGAAACTTTAAAATGTTAAAGTGGACAACACCTTGTTAAGTTGAGACTGTTGAGTTAGTCAGCTGGGTCTCAACACATTATCAAATGGCCTTTAATCTTCTATGGGACTAATTTCACAGATCAGCCTTAATTAACCTGTTTAAAGCACCACAAGTGATGTTACTAAAAAGTAAAAGCCCATTCAGCTTTTTTTATATATTACATCATTAGATTCCATCTATTATATTTTATTTTTCAAGAAAACATTGGACAAGTTTTATGAAGTTTATAGCAAGAAGTTACATAATACATTTTTTATCATTTTGTGGAAGTATAATAAATGTTTGATGTATAAAATGATGTATTCCATTTTAAAATGTTTGGTATTAAACATTTTGAAAGATCACTGAATGTATTTCCCTTGATAGCACTTTTTTGCATTAACCCTTGCATTCTGTCTTCCATGTGTGAAATTACTTTTATTTGTTTGTGGTCTTATTTCATCCTTCTGCTTTGTAACAGTGTCGTCTAAATATAAATTATTAAATGTGTATTTATTGTCAAAAGTTAAAAAAAAATTAAAAAAATCTTCACATCCAAAGCGTAATATGTTACTTAATCTGTTGTGGGCATGGCTGTTGTCATAGCAGTGTGTAGAATCAGGAAAACATTAACTGTATTTTTAAGTCATATGGCATTATATGCTGTGATATTGACCGTAAAATGTATATATGTATGTATGTATATGTATACATAAACATAGTATACATGTATTTTATATATATATATATATATATATATTGTTAGTCAGCTCTTTTAAGACCTCAACATAAAGTGGTCAAACACAAAATGCACAAATTATATGATTTTATTGTACATTAATAGCTATATGTTTCATTAAATGAAGCTTAACATTGTGTTTGTTTTTGAGTTGCCACAGTATGCAATAGACTTGCATGTGGAGTGGTGGTGGTGTAGTGGTCTAAAGCATTAAACTGTTAAGCACCATTGTGTCCTTGAGAAAGGCACTTTGCTCCAGGGGGATGGGCTCTGTAAGTTGCTTTGGATAAAAATGGCATAAAAGAAACAGCTTTCTCTAGAAACTCGTCAGACAATCATTGTTTTAAGGAAAAGTTATACAATGCTTGAAATTGACAACTTTCATACAAGGGTGTACACTACAGTCTTCAAAGACAAAGAACAACTGGCTCAAATAAGGACAGAAAGAGATGTGGAAGACCCAGATGCAGAGTCATTTCAGACCATTCTGGCACCCTAGGCGAGATCCCTATTGGCGGGGCGGGGTGAGAAATAGACGCCTCACATATCCTGACAGCAGGGTGTAAAGTAACGAATTACAAATACTCACATTACTGTAATGAACTATTTTTTAAGTAGTTTAAAATTTGTATACTTTTACTTGAGTATATTTTAAGTGCTTTAACTACTTTTACTGAGCTATTTTCTCACCATCTGTGTTCGCTACTTCCCTGTCCTGATTTTATTTTTATCTATCAACATGATCGCCTAAGGAGAGACTCCTGTCAAATCAAATCACACGTAACAAATTTGAATGGCAGCTGCAGATCTGGCGCCAACTGTTCTGGATCTGGAGAATGCCTCAAGTATAGTTTACTTTTCACAGTGAAAAAGGCCAATTGATTGATCATGTCATGCAAGTTTAACTTGCTCAAGCCAGATATCAGAATTAATCCTGCCTCTAATTTGAAGAAACATATATCGAGCTAAATTTCATATTTCTGATTCTTTTTGTCTATAACATAGCCTGTAATTTAACTATCTATCACTGAGATTATTGGTCTGCTGTGAGAGATTAATAAAATGTTATCAATAGGGTTGGGCAGTAAAATTATGTTTATCGGAAAAAAGAGACCTCGATCAAACTTTCGAGTCGTTTTCTATATTTAGCCTGTTTTCAATCTAGAACGAGTGTTCATTACATCAATCGCGATAGCAAGGTCACCACTGGTTGGTTGATCTAAAAGATTGTCTTTTTATTTTCTGACGTATGTAGCTGCGTGCTGTTTGATTGACAGGCGGCTTTTAATTGTTTGTGCGCCAAAGCTGGTATGTGCTTAAATGTTATTATTCCGCCATCGCCTGTCTTGATGAGGATTTAATGTAAACGCAGTAATGTAAAAGCAGCATAAAAGTAATACATACAACTCTAATTTATTTCTGTTTAATCTATGACTTCAGAATTGATATGACAGGTGTATGTGTGAGAAACAGATCAATATTTAAGTTTAATATTTTTATTTAATATTAATATTTAATATTTTGCTAGAAATTCTTCTCTCTGCCCAGTAGGTGGTGATATGCATGAAGAATGTGAATCACCAAAAACACAAGAAGAAAGTTTAAGTTAAAGTGGAGATTGACTGAGCATGGAGGAGAATTAACAGTAAAAAAGGAATTGAATATTGATCTGTTTCTCACCACATCTATCATATCGCTTCTGAAGACATGGATTAAATCACTGGAGGCACATGGATTAGACTACTTTTAAGCTGATTTATGTGATTTGTGGAGCTTCAATATTTTAGCACGGATTTACTTTCATTGTATGGACCAAATAAGATGAGATATTCTTCTAAAAATCTTAATTTGTGTTCTGCAGAATAAAGAAAGTCATACACATCCTGGATGGCATGAGAGTGAGTAAATGATGAGAGAATTTTCATTTTTGGGTGAATTATTTCTTTATGAGCGTGATGTAGCCCCTGTACAAAACAACTTTTCCCATGCTGCTCTACCTCCTCTAATGTGCAGGACATGACGTGCCAAGTGATCCTGCTTTTTAGCATTTTTTGCATTCCTTGCATTGTTTGAACCTGTTTTATGCACAACAATAACACCCTGTCTGCATTAAGGGAAATTTAGACCCTAGACCTTACACATAAACTGATTTTAATGTAATTGTTTCATACATTATGATTTATAATGGTGATCAGGGTATTGAAAAAAACGTTTTAATCTTTTAATTTCTGTTATGTCTCCCTATTATTTATTGGAATCAGATTCATGTGTTTATCATAGAGAAGTGATGTATTTTAAAAGTTGGCATACTTTGTTCATTATAATGGGGCATAGGTTTTGCAACTCGGTACTCAATACTCACTACTCATGAGTACTTTTAAATTAGCTACTCTTTTACTTGAGTAGTTTTTAGGACAGCTACTTTTAATCTACTCACACTACATTTTTGGGGAAGTAACAGTACTTCTACTTGAGTATGATTTTTCAGTACTCTTTCCACCCCTGGATGACAGCTTCATTGTATTCTACCCGCACAACACCAGTTCATGTACAACAGTAAAGAGAAGACTCAGGGGTGCAGGCCTTATGGGAAGAGTTGCAAAGAAAAAGGCACTTTTGAAACAGAAAATGAAAAAGAAAATTTTAGAGTGGGCAAAGAAACAGACATTGGACAACGGATAAATGGAAAAGAGTGTTATGGATCTTAACCTCATTGAGCTTTTGTGGAATCAGTTTGACTGTAATGTGCGTGAGAAGTGCCTGACAAGATGGCCACATCTATGGCAAGTGCTACAGGAATTGTGGGGTGAAATGTCACCTGAGTATTTGGACAAACTGACAGCTAGAATGCCAAGTATTTGCAAAGCTGTCATTGATGCACGTGGAGGATTATTTTATGAGAACTCTGAAGTAGTTTTTCAAGTCCTGACACATTGTCTGTACATTGTGATCAGTTGAATGCCACTTTGGTGAATAAAAGTACCAATTTTTTTCCCTTACAGCAAAGTGCATTATTCCGCCTGTGTGTGTGTGTGTGTGTGTGTGTGTATACATATATATATATATATATATATATATATATATATTTGTGTATGTGCGTGCTACCCATGTGTGTGTGTAATATATAAGCATTATATAAACCTTAAACTTAAATGGTAAATCTCAATATTGTGCTAAATATTCAGAGAATGTACATACATAGTTTTATTACAATATTATCTAAATTAAAACCTAAGTGTTTATTCATATTCAGTGATGTACACACCATTACAATATTATGGTTCCTAATTTTAATTAGTCTCATTCTTAAATATAGATCAAAATATAAATTCAAATTAAGTGACATTCAGAACACATGCAGATCAGTGACATGTGACTATGTCGGATTCTTTTTGTATTTTTATTTATTTAAACAGTTAGGGCTGTTTTTGTTACACGCTTTATTTAATTGTTTTACATTCTGCATCCTAAAATAGCTTAACAACATATGATGCGCCTCATCAATAAATAACTATCAAAATGTATAAAACATAAATTGCATATTCAAATAGCTAATTGCAATTTCATCCAGGCTTGAGAGCAGTCCATTAAAAACACCGACATGAGATACAATGTGTTCATAATCTATATCTATACTTCTATATTTGCATTAAGGCTTTATTTTGTGAATCACATCGGTCCTGCACTGAATCCGTCAGCGACGCTCATGGTGTGTGGTTTTATCGCACTAGTGCACTGTAACTGGACTCCAATGCCCATAACTCTGCCCGTGATGACGCCGCCGCCGCAGCGCACAACGCGTCTCACGCAACGCTCTGTGTTTTGGAGAAGAACGGAAGATGGCGACCTCAAACAATCCTCGAAAATTCAGCGAGAAAATCGCCCTGCACAATCAGAAGCAGGCGGAGGAGACAGCGGCGTTTGAGGAGGTCATGAAAGACCTGAGCATCACGCGAGCTGCACGGGTACGTGTGTCAGAGACCGGTACGTGTGTCGCGGCCAAACGCTGGTAGAATAGAGCACAGCTGGCATAGGACAGGCTACTGCCTGAAATATGATTTAAGAGCATCTTTGTTGACCGAGACCCGTAATGAATCGGGTAAAGCCTGGCAGCAGACGATATAGTAAATAGTAATGGGAGACGGATCGGGTGCGTGAGAGCAGGGATGTTGAGGATGCGGAGCTGGATGAATGCTCGGCCAGTGGAAGGACAGATGTCATGCACATCTACACAGGGACTGCGCGCGTGTTCTGGCCTTTACTGTTTATTTTTTTTGTTTGTTTGTTTTGTTTTTAAATAGACTGTCATTGCTTTTCTGCTACTTATTTCTTTGTGTGTGTTCAGACCAGAGCACAGAGATGATGAAATGTTTTGGCTAGTTGTCACGTGGGGAACTTGTCACATCACAGTCATGAGTCAAAGGTCCAATTAAACAAATGCTTGTTTTCTCTAGCAGTTGTTTTGAATGGTGGTTTCATTCACCTTTAATTGAATTCTTTACAGGGGGTATTTTTGTGAATGAACCTTCAAAATATATTTTAAATGTTATCATATTTATGTAATAGTGTTTAGGTAAGTAATACATCCAAACTGAGATTCATTCAGGTGATTATAGGACATTATAGGACATATATATATCAGTACTGTGCAAAAGTCTTGGGCACATAAGATGTTTTACTAAAGCATTTGTCTTAACATGGTTATTTATATCTTCTGCTTTAGTGTGTCAAAATTGTGTCCAGTTGCACCTAGAAGAATTTGTGCTGTTTTAAAGGCAAAGGTGGTCACAACAAATATTGATTTAGCTTTTTTTGTTTACTGGACTTTGTATTACATTAAGTGATAAATGAACACTATTTATGTCATTATTTTTGAAGACATCCTCACTATGCAACATTTTTCACAAGTGCCTAAAACTTTTGCACAGCACTGTGTATGTATATATATATTATTATTGACAATTTACCGCATATAATGTGACATTCTGCCCCATTATATACGGTAGGAGTCAGTACTTTTTAAATAAACTGCAGTTTTTCTTTTTCCTCCTTATACATCTTGGTTACTGTTTTAACCTTTGTTCTCTGATGGAGGGAACAAGATGTTGTGTCAATGTAGTGACACTAGGGGTCGTCTTGGGAGCCCAAACACATTTTGATTTTTGAGAAAAGGCAAATGGGATATGGTGAGTGGAATTTGCATGCTACTCCCCCAGACATACGGGTATAAAAGGAGCTGGCTCGCAACATATCATTCAGGTTTTGCGCTGATGAACCAAGACAGGGTCCCGGCAATTTCAGCGGGTAGTACAGTGTTGTGGCAAGAAGGACAAAACATCTTGTTCCCTCCATCAGGGAACAGAGGTTACAACAGTAACAAAGACTTTCCCTGTCTGCCACTCACTCAAAGTTGTGTTGATGTAGTGACACTAGGGGTCCCTATACGAAACGCCACTACCAGCTGAACTGTATTACGTGGACTGATGGTGCAGGTGCAAGCAAGCCACTGCATGCCTAATAGCAGGTGTATCCGGTCTGCAAGTAGCATCCCCCAACACCCCAAAAACATTGCACAGTCCCTCACATCCCAAAGGGTAGGGCACACCCTAGGCCTTGTATGCCAAAACAATGCCATCCTGGATCTAGTGGGCAAGCCTCTGTTTGGAGACAGCGTTCCCTTTCCGCTGTCCACCAAAGAAAAGGAGCTGCTCAGAGCATATAAAGCTCTGCATGTGATCCAAGTAGATGTTCAAAGCATGCACCGGACACAGCAATGGCAAGGCTGTTGCTCTTTCAATGCCTAGTGTACTTGCAGGAGGGACATGTCATGCAGGGCAGAGGCAATCTGTCCAGTGGCACTGTAAGCTTTGGCCGCCAGAGACAACGTAGACTTACAGGCCCTGGAAGGGAGTCTCGGGCATTTCAGTCATGTGGCAGCGGTTTGTGGGCACAAGTGCACGGAAACCACCTTATCCACCTGAGAAATATCCGTATACCCCCTGGCCGCCCCACCGTCAAGTGTAGTGAGAGTGGTGGAACACAGAATTCGGGTCCACGATTGCTTAGGGCAGCGTGGAGCGTTCCACTTCAGCCCGACACTCGCGGCAGCCCAGGCAAGCAGGGCGGTCAGCTCCACGTCAGCCTCAGACCGGGCGGCCAAACCCGAATGTGGAAGCCCAGTCGAGTCCTCAGAGTGCCATCCCACTCTCCAAAGCTGTTATCGAGAGCTTATCCTGCTCACAATCTCTGAAAGAGACATTAAACTCGTCCTGAGGCAAGCTGCCTGTCTCATAACAGAACTCATCCAGGGTAAACAAGCATACTGGAGAATGGGAGGTCCGTGGGGGATTAGCCATGGAACCACTCCCATTGGGTCTCCAAATCGCCCCCAGTGCTAACCGACCCGGCCTCATACCTGTAACAAGAAGGCCTGGGGCGGGGGGCAGCTGGAGTTTCTTTCCCCCGGAAGAAGGAAAGACACTATCACAACGTTGCCATGGTCATGTTTGCGCATTGAGAACATGAACCATCCACGGATGCTGCCTCAACGTGACTACAGCCCAGACACGTGAGACTGTGCTCGTGGCCGTCAGAGTGGAGAGATTGCAACCGCATCCAGGAACTACACACAGACGGAAAGGCATCTTTAAAGAGACACTCTCCATTAGTGCGCACTCTTTTAGAAGAAAATATACTCTTTTCTGCAAGAATATATACTCTTTCAGCTGTTGTAGCGCCCAGGGGCGTACTCTGCATTAATTGTGCAGAGGGGGAGAAAGCCGCTGAAATGCACGTATATCCAACAGCATACGCTTCTCGTTTACTAGATGAATGGAACAGAAGTAGAACTTGCTGCTCAACACCACTCGGCTCAGAAGAAAAAATCTGAATGAGTGGTTGCAAGCTAGCTCCTTTTATACCCGTATGTCCTGGGGAGTGGCATGCAAATTCCACTCGCCAATTTCCATTGGCCTTTTCTCAAAGATCAGAGGTGTTTGGGGCTATATGTGTTTTCAAAAATATAATACCAGTTATTAGAAATATTCACTGGAGTGTGACAACTAGTCCCGGTCTCTCCCCCTCTCATTAGATGGTGAATCCAGATTCTTAGTATGTCCCTTTGTCTTGACCTTAAGTATTAGGCCTAGACGTAACAGGCTTATGATACTTATTAGTGTGCGGCACATATGTGGATGCCAATGTTCTGCTACGTTTTTATTAGCTCTCACCAGTCTGCTATTCTCATTTCTCACCTGATAAAGTGTTTTAACTCCATGGTATCTGATATACGTTTCATCCATGCGATGCGTTCATTACGTCATTCACTGCCGCTTTTCATGCACTGTTATTTTGCACAGCTGCAGTTACAGAAGACCCAGTATTTGCAACTAAGCCAGAATCGAGCTCAGTGCTATGGAGGGTCACTCCCCAACGTCAATCAGATTGGAAATAGCAACACTGACCTCCCTTTTCAGGTGAGACCTTATACGTTTTCTCTGCTGTCACTTTCATTTTATGGATACATTTCCCTTAAACTGATGTAGTCACTACTATGCGGTACCCTTTGAACTCTAAAGCTTTAAAAAAAGATGAATTTGCTTGTATTTCTTTAAAAGGGTATACTAGCCATTCAGAAATATACTCTGGTCACGTTCAGACACTAATAAACTAGAAAGAAAATGGAGTATAAATTAATATATATGTATACTGTATATGTATACATTTAAAGAAATGGTTCCCCCAACAATGAAAATTCACCCCCTAAATATAATTTACTCACCCTCATGCCATACCAGATGTGTATGACTTTCTTTCGTCTGCAGAACACAAACACATTTTTTTGAAGAATATCTTAGCTCTGTATGTGGATGGTGGCCAGAATTTGAAGCTCTAAAAAGCATACTGTATAAAGGCAACATAAAAGTAATACTTAGGAATTCAGTGGTTAAATCCAAAGGTATGGGTAAGAAATAGGGCTGAAATGATTAGTCGACGTTATCGACAATGTCAACATAAACAAATTGTAGACAAATATTTTCGTTGTCGAATAATCGTTTGATCTTATGTAACGTAACGTGAGATCACATTAAACTGATAATGTGCGAGAGCAACACTGCAGCTCACGCCTGACTAAGGAGAGGAAGAAAACCCAGCTCACTGTTCATATGCACTCTAAACTTTCCAAACAGCTGCAGGTGATGTAGATCGCAAAGTATGAGGGAATTATGATGCAAAAATAGAAAATAAGTAAATAAGAAGCACATTCGTTGTGGAATAAGTGGAGCTGGAGCTTCTGCTCCGCTGAAGCAAAACTTGCGTGTAGAGCAACTTTAAAGGAAACACGCATTACATATTAAATACAGTTATATTTAATGTGATATAGCTTCATTAAAGTTCAAATAATACGGATAATCATTGCAATAATCATAGAATAGTTGAATAATCATTCGAATAATCGTTAGATTAATCGATTATCAATAATAATAAAATAATTGTTAGTTGCAGCCCTAGTAACAAACAGATAAATAGTTAAGTAATTTTTTTTACATAAATCTCCACTTTCACTTCCTCTTTTATTTGGTGATATGCCTTTTTTATGTATATCACCACCTACTAGTTGGAGCCAATCAAAGGTGGACATTTACAGTAAAAAAAGGACTTAAATATTTATCTGTTTCTAACCCACACCTATCATAAAGCTTCTGAAGACATGGATTTAACCATTAGAGTTGTATAGATTACTTTTATGCTGCCTTAATGTGTTTTCTAGACCTTCAGAGTTCTAGTCAACATTCACTTGCATTGTTTGGACCTAAAGAGCTGAGATGTTCTTCTAAAAATCTTTGTTTGTGTTCTGCAGAAAAAAGAAAGTCATACACATCTGGGATGGCATGAGGGTGAGTAAATGATGAGAGAATATACATATTTGTGTGAACTATAACTTTAAGCATCTTTAAAAATAGTGATAACCAACTAATGCCACAAAACACCCTTAAATTAAATTAATAATATTGACTAATGTTTAGGATTATTCTTTTGCTTTCCCACCAAAAATTATGTAACTTCCTGTAAGATTATGTCACTAAGGAACTAAGATTGCCAAGGAAATAAAAATAGAAACAAAATCACCCCTATGTTAATTGTATTGACATATTGTGATTACATATTATTTCTATACTGTATTTAAAAATTAATAGTTTAATATTTTATCCAATATATTAAGAAATATGTAGTGGGGACAGTGTACATTTATAGTGTATAAAAAAAAAGGTTGTATTACCTGAGGATTCTAATGATTTCATTGGTTGTTTTAGGGTTGTCTTTTTAGGAGTGTCAGTTAAATATGAAGCTAATGAAAACATGCATTTTTCTCTTCCTTCCTTATCATTGCTCTTCATTTATGAGACATTATCATGAGGATGTACAGAATGGTTCTCATTGCTTTAAGCCTTCATACTGCCAGCCCATCTTTTGCGTGCAGGCTGTATTATGCTTTTATTTGCCCAGCACTGCAGCAACAGTTTTGTGCCTTTTTCTCAACAAACCAGGTTTTGAGCTAGAAGATCTCTTCAATAAATCAGATTCTTTTACAGACGGCAGTATTGGACACCAATCGGACGACTCGGCATCATGGCCTGGTGGACCGCGTGTATCGTGACAGGAATCGCATTGCTTCTCCACATCGCAGACCTTTGTCTGTGGACAAGCACGGACGCCAGATATCCTTTGTCTTTAACAGACACAGCCAGGATTTACTCTGCTAATGTTTATGTGTTTCTTTCTACATGTGAGACAAGTCCTTAACTCTAATTACATTGACAGCTGCCCCTATGGCTCAGTATATCTGTCACCACCCCCCGACACGAGCTGGAGGAGGTAAAGCAATATTCGTCATAAACTAATCGACCAAACATTTCAAAGGGCATATATCATTTTCTTTAAATGTTGGCCTTACATTTGGTTTGCTACAGAGCCAACTCTGACTCAGCTTTACATCAAAGCGCTGTGAATCCAGCTCCACAGGACACTTTTGTTGGTGGATCTCAGGAATTGCAGTCAAAAGGAGTTAAAACATGTAAGATATTTATTGTTTCTTTTTACAATTTGTTAAATGTATAGTTCACCCCAAAATGCTAATTTTCTAATTTCAGATGTGCATGACTTTCTTTCTTCTGCAGAACAAACAAAGATTTTTGAAGAATATCTCAGCTCTATTTGTCCTTACAATGCAAGTGAATGGTGACCAGAACTTTGAAGGTCCAAAAGGCAGTATAATTAATATTAATAAGAATATAAAATTAATAAGACTCCAGTGGTTATATCCATCTCTTCAGAAGCAATATGATAGGTGTGGGTAAGAAACAGATCAATATTTAAGTGCTTTTTTTAACTATAAATCTACACATTTACTTTCACTTCCACATTATGGTGTGGAAGTGACTTTCACATTGAGCCACCCACTGGTTGGGGCTGGTCAATTGTGGAGATTGATAGTAAAACATGACTTAAATAGTAATCTGTTTCTCACCAACAACTATCATATTGTTTCAGAACATAAGGATTTAACCACTGTAGTCATATGAATTACTTTTATGCCTCATTATGTCATTTGTGAACATTCACTTGTATTGTGAAGACCAACATATCAGAGATATTCTTCTAAAAATCTTAATTTGTGTTCTGCAGAAGAAAGTCAGTCATACACATCCGAGATGGCATGAGGGTGAGTAAATGATGAGTGAATTTTCATTTCTGGGTGAACTGTCCCTTTAAGACCGTTTATTAAGCCTATGTGGAAACTGCATGGATTGTTTGGGGAAATTTCAGGAATTCTACAGAAATTATTTATGTTAAAAAGAGAGAACTACACACTTGTTGGTAGCTACAATATTTATTTTATTATGAACTCAATTTTTGTAAGGGCCGAGGGCACACGGACACAGGCTCAGGTCATTAATGAAGCAGAGAGGTTATAGATACATTGAAATAACCTGCTTTAACAACTTGTAATCTGTGAATAACTGTCATGGAAATCATTCAAAGTAAGTTAGGTGTGTCATTACTTTTCTAAGCAATCAAACGAACATAGAGACTTATTTGGCATTGTGGCAGCAAGTTTTCACTGGAAATCATCACTCTTATTTTCTTCAGAAAGTGTATTTATCTAGTTGTTAGATGCTGTGGGTAGGTGTTTGTTCAGAACATTCTTCATCTCATTTCCTCTATTTCTCTCCCTCCAGTGCTCTTGCTCACTCCTCCTGACACAGAGGACACTGAAACAGAGATGGAGCAAGACGATCCTAAAGCATCTCTTCACACACCAGATATTCCTGGGATTAAGTGAGTTTAAAGGGATAGTTCACCCAAAAATTTATTTAGTCAATCTCATGTTGTTCTAAACTCATATGACTACAAAATTAGATGTTGTAATGAATGTCACAGATAAGTTTACTTCTTAGCATTAAGCAATGCAAGTTCCCCTTCTGTCCATCACTCGACGTTGTGACGAATTACTTCGCTGCTAAAAGTGAAAATATTAATGCATTTAAAAAAGTTTGCTACAAAATTTTGGGAAAACACTGAGTGTCACTGCAGCCGTTCTATTTTTTTTATGCTCTTCACAGCTGACAAGTTGTCTCGTAATTGTATCAAATTGAATTTTTTTCAGTCTTCTACTGCTGTCTGTGATGCCTTTTTTCCCTTGTGAAATCAAATCATAGGAAAGCAATTTCACTTTACACAGAAAAAAAAAAAATTGTACAGAAATAAAACATAGACTAATCATTCATTCTTATGTACTATGTATCGTAATATAAGATAACATGTTAACGTGAACATTATACACTCATTAGGCATTACCTATACAATGGATAACAGTTTATGTAATGTATGTAGTAGTTTATTAAAGTATCAAATGTTACCCATTTTACTGTTAATTAAAAGAACAGTTAATCAAACCTATTAATTTAAATAGATATTTAAAGTGTTTAGGTGTTCCTCTTTCCCCGATTGTTTCCCCAGGTGTTCATCTTTCCCAGATTGTTTCCCCAGGTGTTCCTCTTTCCCTGATTGTTTCCCCAAGTGTTCCTCTTTCCCCGATCGTTTCCCCAGGTGTTCCTCTTTCCCAGATTGTTTCCCCGGGTGTTCCTCTTTCCCTGATTGTTTCCCCAGGTGTTCCTCTTTCCCAGATTGTTTCCCCAAGTGTTTCTCTTTCCCTAATTGTTTCCCCAGGTGTTCCTCTTTCCCTGATTGTTTCCCCAAGTGTTCCTCTTTCCCCGATTGTTTCCCCAGGTGTTCCTCTTTCCCCGATTGTTTCCCCAGGTGTTCCTCTTTCCCCGATTGTTTCCCCAGGTGTTCCTCTTTCCATGATTGTTTGCCCAAGTGTTCCTCTTTCCATGATTGTTTCCCCAGGTGTTCCTTTTCCCCGATTGTTTCCCCAGGTGTTGCTCTTCCCATGATTGTTTGCCCAAGTGTTCCTCTTTCCCAGATTGTTTCCCCAGGTGTTCATCTTTTACAGATTGTTTCCCCAGGTGTTCATCTTTCACAGATTGTTTCCCCAGGTGTTCCTCTTTCCATGATAGTTTCCCCAGGTGTTCCTCTTTCCATGATTGTTTCCCCAGGTGTTGCTCTTTCCCTGATTGTTTCCCCAGGTGTTCCTCTTTCCATGATTGTTTCCCCAGGTGTTGCTCTTTCCATGATTGTTTCCCCAGGTGTTCCTCTTTCCATGATTGTTTCCCCAGGTGTTCCTTGTTTTCCCTTGTCTATTTAAGCCCGTGTTTCCACTGGTTAGTTTGTCAGTCTTCGCATGTATTGTTTATGCTCGGTTCCCTGTGTTTTTCTTTTCAGTTAAATAAAGCTTCATTTAGATCCTCCTTCCTCGCCTGCCCTGTCACACTTAAATAGGTGTCATTTTCTTAATGCTTAATTTATTTTTACCTTTATTTTTAGGTTCAAATGTGACCTGGACGTGTGAGATTCACCTGTTTAGGTGTCTCCCCTAGCAAAGTTTCAATGTATCTTTATATTTCTGTAGCATTTCTCACTCTGTTCTGTTTAATTGTTCCAGCATATTTCCATCTCCTGATCAAGAAATGAATATCTCTCTGATGCCAGCGGCTCACAGCACAGGTGGCTCTTTACCGGATCTGACAAACATCCAGTTCCCTCCTCCTCTTCCTACTCCACTGGATCCAGATGACCCCATCACCTTCCCCACATCCAGCTCCAGCAGCACCAGCAACCTGACCACCAACTTGACGCACCTGGGCATCAGCGCCGCCAGTCACTTTCCTCCCTCTCCTCCCACCCAGGACACTGGCCCCTCCCCCTCATCCAATATTAACCCTCAGCAGCCCACCTCCACACTCCCACCTACGGTTTTACCTCAGATACCCATCGCACAGGTAAGCTAGGCATCCACTCTCTCCCTAAACAGCACAGCGTGTGTTTTAATGTTAAATCTGTGCAATTAAAGGGTTATTTTTACTTTTATTTTTTTCATCTAACAAATGAAGTATTGGATAGATTTTTCTAGGTCTGTTTTTAAAATGCTACGGTTCATTACTGTTTTAATTAACTTTTGTTGTTAGAGTAAATACATTTTTTATTTAATTTTTATTAAAATGTTAATAAAATTCTTTCATCCTCATGTTTAGATGTTTAATGGCTTAAATGCACACCTGTGATCGCTACATTAAAGTTGCTACATTGTTACATTGCTTGGCAGTTAAGCTTTTGTTAGGCTAAAGAACTACAGTATGTTACTTGCTGTAATTGTTTATTCCAATGATTATTAATAATACATGTAACTGCTTTTTGAATATTGGTGTCTGTAATAGTGCTGTTGCTGTTTTTTAAAAAGCAATAAGCCACTTGAGTTTGTGCAATACTGTGATTTTACACAAAGTGGTAAACACGCCTTACATGTGGTAAAGTCACTGTGACTCAGACTTGAGAGGCGTTTTGCTTTATTGAATGATACAAATGAATAATTCTCTGATTCCATTGGCCCATTTATTTTTTATTTTTTTGATGACCCTGCTTTAAATGCCCTGCTTTTTTAAAACTAACTTCTGATGTATTGACGTGTCTTGTTGTCACAGCCAATCACGATGGATGGTCTGTCCCTGGAGCAGCAATTATCGCAGTACTCTCTGCTGAGTTTACTGAATGACTTGCAGAAACAGCCTCACATGCTCCCACATAACATTCGGCTCATACGCCTCCCGTCTCTCACTGTAAGCGCCAACCCCAGTACCGCCCAGAACACTCTCGACAGCCAATCACTGATGGCAACAAGTGGAACTGCCATCTCAGTAAGTTTACTTTTGGTGTACACATACTTTAGGTTGATATGGTTATCATTGCAAATTTAAAACAATTACAACATGTCCCTTGGAGGTTTTTTAGCATGGAATTTTGGTTGTGTAGAGAATATGACGGCATCATTCCATAATGGGTCATCTGTGCAGGAAAAGGCATTAGGTGTGTTCGACTTCATGCAGCGCTGCGCAGACCGATTGGTGCCTGACTTAAAGCAGTGCATGCTGGTTAGAAATTTTGTCCGTGTGTGCGTCGAGACTAGCCTCTTGGCTCAGCTGCCGAAGTTGCCCCAGTGGCTACACAAGCTCTGATTACAACACAGCTTATTCGTAATTGGCTAGACTATCCAATGACCTGAGGCAGATCTAGAAATGTAATTATTTGGTGACAAGAGGGTGGTATGAGGAATATTTGGGGCAGTAACACCAAAGTAAGCATTCATGCAAAGTTCTTCTGAATTAAGAGACCCAGCTTGATTCCAATTAAGTACTAGTTCATTTAAGAATCTATCAAATTACAAATGCCCATTACTTTGCAATACATATGTATTTGCTCAGAGAGGCCACAAAGTGGTACTGAATGGTACTGTTTTGCTAACATTTAAGCATTTTCTGCAGTCATGCATAACATTAAATAACAAACGATCAATCTCCAGAGCACCAAGACATTGTCTGTTAAACACACTGACTATAGGTGGTCAGAATCAAAAAAGAAAGAAAAAAACCCCACCCTAACAGTACTTCATGACTTGTGCACTATATTGCAAATCATCTGAAGTTGGGGCACACAAATAAATCTGAAATTTAATTAGCGATTTATGTTTTGTTTAAAAAATTGTGCCTCGAAGTGTTGCGCTAAGTTTATTGTTGGTGACGCCAAACATCATTGTTTCTCCTGTTTATTTGCTAGTTCGATATGCACAATATTGAGAATGAGATTGAGAGCTGCAACAGAGGGGAAGATTATCAGATAATAATAACCTAAATTTCTGTGTGCATCTCATACAAAGCTATCTTAAAGTATGGCATCAGCAGACTTACAATGTGGCGCACAAGTCATATTTTGTCGAGTCATTTTGTTCCCTTTTATGAAGCTTGACAGCAAAAAGGTTTGAAATGACACAATGTAATGTAAATTATGACAGAATTTAATGTTTTGGTGAAATATTGCTAAAATGTTTATTTTTGTCTTCAATATGTTTACTTTGAATGAATTCCATGACAGTTATTCACAGATTACAAGTTGTTAAAGCAGGTTATTTCAATGTATCTATAACCTCTCTGCTTCATTAATGACCTGAGTCTGTGTCCGTGTGCCCTCCGCCCTTGCAAAAATTGAGGTTTTTTTTTTTCAAAAATTATTCTCCACAGATAATTTTCACATGCAAATGAGCTTTGCAGCAAATTGTCAGTTGTTACCAAAGGTTTTCCAGAGGTTCACCACTACTGGTTAAGAGCTGCAAAATTCGGGCAAACACTTGTGACGAATCACAAGCTCATTTGCATGTGAAAATAACTAGTGGCAAATTTGCGGCTAGTTTAGATTTTTTGTAAGGGTGATTGGAGAATTACAGTGCTGCTCTCAAAATGTGTTGCTCGTCTATCTAATCATCTTCCTGTATAATTGCATAAATGTACTTCCAGGAACCCATTGTCCAGTAATAACATGTTGCTGCTTTTTTGATGCCTTTTTTTTTTTTTTTTGCATTTTTTTTTTTAAATGGGTGACTCAAGAAAATGTCCTGGTCCTATTTTACTTTAAAAGCAAAAGAAACATGCAAAATTATATTTTCTCAAAGGTCGAAACAAAGGTCAGAACAGCTGAGTAATGGTATACTGTTTGCAAACATTTGGATACTGCTGGGGGAGCAATTAAAATATGAATACAACACAAACACTGCATGTTAAACATTAAACAATGTGACATTAAAATAATTTACCACATGCCTCGTTCTATGAATAGAAGCCACATGAACCACTGGATGACTTACAGTAATATGTATGCAGTAAATAATGTGTAATTTGTCATGTTTACATTATGCATTCATGGAGCTAAATGCTAACACCAGCATTCAGTTTTGGCAGATGTTTGATGGCTTTTAGCTGCAGACAAAGACCTGAAGCAGCATGTCAAACAGAGTGATTGGGCGCATATGAGTATTTGAGTATATTTGGTTCCTTTTGTAGACTAATATGAAAAAAAAAATCTTACATATGTAGGTTAATTTCCACTAGCTTGGCAACTCTGCACCTCCGTGTGTTCACTTTAACTGATCTTGACCGAGTTAAGAAATTAACCAAAAACAAAATGTTCCCATCAAAGTAGGTGGAGCACCGGTTCACACCCACCAATGACATTGACCAATGGCAGTAAAAAGGTGTTCAACAGGGTACAAAGTTGTACTAAACGTTGGAGCTGGCAAGCTGCTTCCAACCACCTCAAACTTAACACCTTAGTTTAGGACAGATTTTGTTTGAAATTACTTTACACCAAATTGTGAAATGTCAGGATGCATTACGGTAATGAGAGTTGAGATTAAGTGTTCTAAAAATAGTCACTATGGAGAAAAATCTTAAAGGTTTAGGCTTTATTAATTAATTAATTTATTTTTGTTTTTGGATTGAATAAGACCAGGACATTTTCTTAACGGGTTTTACGAGTCACCCAAATGCTGAAATGATGATGTCCTTTGTGGAGGCCATTGTGTCAGAAGTACTGTCTCATGGACCCATGTTTAGATCTGTCACTTGACTCTGATAAGCCTCTTCCTCCCAACAGTATCGCAATCAGTCTGGGTCTTCAGCCAATCAATCACCGACATCTCCGGTGTCCAATCAAGGCTTCTCACCTGGAGGCTCACCGCAAGTAAGCGCAATGCCTCAAGAGTTGTTGTTAAGGGGGTTTATTGCCATCTCACTTTCTACTGTCTTTCTCAGTGCTACTGTGTTATGTATGGGGTATGGGGTTATCATTTATGCCTGAAATGCAAAAGGTCCCTAGACCTATTTGCAATCTTATATATATTCTTATATATTGCAGGTGAATCATGCTTTTATTTAGCAACTTCATTCTCAGAAATGTCATGGAATATTGTAATATTATTGTGCTCTTCATGGATGTTACATGGATGTCTTTACAGCACATTCCAGTGGTTGGCAGTATTTTTGGAGACTCATTCTATGAACAGCAGCTTCCATCCAAGCAGACCAATTCTCTCTCCAACCAGGTACACTCCCCTCAAGTTATATAAGTTTTACTGTTCTTACAACTGCATTGTAACCTTCATTTAATTTGTTATTTTTATTTTTACACAGTAACGGTTCTCTGTTCATTTCAATTTAGACATAATAACTAAGTTAATTGAACAAGAGAATCTTCTGAGCTGATTCAGTGAGGAAATGCGTGATCTGCCCGATTCATTCCAAGATGTAGACTAATAAATCCTGTGTTGATTTAGACTTATTATAGTTACAATTTATCAGTAAATGTACATCTTCCCCATCTTTATGCCAGTAGGTGGCGACAATTGAGTCATTGACTCATTGGCCCCCTTTACACCAGGCATTAACATGCGTTTCATATCTGGATATTCTTTAGGTGTATGTTCCAAAAATACAAGTCCCACCAATGACATTGACCAATGGCAGTAAAAAGGTGTTCAACAGATGGTACAAAGTTGTACTAAACGTTGGAGCTGGCAAGCTGCTTCCAACCACCTCAAACTTAACACCATAGTTTAGGACAGATTTTCATATCTGGATATTCTTTAGGTGTATGTTCCAAAAATACAAGTTCTGACACTTGAGAGATCGTATGCCCAAGAGCTGCATTAGCTGAAAACTCTTCTTCATTTACTGGTTTCAACATTGACAGATAATTATTCCAAATTCTGCCGACGTTTGACAGATTCGTAATTTCGAGGGGAGGCTGTCTAATTTCATGACTGCATACATCAACCATTACGCACGTGTTACTGCCTGATGATAAAGCGCACAAATATACAAGATTAAAAAAGGGAACAGATTCGGCACACTGTTAATGCCAGTTATACTTGGATATATTCTAAGTGCAGACATGATATTCAGAGCAGAATTCTGAGTAAATTTAGTGGAGTACCTGTATAATTGTGCTTCAGATTTTCTTATCTGTGTCACTGCATGTTGATATCGGACACACTGAAGAAGATGTGTAAATGCACTTTAAAAATGCACGTAGCCGGCAAATTTTTCAAATCTTATTTTTGCGCAGCGTTTGATTTGACGGGTTGAACTTTCACTCCAGAAATCGTTCATTTAACTAGACTCGTGCTTGGGGACTCAAATAAAATCTTATCATATATCCACTGTCTTCTGTAACCATTATTATGGATGCTACATGCCCCTGAATGTAGCACTAGACCTCTAGATATGGCTATGGATTTGTTTGAAAGCAGAGAAGAGTATGACCTTTTTGTCAAATCCATCTCAGTGAGTGGTTGTGATTAATATAGGAGAAACACAGTTGTAACACACCCATTTTTTACAAACATATAAAAGCTTTATTGACACTCAGTTTTCATAGATTGTGCGAGGTGTTACACCTTGTCCTGATTGGTGATCTTCAGGTGGATTGACAAATTGGCACGTTCAGCCGCACAAACGATTTCCATGCGATTTCTCCCGACTGGAAAAAAATCGGTTGATGATCAATTAATTTAAAATATGTCAAATTAAGCCATTGAATCTTGAAGTCTTTTACTCACTGAACTATACTAATATCTGAGTGTTCAGGTGCAGCGATACAATTTGCTAGTGATTAAAAAATCTAAAACTTTCTAATGTTGATGATGCAGCTGGAGCAGTTCACTATGAATATGATGGAGAATCCAGGAAGTTCCAGTCATTGTTCAACACTGAACTACACACAGGCAGCAATGATGGGTTTAACTGGAAGCCACAGTAGCCACCAGGACTCACAGCAGCTCAGCTACAGTAGCCATGGCAACATTCCCAACATTATTCTCACAGGTATTGTGCATTTTCAATAAGAACTCCTTTATATAAGTCCATTTCAAAGACACGGCACAGACAGAGGTACAAAATCGTTTGTGTAAATGTCATGCCATTAAAGTTAACATGAAACTCCATTTGCTACCCATTTTTCCCCCATTATCTGACTTTTTTCCATTGGTTGAATTGTGAAAGTGGGCATTACCAAGGGTTGCGTTTTTTGTTTGTTCTTTTAAATAGAATTTCAAATGTATTCTTTCATTTTGACAGATAAAAAAATAAGAAGCATTTTAACGTAATGCATCAGTTTTGGCTTCACTGTCTCCCTCTCACGCACTCCCACTGTGTGTGTGCCCCGTTTATTGCCTGGTAGTATTAAGATGCCATTAACACCTGGGTACTATGCATCTCTTTCGACCAGTTGTGTTTGGATTTTGAGGACTGCAAACATCAGTCATTACGTTAGTGTGTTACTGCGTGATTAGTGTGTTCATTTATTATAATAAAGCACAAAAAAGTATAATAACAAAATGAAAGATATAAAAAAAAGCAGTGCATCGTTTCTGCCAATTACATGCATTTCTAAGCACAAACATTACGTTAAGAGCAGGACTTCAGAGATGTGTGTGCCTCTCCTCTGTGACAATTTATTGTGATATCAGGTACACTGAAAAAATTCAGTGAACTTGTGCATGTGTATGTATGTGTATTTAAAATATTCCGATTGGATGTTTATTTCCTTTTTAAAGCCACACATAATTGGCAAATTTTTAGAATCTTGGTTTATTGACCGGTAGATTAGATATTGACCTTGGTTTCACCAGACTTGATCTTGGGGAGTCCAAAATATATCATTTAAACCTGTTAGCTGTCATGTATATGCCATTTTAATGGATGCTATATCCCTGAATGTAGTACTTATCAAATTATAACAAGTATGACGGATAAAAATAAGACAATGTTGGAACGGATAAAGATATTTTCTAGTGCAACCTCTGGGCTTTACATACCAGAATGGATCCAGATGGTTGGAGGAGGGAATCGAGACATTAGCTGAAATGGAGGGTCGTTTCAAAAGTGGAGCACATTATTACATTTTGATTTAATATTACCAAAACAAACATTTATTTAGAAGAATGTGCACTGCTTAATCGTAAACGATGAGACCACAAACATGCATTAAGGAAGTAAATATGGTCATTGCGAATGACTTTAAAAGTAACATGATGTAGTTTCCACCTCAGTGAGCATGCTTTAAAACAATGCGTCGCTCATGTCTTTGGATATCGCAAACTCGCGTTGAAAAAAATTACTTTATTCCTGCAAGTCTCTGTTTGTGGTAATGCCTCTATTGAAATGTTAACTCGAGCATTGTTACCATTTATGCCATAATGTCTTACATTAGTGACCGGGGAATCTCCGCCCAGTCTCTCCAAGGACCTCACAAGCTCATTGGCAAGCGTTGGTGATGTCAGCTTTGATGCAGACTCTCAATTTCCATTGGATGAGTTAAAGATCGACCCTTTGACACTGGATGGACTGCACATGCTTAACGACCCGGACATGGTTCTTGCTGACCCAGCCACTGAGGACACATTCCGCATGGACCGACTGTGAATGCATTTTTAAGCGAGACGTTCAGCTGCATGGCCTCTCTATTCACCATCTGGTCAGTGGCCCCCCTGTCCCGCACCCCCCACAGCATGCTGGCAAACTGCTTATGGCTGGAGGCGGCGGCCTGGAGGGGGGGTGGAGGTGGAAATGCTGTATCCACACTGGATAGTTTCCAATGCGCAATACCGTCCACCATCCATCATCCACTCTTCATGTAATCATGTTTTGTTTAGCATGTTGTTGTCTTGGTTTGTTGCTAACTTTATTTGATTTTTTTTGTTGGTCTTTTGTGAAAGTGTTCTAATTAATGTTTGCTTCAGTATGTAAAATTTTTTTGGTCAAGTTAAGTGAATGGACAGATTTTTAAATGTCTACATAATTATGCCACATGTCCTTTTTAAGAATTATCCGTATGTGTAATTATGTATGTTATTTATGTATGTCTGGTTCTTCTTATTCTGATTCTAAATAATATTTATTTAATATTCTGTATTTATTATAATTATTTTATTATATATATATATATATATATATATATATATATATATATATATATATATATATATATATATATATATATATATATATATATATATATATATATATAATAAAATAATTATAATAAATACAGAATAACATACATAATGTTAAGGAGCAGTACTCCCCCAGATTGTGTATCAAGGGTTAAGGGAGCGTTGCTTTTACAAATTGGCTTCCATTTCATAACATCCAAACATCTCAAAATGCCATGATTGGTGTTTTGATATAATTATTATTTTTTTAAACATGCCAGTGATTAATATTTATTCATTTCCTTGCCGAAAGACAGCAGTCTCAAAATGTAACCCATATTTCAGCGTTTATGTGGATTAGTGATTTGGACATCCTGTATGTTTAATATATATTTTTGATTCTAATTGAAGATTTTATTGCTGCTATTGCTGTAATGTACGCTTCAAAGGTGGTCAGTAAACATGACCTAAGAGCTGCTGCAGAAAACTACTGAATTCTTCACTGTGAGAGGACCTGATTTTGCCTTATATGAACAAAATGCTGTTTTTAACTGTCAATATGACGATGTTTTTTCTAAATGTCCCAGTGTTTTCCTCTCGTGTTGGCTGTGGTGTTTTTGTTTAAACGATGCCATATCTTTCAGTATTGAATGCTGTATAGTTTGTACTTGTACTGCCAAACATAACTCAAGGCTAGGGGAGAGTAATGCTCCTTATTCACTGCTGTTCACAGACTTTTGTGTTTGTCATTCTCATGTGTACTGTTGTTCGCGCGAGCTCTGTCACTCCTCGATCATGTGACTTTTTTTCTTGCGTGCAATCAGAAAGGTATTAAGGAATCACTCTTTACTTGGCAAACTTGCGTACAAAGCTATGACCTCTCTGTACAGTGGGGTCCAAAAGTCTGAGACCACATGGAAAATCTGGGATTTTTAGGATTTTGAAAAAAATAAATAAAAATTGTCTCGTTTTGCCGTATTTGAATAGATAAAAGTGTAACTGTAGTGCAAGTGTCATCAGTATTTTTGTTTCATTTTCCCAGAAGACAAAAACTGTAATACCATCTGCTAGACATGGACTAAAAGCCACAGTAATGTATTAATTGGGTCTTTAAGATTTTGCACTACTTTTAAATAGTTAATGAAATGTAAGCAAATTGTGACATTGACTATTTTAACTTTATTGTACAAAGGTCATGCTGTTTGAAACGTTCTCAAATCATGCTCATCATCCTGGGTTTTCCTACTTGTGGAGTCATTACGAGGTGGAGAGCATGCGGTCATTAAAAGAAAAAAAAGAGACAATCATAATTACAAAAAATCTGAAAAAATATTTATGTGAACTTTTATCACAAAATTGTTATTCTAACTCTAATTTATTATGATAAAGTTTGTATGTAATTAAATAAAAATGCTCAATAGAACTATTTTTACTATTGCTCGCAGACTCTTGGATCCCACTAAGTAAAAAGATTACATTCAAAGTTTATGCCACTGGCGGTAGCCAGTAGAACTTTAGCCCTTTTCAGCAATTAACGATAAATAACGTTTCCTGTTCAAATTTCAGTCATTTTGATTTGGTTGAGGCATTTTGGTCATAGAAGTTCATCTGGATCCTTCAAAAGAATATCTGCTAAAAATAACTAGCAAAACTCTGTGCTAATTCAATTTGTGATTCCTATGCAAACTAAAGGCATCAATCAACCAACAATCTGGAATATTTCTGTTTTAATGATTTTAGTACTTAGACTGATACTTAAGGCATTAGTCAGATTATGGATGTACAAGTTTAGACATAAACCAAACTGAAATACTGCAATTTATTCTTCAAACTGTGCTGTTTTGGTATATTTCTTGTTGTTTTCACATAATTACCATGAACACCATGTTTCTTAAACACCTATCCTGAAAATAGTGTACATAAAGCTTATCACAGGAATATGATGACTGCATGTCAAAACGAGAAAATATCTTTAGGACGAGGTCTTTGCTAGTTTTTTTGGTATGAGGTCTTTATTAGCTTGGCTGATTCCAGTACAGATACATTCACTGCATATAAAATAATATAGACCCCCTGAGACAATGCATGAAGTAGTTAATACTAGTGTCATTTTACTGGTTTATCTCTGATAACCACGTCTCCGGTCATGTTAGAATCAGAATGTATTTATGGGGCTCCGTGTTATGATGTGTAAAACAACAAATGACCTGCTTGCTTGACCAAAGCACTATTTCGTTTCTTTTTTTTTATGATGTTATGTCTCAGTGATTTTTTTCAGTCGGGTCATTTCCTTGCCCTGTTGATTAGCTTGGCCCCCGCACCTTGAGATTCATTTGAAATCCTGTCAGAAATACGGCAGCTTTCATACTGATGTTTGTGCAATTCTTCAAAAATCCTCTAGCTGTTGCTCCTCATGGCTTTGCTCATGAAACTTGGGACTGTTTAACCTTCTGAGAATGCAGACTGTTCAACCCTGTACTTTTCTTTCCCCCAGTTTGTTGTGAAAGTATTGTTTGTGAACTGTTCTCTGTATTGCACTGATTATTCAGAGGGAAAACAGTTTCGGAAGCGTACATGTGACTTCCCAATGCAAACTGAAAAAAGGGCTCAGTCTGTTTGTTGCTTTAACATGTACAAAATTTGGAGATGTGGACAGACAGCATGTGTTTATTGGTCAAACAATCTGTTCTCAATGCTTAGCATCTTGCTAACACATGCAGCATGCAGCCAAACTGTTTGATTGGGGCGTTTTACTGGACTGGTTCTATCTAACAGCACTTACATATACTTTGGAATTGCCATTTGTGATTTTTTGGTGCGAAAGCAAACCCCCTTTAGCATTAACTTCCCTTTAAGCCTTAATAGACTGCTAATGTCCTCACCATTAAGACTAATAAAGACGTAGTTGTCTAGATGGTTTGTATTTCTTGATAAACATAATGATAGTGACCCATAGGATATAGCTGACCAATGTAACAACCCCTCCCCTTGACGCATAAGCATAAACTAAGTGCCATCGTCATTGATTACTCTTGGTAAAAATGAAATATTTGTTATTTTGTCAACTCATTTCACTTAAGGCAGGTTAAATAAGTATTAAAAGACTAAATAAAATCCTCAAGAGAGTGTTAGTCATTACAGAATGGACATAAAACCTTTGTGATCTTTCATCTTGTGAGCAGAATCAATGCTCATTCATTATTGGAATTAACGGTATAGTGGGACATATAATTTGTGGTCGTCTAGACTAGAGCTTTCATTGGGTTGGTTCTATCCAGATGCCCCAGTTCTTTAGTCACTTTGCTGGTGTGGTCATCTTTTTCTGTGTCTCCTATTTGTGGTAACTGATTATAGAAGGAACTGATTTCGTCTCTGTTGTCTTGTTGGTCCTTTTCCTTTCTAAGAAAAATATGCTAAATATGGATGTGCATGATGTCTCAGCTGCATATATCAGAGCCTTCTTGTTATGTCATTTATATTTTGTAACCTGTATTTCTGTACGTGTTTTTAAAATACATATATATATTTAATTCCAGTGTGTTTTTCTGTCTATTTGTCATTTGGTGTAATGAATAAGTGAATCAAGAAGACTTGTCTGCTATAAAAATGTATGAAAAAAGAGAAAACCGTAATGACACACATGACAGAAACATACAAATCATAACACACACTCAGACGTACAGATTTTCATTCATCCTGCATAAAAAATAAATCAGGTGATGTTCTGTTACTGCAAAAATGTTGAGTTTGGGTTTAAAAAAGTTGGATCTGCTGGGTTCTGCTGAATGTCTCAAAGTCTTCAGGGATGGTATCTGCAGAGAAGAAGAAATTCATAAATGGTGACACAATGAGCAGTGATTTTACCTCAGATGTGAAGAAATGTTCAACAAAATGCAAAATTTGTGAAAGAGTGATAGAGGAGAAGCAGGAAACAACCTCCAATTTAAACCGGCATCTCTCTCAAGTGCACCCAAAAAGGTAAACTATCGCCTAGAGTTGCCACTCGTGCCTTTTAAAACAGGATCGTTCCCCCCCCCCCCCCCCTCTTTTAAATGTTGCATCCTTTATTGAACTAATAAGGGACACGGTTTTGTCACGTATTTTGTATGAATTTTAGTTGTCAAAATATTTATCTTCAACAGGAGAACCTGAGAGCTGAAAAAGACAGATGAAAGGCAGGCAAATGCTGTAGTCTGTGTGAAAAATAGAGCTGGGAGTCTATCCCAAAAAGAATAGATTCCGAGGCATAGGGAATTGAGAATTGACTCCAAAGTGTCAATACACTGTTAGTCAAACTCAAGAACCCGGCTAACAGTATATTCATCACCTCGATTTCCAAACAACTACACATTTTAGAAGAGCCTAACAAATAGTAGCAGGACTTCTGATTCATCCCATGTGTACTAGTATAAGATATGATTCGTATGTTGAATCAGTTCACCAAAAAGACTCTTTCAGCTTCATTCACTGATTCATTCAGTGATGGTTGGTATTGTTTGATGGTATTATGTGTATGGTTTCCTTCTGTACAATACACTATGAAAGGCTAAATTTGTGTGTGTATCACCTGTGTTAATAAACTTGATATGACAACAGGACTGTTATTTTCCATATTTTACGACATAAAAAGGACTCATAATTTGGACTTGTACGTATGTAATGGGGACTCGACATGCCCTCAATATTGATGACTTGGACTTGGACTCAGACTTGAGCAGTTAGGACTTGAGAATCAACTTTGACTCAAGATCTAGTGACTTGACTAATATACTGCTCAGAGCAGTTTCAGTATTATTATTGTGCCCTATGCAAGAGTATCGTTCTAATGGGCTTATTGGATTAAAATTTTATTTTATCAAAACAACTGACCATTGCAACGGTAGCGCAGGTTAGCCCAGATGATGTTCTCCTGAGAGAAGCAGAAAACTCCCAGTCTACCTCCTCTCATGGTTGTGTCAATGATAATTCCTGTGTCTGCCACCATTTGGGGGCCTTCATAGAACCGGACCCTGCATGAAAGACAGAGCACTAACTCAACACGCATAGGATGAAATCATATTAGTTAGTGTTCTAATATACAGTATTTGTCAAAATATCCCAATTCATCTACCAATGGGGTGAAAGGTTGTGGATGAGTGGACTGTTATGCAATTCCTTCTAAAAATTAAAAAGTGGTGATTTATTAATATGTTCAAGAAACATTTCAGCCTTTTTTCTAATTGAAACCTTTCAAACAAGGCATGTATTCTTTGGAATGTTGTTTAAATTCACATTCAGTTCATATGCCATTCTGTTAGTCTTCCATAATATTTTTTACTTCAAAAGCCAAGATGACATTATTTTCCAGGAAGTGACATAATTTTTGGTAGGAAATCAACAGCATTAGTTTTAGCAATGGATCTAAAGATTTGTGTGATGCTTTGTGGTATTAGTTGGTTTGTCTCTAAAACCTTTCAGTCCAGTTTAATAAAATCACAGAAGCTGGTGATAATATAAAAATGTCAAAAGATAGTTTAAAAAATATAACAATTGAACAGTTGATAGACACCCTCATGTACTATAAGCTAACTTTACCTCTTTTTAGTCATGGAATAAATAATACAGGTAGGTTACAATTATTGAAGTGCCAGAACATATTTCAAAAAGAATGGTAAAAAGAATGGTTTTGTACAAATACTTACTTAATATACAACACTAGCAACTATATTCAAGTAGTTGAATGGCCCATTTTACCTGATATAACCTTCCTGGGGTCTGTGCTGTAAGAACCAACGGTAAGAGGTCTTGTCTTTCCATCCAACATTTCTGGCATCTTTCCACAAGAGTTTCACCTGGTTGGATGAGTCACCTGTGTGCCAGAGTGAGTTGCGTAGGTTCTCTCCAGGACCACTGTCTGATTTCACTGCCTACCAACAAAATAAAGAACCTGATACCATATTTGCTCTGAGCAATAAAAGATGCTGTCTCTTGGAAATCAAATAATCCAGATCACACCTTAAGCTGGATGCCAGGTTCAGCTACAGCTCGGAAAGGATTGGCTTGCCAGTAGATCTGCTCCACCTGCTTCCACATCACCACATAGAAGCTGGAGCTGTCCTGATAGCCAAAGATGAAGCCTGCGTAGTCATCATCCGTCTCAGTATTCACATGAAATGTCCCTTCAAAATCCACACCGTTGAATGCAGTGTAGCCTGTGAGAGTTGCCAAAAAGGATTGAGATTGGATGTCGGATAGCAACTTTAATATGAATGATTATCTTTGTCATAGTCACCTTACCTACAGCCAGTCCAGGGTCACTGTTCATGGTCTGAACAATCTCTCTTCCCTATTGAAAAGAATGTACAGTGCTTAGTAAAGTTTACACAGTGATAATATAGAGTGAAACCAAACACACCATCTCAATTCCAAAAATTCAGACAAACCTGATTGAGCACCACCCAGTTTGGATCGATCTGCGCATCCCCCTCTGGATCTAGAACCACAGTCTGGTAGGTTCTGAAGTCAGTGAGAGTGACCTCAGCATTCTCAGGGCAAACGTCAATGATGTCACTAACTGTGTCATTGTCAAAGTCATTCTCGCAAACATTGCCAATGCCATCGCCTGCAAATGAATAGTCAAGATCAATAAAATGTCAGAAGATCCATAGTGGGTTGTGACCCTGCTGAAAAGACCAGCTTAGACCAGCATGAATTGACATGCTGATCCAGGCCGGTTTATGTTGGTTAGTGCTGGTCAGGCTTTCGACTGGAGCTGGTTGACCAAGGAAGCCTTGTTGATTTAAATAATAAATGGTAAATGGTCAAAGAAATGGCGTAAGTGTCAACAATTTTATATAAAGTGAAGTCTCCAAAGCTTAAAAGCCTGACCATCAAAGTCCTCCTGCAGTGGGTTTGGGATCAGACGGCAGTTATCTGGTCCAGGTGGAAGGAGATCAGGAATGCCATCATTGTCATCATCATCGTCACATTCATCTCCAATGCCATCCTTGTCAGTGTCAAGCTGGGAGCTGTTAATAACTGCAGGACAGTTGTCTCGAGAATCCTGATGTCCATCTCCATCACTAAGGACAGACAACATGTGATTGGACATGCTGATGAGGGATGTGACCAAAGGGAATCAACAATGGAAGGTTTATGGTACCTGTCTTTGTTGGTGTCACAAGGATCGCCAATCAAGTCATTGTCCACATCCAGCTGTGGAAAATCTGAGAATTAGTGTGATTCTTTGTTCTTACTTTATTACTGACAGTTTACTTGTCTTGAATAATTACTTGATAACTTGAAACAATGTTTACTCAAATTAGTTAATATTTTATTATGGTATCGAAACTGGTTTTGAGAATCGTCAAATTGCTTTAATATCCAAGCAAAATGGATATTATTACTGAAACCTGCTGGGTCTTATCCTGAGTTCAGTTCTACCCACCTCAACATACCAAGCGTTCATTCAACTCCTGCTTTCATTCAGATTCAGAGAGAGTAGTGTTAATCAAACCTGATCAGGGTTGCGGATGTAGGGACAGCTGTCACAAGCGTCACCAACTTTATCACCATCTCGATCTTTCTGGTCACGGTTTGGTACCTTTTTGCAGTTATCCTTATCGTTTTTTATTCCTGTGAAGCAAAATACAATTTCCATTTGCGTACTTATCTACAGCAACTTACAGTGCATTCAAGATATACATTTTCTCAGTTTGTGTGTTTTCTGAGAGTAAATTTTATGACCTAATCATTGCTAGCGCCATGCTCTACCAGTTGAGCTACTGTACGTCTCAAGTCTTACCATCCCCATCAATGTCGTCATCACATTCGTCACCCTGACCGTCACCATCCGTGTCCTTCTGGTCATTGTTTTTGACCAGACGGCAGTTATCACAAGCATCACCATAATCATCCTGGTCAGTATTCTTCTGGTTCACATTAGGGACGAGCACACAGTTGTCCTATCAGTGAAGAGAGCATTATGAAAGTCAAGTGAAGAGGTATATGGTGAATTATAATAATATGGTGTCTGGTGATATTACACAGCATGTAGTGATGTAAACTCTAACCTCTGTGTTTAGGATCCCATCTCCATCTGCATCATCATCACATGCATCACCAATGTTATCTTTGTCTGCATCCTCTTGGCCGGAGTTTGGAACAGTGAGACAATTGTCCTAACAAAACCATTGTCATTGAGACCTCATCAATGTTTGAATTTGATGTTGCATGCAATGCATTTCTATTATTTAATTATTATTTTTTTTTTTTACCTTTGCGCAGTTTCTCTCTTCGCATTCCAGTTTTTCATCAGGGAAGCCATCAATATCAGTATCTGGTCCACATAAGTATCCATTCCCAGCCCAACCAACTCCACACTAAAACCAATCAGACCAGTGTGACCAGTCATGCTCATATACTGTAGCGGTGTGCAGAAAGGTGTTTTGAAGACTTACCGCACATTCTATTTGTCCATCGCGGTGAACGATGCATTCAGCGCTGGCGTGGCATGGATTGGGCTGCCCATTTCCACATGACCGCTCAGGTTTACAGCCTTTCACCTGATCCCCAACAAAGCCAGGCTTGCAGCGGCCACATCGAAAAGAGCCCTGCCATTACATGCATTGGTACAAAATCACATGCATGTAAATATTTCCTGAATATTTTGGACCAGTGGTTCCTCAACTGGTTTGCTTGAGGAGTTAGGACACAGATTTTACTTTGGACATTAAGTTGTGAAATGAAACCTGTAATTCATATTTAATGTAGTCTGGTCTTATGGGTCACACAACTTACCCATGTTTTAATTTGGCTAGTTTCTACCAAGTGACAGAAATTTACACCAAAGAGTTTGAATGGACACACATACTTGGACGTGAACATCAAAGATATGGGAAGCGTTTTCTCCTCCCTTTCAAAAGTTACCATAACTATGCCTGATTATATGGTTAGTTGCATTTATTTATTATTTATTTTTGTGTTGCATTTAGCATTGTTGTTTTCCTTACTCTGATAGACAGAACAGACCTGTGAACAATTTTTTGGTTGTGACCCACCAATGAAGAACCACAGGTTTAGACCATATTTGCATGAGATAGGGCTGTGGTACTGCAACTGACACAATATAATGCATCACTCACCGGTGTGTTGATGCAGTTGGAGTTCTCTACACAGCCCCCATTTGAGTTCTCACACTCATTGATGTCTGTGCAAACCTGCATGTAAGAGGTTCCATTTCATTTAAAAAATGTATCCATTATCTGTCTGCAATAAATAACAGAAAGATTCTCATATAGAAAAAAAATACCTGTTTGTTGGCAGATGCATAGTCAAGTCCGACCCCCTGCACCTGGGGACCCATGTACCCAGCAGGACAGGGGCCACAGCGGAAACCAGGTGATGCATTAATGCATCTCACCCCCATGTGACACGGCATTACAGAACACTGTATGCAACAAAGCAACAGTAGAAAACAAAAACTGCAGTTTGCTGTAGTTAAAAAATTAGATCCATTTCATGAGTTGTAATTTGAATTGAATTGGCCACACCCACATTATGTTGAATTGGCATGACAGGAAGAGGAATTTACTGAATTGCAATCTGAAGAAATTAAAAGTCAACCAAAAGAGGCATTTCAGTCGTGTCTAGAAGGTAACCCCCCTAGTTGCCCAAAGTCTCAGGAGAGTCATGTCAGAGACTATTTAGCAGAGAAGGGCCACTTCTATTAAAATGAATGGAAGAAATTGGAATGACCAACCGAGAAGCTCTTAGCGACAAACGGTCAACGCACGTAGAAAGGAAGTCCCGCTTTACAGGTAAAAGAGCCAATTATCTTTTAGATACAGACATTGCCTGGATATTAACTCGACAACGTGCGTGCGCATTAACTATACAAGCCAGGAAAATTGTGTTTTTTAGTGTAATCTGAGGTAAAGAAGTACAATTTAAATTAGACCCATTCAATAGATAGGAGCTGCACTGTCATGACTGGAAAAAGCCTCCTGAGAGCATTCCAAAGATGGCCGACAGTGGACTGACTTGCTAAAAACTTGCTTTGTTTGTGTGCAAAGTTCACACACGGTTTATTGTGTTTAGTATTGTGTTTAGAAACCCTACACCTCCCACAACCACTAAATCTTACCCTAAATCTTATGTTGGTAAAAGCAAATGAGACTCTAGAGACTTTGGATGTCGGGGCATTCTTGGAAATGAAGACTTCTTCCACCGTGGTCCTTTAAATGTTCATTCAAAAGAAAAAGGTTTCATTGACAACTATCATCTAAAGTTCTGGATATGTATATATTGTATGCATGATAGCATGATTTAATTGTTTATGCTGAAATATTAAAAATTATTATTAAAAACTACTTATTAAAGACTACCACTAAAATTTGCTAAGCAGCTAAATGTTAGTGAGGCAGTCCGCCATGCTTTGACTTACCTCATCAATATCTGTGCAGTGAGTTCCATTTCCTGTCATGCCCTCAGGGCATGGGCCACACGTGATGCCACCAGGTTTCGCAATGCATTCAACACCAGGGTGGCAGGGGTTGGGCACACATGAGGGCTGCGGATCAGCTGGCATCATGCCTGCAACACAACATGGCAACAGAAATAATTTCTAATAGATCCCTCACCTTTATGATTCTGATACAACGATAAGCTTAGGATTCCTCACCACAGGCTTCACACTCCATAACTGTATTCTTCAGGAAGACAATTTCCTGTATCTATAAAACAAAGAGGAGTTAATATCAGTGTGAATGTGGCATTTTGTTACTGCTAGCACAAGTATGTTATTTAAAGCTGATGATTTCCTGAGTTTCAGGAAAGCTGTTTGAAAGCAATCCTTATTTTTGTAATTGGCTTTGTAATTTACCTGTTGTTTCAGCAGTTCCTTAATCTCAGCGAGCTCCATGTTTGTGCCTTTAATCTGTTTGATAATTTCTCCATCTGTAGTAAAGAATGTGAAATCAGTAGGATGAAAAAAGCACCGTAAAATTTCTCCATGTGACTTTGCCATAATCCAAGTCTTCTGTAGCCATACTATGAATTAAGCTACTGTTTACAAACACTCACCTCTGACATTTCCGGGTTCTTTTGGCACCAAAGAAATAAAAACTGCTGTTACTGGGTGCTTCGCTCAAAAGTGCTGTTTGTGGGGTTGCAAACCCCCATTTCCAAAATATTAATGGATATTAATTGGAGCACAAGCCATGGATTTTTTACATTTCCATCAGGATCAGTGGATCAGGCTAAACTCAGGATTTTGCATAGTTTGTGACTGAACCTACCCCACAGCTGTTTTAGGGAGAATTGAACTTTTCAGTAAGGATCCGCACACACTCCAATGTCAGGCGGCTTAAAATGTTAATAATTCTAAAATCACTGCAGTTACTTGTTAAAGCAAATATGCCTATTAATAAGTTTGACTAGTGAACTTCCATCCATCCATCCATCCATCCATCGTCAACCGCTTATCCTGTACAGGGTCTCAGGGGACTAGTGAACTTATTGAAGTCAAATTTTATTATTTACTGTATGTGAAACCATAGATATGATATATTATCATGCTTAAAAGATTATTAAATCTGCTACTCAAAAGAACCCAGAAGCATGGCTGCTTGCGGTCTAATGTCACAATAATTTAATCTATAGTTTTTTTTTTTTTTTTTTTTTAAATATTTAGGACAGATATTTAAAAGCAGCAAAAATTCCACAGCACGACATGAAGTATAGTATTAAAAGGACTTTATAAAAATAGGGCTATAGCTTAAAAAATGTATGCTAAAAATAAAATACAAAATTATGGTAACAAAGCCTTTATTGAGCTGGGGAACACACAGAAAACATTAACAAACAGGTATTTTATTAACAGGTTAACATGTGACATTTGTTGGCCACACCCTACAGAATATCCTCTCTTTTTGTGTTCCAAGGAAGAAATAAAACCATACAGGTTGGGAACGTCATTAGTAAATGTAAATGAGGACAAGATTTTCAGTTTTTTGGTGTACTATCCCTTTAAGAATGTCAACAGTTGTAAACTACATCAGTAAAATCAACAGGACCGTTTCATGATTAATGTGTATAAAGCCCAGCTCAAAATAAAATGACTTTTCCTGCAGGTACTCTGGACGCTGGAGGATTTTCAGCATCTGACAGCCCACAGTTAGATCCCTGTTACAGTAATTCAACAGACACTTAATCTATATCTCCTGCTGGAAACGCATGCTGCTAGAACATTTATCAGCCAAATTGCTTTTTTCCTTTTGTCTGAACTGATTACATTTGCTTACTTGAGTGCTGCATTTTTTCAATTGCAAAGCTGAGCTCTAGTCTGTTGCCCTGACCAGAGCTAATGCTAAATTCTGTTTTCAGTGTTTAAGCATGAACAAAACATGTCATCTTAAAATGCTTCATTTTAATTAATCTCATGTGGGCTGTTATGACAACACCTGGGTCAACTGTTGCTGGTGTAATTTATAAAGTAGTTTTTCTTATTTTCTGTCAGAAATCACCCTCCCCAGGGTGCAGTTCAGGCAAATAGATGGTAAAAGGGAAGTGTGCTATTTCCATTAGCTGCAACAATGGATTCCATATGCTGTAGTTGACCATAATGCTGTTAATAAGTTTCAATGAAGGCTGGTTACCTTGTGTCTACTTTTCAAATAAACTTTATACAGTAACTTGTATTCTATAAATCTGAATAATAGAAATGCAAATCAATTTGTTAATCTGAATAAATATGTGACTGCATTCTTTTTAAAAACATTAATGGTTGTATATGGATCAATGACATACAACGCTTTAAATGTCAAAGCTGAAATGTCCTAGTGTGACACGCCATACTCATCTAAAATATTTTAAACAGTATTTTGCAAACTCTTTCTTATTATTATGCATGCACCTATTATGATCCCAATTTGAGAGACCATATGGAGTATTTATTCCTTGAAATGTTAATTTGTCACACTGCAGGACATTTTAAAATGAACTAGTAAAGGCAGAAAAGTGATGACAACTGGTGAAAAACTTAAAAGAAATAGTGATCAGTTACTTTACCAAAAACATGTTACATATCTATTTCAACTCAAAATGTTGATGCTGGGGGGAAAAAAAGAAGTTCAGAAACATATGTCTCAACAATTCAAATATACAGGGTTCCCAAAGTCAAGGAAAACCTTGAAATAAGTGGTAATTTTAGACCTGGAAATTCATGGAAATTCATAAAATCTTACAAAAGTCATAAAAAAAAAAGTTTGGAACATTTTTATAGTGAATTTAAAATCTTCTAACTACGCTCAGTTCTAAAATATGAAATTGGCTTGAGATTGCTCCTTGTAAGACCTTGTAAATCTTTTTATGGAGTACAAAATAAATACAAATAATCAGTAATTCCGAATGACTGCAAAGCCATGGAAGTTCATTAATGTGTTCATCTTTCTATAACTCTTCACTCAAATATGCACGAGTCGACTCACCTCTGGATATTCCTTGAGAAGAAACCAGAGTGCTGTGCAGATAGAAGCTGAAGCTGAACAAGGCAGTGCACAGCATGTTCAGTAGCTGTGTCCGCAGCGAGGGAAGAAGGACTCTATGTGTGTGTCTGTGTGCCTCCAGTCTCCTCTGCTTTTATACAGCGTCTCTTACGTCATGAACAGTCTGGCTGCTTACAGATCACATCTTTCATTCCATTCCAAGTGTCTTGTGTAAAGTGAGAAAAAATTCTTGGATTTCAGTCCCTGTACAAGGTACTGAGTTCATGGTACTAATATTTTCCTTGCACATTGAATACAAGAGAGTGCATGTAAGTTAATCATTAATTATAATGTCATTATTGTTAAAGGGTTTTGTTTTTATATTATGAGCTTTTTATATAGAGTTACACCATAGGATTACAAAATGTGTCTTTTCATAAAAGAAATTCAAAATGTTAATACGACAAAATGATTTTAAATTTATTATTATCATTATTAAAAAGTCTAAGGAGGTCCTTTCTGTTTATGTTTTTTGACACATGATAAAACATGTTATCCTACATATTGGTTACAACACATGATTTTGATATGGTGAACAAAAGTTTTTCAAATATGAATCATATTTTAAAACAAAATTGTTTCACTGCTTATTTTTTTAAGAAATAATAATTCGATTATTCTGCATATTATTCTGAATATGGCAGATTGCACTACTCATGCAAACTTGACCCATCTATTCAGCTGGAATATGGCAGATTCAGCTTTGTGAAGGACCCATTAATCAAGCCACGTACAAGGTTATCCTGGAAGAAAATGTGCTTCCTTCTGCTCTGACAGTGTTCCCCAACTCTGAAGATTGTTTTTTCCAGCAGGACAATGCTCCATGCCACATAGCCAGGACAATCAAAGAGTGCATGGAGGACCACCTGATCAAGACCCTGTCATGGCCAGCCCAATATCCAGACCTGAACCCCATTGAAAACCTCTGGAATGTGATCAGGAGGAAGATGGATGGCCACAAGCCATCAAACAAATCCGAAATGCTTGAATTTTTGCATCAGGAGTGTCATGAAGTCACCTAACAGCAGTCTGACAGACTGGTAGAGAGTATGTCAAGACGCATGAAAGAAAACAACAAAATTAATAATAACAAAATTATTATTTTGAATTTGGCAGAAATAGTTTATAGAATAAAACAAAAATGTTATTTTTACTCAAACAAATACCTATAAATTGTAAATCCAGAGAAGTGATCATTTTGCTGTATATATTCTGTAGCACTGTTTCTTACATAAGAAAGGTGACATTTGATGTGTTCAATAGTACACCTTGTTTGCTGGTAATTGCATCAAGAGACGTGGTTAAATTCCAGCTTGCCGATCCCTGGGCTACATGTGGTGTACCTTGAGGTCTGTGCCTTTTGCCATTCTGCTAAACTCCCTTTCTCACTATGAGCTCTTCTGGAAAAACAAACGCAGAAGCGTCAGCTTTGCGGTTGCTTTTTTCAGCATTCTATTGGTTTTTGAGTCATTCAGTTTACAGGAAAAATTGTCTCAATGGGCTGAAAATATGTTTCCCATGCTTGTGCTGAAACTGACTATGAATTATTCTGTTCTACCAAAAAATTATAATATACAAGGGTAACCAACTTTATGGGACGCTCTGCCCAGGAGTGACAAAATCTGAAGCCCTTTAGAATCACGGCAATTATATATAACAGATAGTCCCGTCTGCCCCAATGTGTGTGTCACCGCAAGCATAAGGCGGAGCACGCCACTCATCTGATTGGGATTTTTTACTGATGGAAAGAGAGCACATCTCTTGAACCCTTTGCAGTGAGTAATCAGTAATGCGGCCAGCGTACGGTGTCTAATTCCCTCCTTTTAAGGAACCAAGGTTACAGTCATTACAGCATTGGCCCAAGGCTGACATGGTCACCAAGTCGAGTTTCATTCCTAGGAAACCTTATGGTGGGGGCATCAAAGATTTGTCATAATCATCGCGTAATTGACTCTGAGGCCCAAACACTCAAAATGTGCAAGCGACAGATCCCTGTGTTTGCAAGCTCTAACGAGAGTGCTCTAAATGTACCAGTCATTGAGGTACGACACATTTCGTGGACACCAGACAACGGACCTCCTCTTATTGCAGTAAATTAAGACAATTTGACTAAATGGTCAGCTTCATATTGGCCCTTTTATAAAAGACAAAGCTGTTGTGAATAAATTTTACTCCAAAAGCAAGCAAATGGAAATGACTGTGATAGTTTACAATGTTGAACTGCTGAAAAATCAAACAGAAGAATTAATGCAAGTGCTTTTCTAAAATTATAAGCTTCACATTTCTGTGATTAAACCCTCCAAAAATTTGCCACATTCACTTTCATTGGCCCCATTCACTTCTATTGTAAGTGCCTCACTGCAACCTTGATTTTTTACTTTTTTAAAGAAAAGGAGTAACGAATCTAAATTCATTTTTTTGGTAATCAACATTATGCCACAAATGCGGTCCATTGAGCTTAACTTGTACTGTACCCGGAACCTTCCTTTAATACGGAAATTAAATTTAAAAAAATTATGCAACACGAGTACACCTATACACTGCAATAACTGACACTTTAGTTCAACTGTGACAGCTATAATTGTAATTTCGATTATGGGAGAAAGATTTAAACTTGGTATTGGAGGAGAGAGTGTGGGCTAGGATTCTAAAAAACCTCAAGTCTGTATATAGAAATGTGTGCAAGTGTGCGCCTTTCAAGAATTTACATAGATTCTATTGAACTCCCTCTAGATTGTAAAGGCTTGGTCTTAAAGACACACTGACCTGCTGGCAATGCCAATCAGAAGATGGAGACACAACCCATCTTTTTTGGGAGTGTTGAGATCCAAGAATTTTGGTTGAAGGGTCAGAGTTTTGTGTGTGACGTGTTGGGCACTTGGGTTTCATTTTACCCCAGACTCTGTATTTTAGGCTATGGGGTGGTCATCAAAATAGAGGATAAACACATAAAAAAATTTGATTCTGACCAGTGTGCTGACCGGCAGACAGATTGTTCTAAGGGGATGGATGTCAGCTGGAGCACCCTCATTTTTGGAGTGGTGCGTGGAGATGGGGAGAGTGGCTGCTTTCGAGGAGGTGTCATATAGAAGGCTGGGGATCTGGGATATATTTGATGGGAAATGGGGCAGTTATTTGGAATTTTGGGTGTACTCTCTCGGTGGAGAGAGAGGTGTAGTTTTAGATGTGTATGATTATTATAATATTTTTTTATTATTAATACTTTTTTGTGTGTGTACGTGTACTAATGTGTGACCACGGGGATGTCCGTTGAGGTCAGGGTGGGGTTGGTGATTGGGGAGGGGGAGGGGAAATAGAGGGAGTTAAAGGTTGATTCAATGTATATTTGTTTTGTTTTTTCTTTGTCAATTATTTGAATCAATAAAAAATATATAGAAAAATAATCTGAATCGCACCCTAGTAAGGTTTCCTTTCAGAATGATCAAGCAGAAACCAATTCTCACACACATCCGTGATTTTGACTGGTTTATGTCACTGGATCTGAAAGACCCCCACTGTCATATTCAAATTTACCCTCGACACAGGCCATGTTTGAGATTTGCCTTAGAGGGGATCTCATACCAGTATAAGGTCCTCCCGTATGGGTTGTCCTTGGCTCGTCGCACATTCACAAAATGTGCAGATGCAGTACTTGCCCTCATCAGAATGCAGGGCATATGCATTCTGAATTACCTGGATGACTGGCTAATTTTAGCACAGTCGGAGGCGCAGTGTTGCAAGAACAGAGTCATCTTGCTTGCACATCTGCAGCAGCTGGAGCTGAGAGTCAACTGGCTGAAGAGTGTACTCATACCAACTTCTCAGAATGGAAATAGTTTCGAGCACAGTAGCTCAGATGCTCTGACAGATGCTCGCATTCACTGAATGACTTCTCTGAAATCATTTCCGAGAGCTCTAGGGTTGATGGCCGCCTCAGTAGTTGCCACACCGCTGGCCTTACTGCACATGAGACCCCTTCAATGCTGGGTTTTAGTGCAAGAGTCCCGTGGAACGCATGGCGCTACGGCAAATTACATCTACTGGCGATGCACCGCTGTTTAGTCGCACCGTCACAGTGGAAGAGAGCCACGTTTTATCAAATAGGCATCATGCTCAGCCAAGTGAACAGATGCATGGTGGTCACCACAGAAGCCCTGTGCAATGGGCATCCAGCTTTTTATACCTGGGTGGTGTGAAGCTGAAATGGCACCTAAACTGCCTAGAGTTATTGGCAGTATTTCTGTCTCTGAAAGCCTTTCATCCAGAAATCCAGTATCATCACATGCTGGGCCGGACGAACAACACATCAGTAGTGGCATATTTAAACCACCAAAGGGGAGTTCAGTCACGTCCAGTACTAAATCGGACGTGCCGGTTTCTGCTCTGGTGTCAGAGAGTGTTTTCACACTTGGCCCGTTTCAGAGCTCTGAGAGCAGTTTGGGGGATTTTTTACCCATATGTGAACAATCCCAACAATCTCAGACCCCTTTAAAGCGAACCGAACTGAGACCATCTCGAGAGGTGTCCAAGTATGATTCGCTTGCAGTCTGCATTTCAGTTTGCTAATAACGTGCATTGTGAACAATGTAACTTGATATTCCCTTTCACGCAATTTAAACAATGTTTGGCCCTGACAGGTTACCATACACCAGTAGTGATGGCGTGCAGAGAAGAGGCGTGATGAGCTGCTTATTCTGTTTCTTTGGAGATGACAGAGTAAGTTGCTGATGAAAACTTTTTAAACTCCTCATAAAACAAACTCAAAAATCTTTCTTCAGTGTTCTGTGCAAATGAAGACTTGAGGGTTTAACCGTACTGCATTGGAATAGCGAAGATGAATATTTTACTCTTGCTTCCAATGAATGGATGTTGTCCGATGCTGTCAATTGAAAAAAACAATGATCAATCACATTTTTTTGTTTGCTGTACATCTAATCTACTATAATCCATGATTTAATTTATTGAGTTTTGCCTCTAAATACAGTATTATTTTTATAAAATATAATGAATTCAGTTTAATGCACTGCTTTTCTCTCTTAATTTATAAAATCTAATTGTTATATATTTTCACTATGTAATACAGTTATTTTTTGATGCAGAAAATCAATCAAATAATTTTTATTGAACAAAGACACCTGTATTATTGCTAAATATCCATTTTAAGGGTATAAAACATGTTTAATAAACTCAAAGTTTATATGTAGAGATAACTGAACACTTACATTTAATATAACCATAATAATAATAATCATCATCATCAATTTTGTCTTTTAAAAAGTGGTCTAAGTTCTACAAAAACAACAGTGTGAAGACAAAATGGACTGAGACCCCATAATGGGTCAAGTGGACCAAAAGAGATCTGAGCCCACTTTCAAGGTCACAAATAGTGTGAATGCAAAGAGAACTGGGTCCTTTTTTCATTTGGTTCATTTCTTGGTCAACTTAAAGGGGTCTGAGTTTGGTTCATTTAAAGAGGATCCAAGAGTGAAAACACCCAGAAACTCCTCAAATCGGTCCGTGCGATTCACATTCCCGGCCAAATGTATTAAGGCGCCGATCTGCTTTCATGACAGAGCATTCACCTCATAGAATGGAAATTCCAGCCTCAGGTGGTCTTGAGAATTTGGAAGATTTTGAGGAGAGTGGAAGTGGATCTGTTCACCTCCCAGGCGATCCACCTGATACACCATGTGCTGTGCAAAATCAGGCTTGATTGGGAAACAGTGCTGTTATTTACACCAAAATGGTCCATCCATCCCTGTTTTCCATAGCTGGTTGAACTACCGGAAGCTCCACCTTGTGAAATCCAGCTGAGGAGAGATTTACTCTCTCAGGTGCAGGGCACAATCTGGCATCCACAGCCAGATCTGTGGAAACTACACATTTGGCCATTGACCAGATCACGTGGAAAGTATATGGAATGTCACACACAGTACTTGACACCATCGCACAAGCCATAAATCTCTTTAAAGCACCTTTATGCACTAAAGTGGCAAATCTTTTCAGACAGATGTTCATCACAGAACGAAAACCCAGCAGACTGCTCGATAAAAGTGGTGCTTCACTTCCTACAAGAGCACTTGAATGCGGATTTATCCCTATCAATGCTGAAAGTGTATTTTACGGCTATTGCGGTGAATCACGCCCTTGTCGTGGGCATTTCTGTGAACAAGCACAATCTTGTTACAAAATGTTTACGTGGTGCGAAACGTCTTAGGCCTTCTTGTTTGGGACCTGTCCTTGGTGCTGAAAGCACCATATGGCTCTCCATTCAAGCCACTGGAAACAGCACACTCTCTCATTCAAGACTGCATTACTACTGGCCCTTGCTTCAGTGGGAGATCTTCAAGCTCTATCAGTGGAAGATTCCTGCTTAAAGTTTGGTCCAGGCTTTCAAAAGCCATTCTGAAGCCTAAAATTGTTTATTTTCCTAAGGTTTTATCCAACCCGTTCAGAGCGCAGGTGATAACCTTTAAGGTTTTCTCTCCCCCTCCCTTTCAGTTGGAGGAAGAAAGTTTATTGCAAACACTCTGCCCAGTACGAGCGTTGCGCATTTACATTGAGCATACATGCCAGTTCAGGCTGTCGAGTCAGCTCTTTGTATGCTGGTCCAAAGCCAGCGCAGTTTCTAAACAGAGGCTCTCTTACTGGGCCGTAGATGCTATTAAATGATCTTACGAATCACAAGGCTTGGAATGACCTGTGGGGGTTAAAGCCCACTCTACAAGGAGCATGACTTCATTTTGGGCATGGTTAAAAGGCATGTCCTTATTGGATATCTGCAAGGTGGCAGGTTGGGCTTCCCCAAATATATTTGCTAGATTTTAAAATTTAGATGTTTCCTCTGTGTCTCCTCGTGTGCTTTCCGTGAAGGGGGATTGAGCTCTCATTACGAATGAGTCGAGATGAAACAATTGTATTACGACATAAATTTTGAAACACTCCATAGAGGTTAGTTGCAACTTAAATATCTGTTAAAGATTCGCTCGTAAACCACATTGAAGATTGTTGCCCTATCGGTAGAACACCACTCTCTGGGTTAAAATCCTTTTGTATACTTCCTATAGCAGTTAGATAAACCTGGAAATGTCTGCTAAGTCTTCACTCTTAAGCCTCTTCACTCTCTGTTTCTGCTAAGCACAATAGAAGTGTTAATACTGCTTGGGTGGCATCAGTATTTTTTATACTACCCACATGGCTAGTTGCAATCAGAAGTCATGTCTGAAGGTTAACCCCTTATATGCCTGCACAATAGAGTGTTCCTGCTTGTCTAACATCTCTTGTTATGCAATTGTCCCAACTTAAGGTTGGCTGGGAGAAATGTTTTGACCCTTTCCACATATTGTAAGGTCAATTCTATCTCAAGTCACGCATTACTCTTGTGTCTGTGGGCCAGTTGGCCCATAATAATATGTTTTAACTGCCTCCCAGAAAGCTAAGGCAGTTATCACTTTATTTTTTATCCTATATCACTTTATATGCTTCCCCACATGGCAAAGCAGGTTACTGGGATCATTCAATCTAGTGTTTTTTCCCCCTTGATTCAATATGGGAAGATTCAACTCTTCTTTCATTCAATTTAAGTTGCCCCCACTGGTGGCCCCTTTTAACCATAAGCAAAGGACTGTGAATTCAGTCCTCCCTCCAAACTGTTCATCAACACATCTGAGGTGAGTCCTGTGGAGAAAATTGTCTACCCTCGGCTATGGAAAGTGTCACTGTGGTGTCACTCACTATCCCGGACTCTTCCCCAGTCATGTGTGGAAGCAGGCTTTCTGCAAACTTTCTACCACATTTTTTGGTAGCAAGGGCAGCAATATCATTATTGTGGCATTGTGCTATAGGGAACCCTACCGTCGATCATCAATGTAATGATGAGTGAATGACTTAAAAGGAAACGTATAGGTTCATATTAGAACCCCAGTTCCCTGAAAGGAGGGTACAAGATGTGACATTGCCTTGCCACAATATTAATTCCTTGAGGTTCTAATAGGGGTGAAAAAAAAATATTGTATCATATTGTATTGTACGATACAACGTTTACTATGCAATACCATATGTAACATAAGATACATAAACATACACATTATAGTGTAATTAAAATCAAGCAGTGCAATATGGAGAGCAGCGGAACAGTCTCCTCCCCGGAGAGGCGAGGCTGAGCACTCACAGGACAACAGAGCAACAGATCTACACAATACACTGGTGAGAAGATCAATGGCAAATGGCAAGTAAATTGTAGCATTACAGCTTGTCGAATTTGCCAAACAACGGTGTCATATCCTGACGCCATAGTACATCAAACATGTCGTTTTATTTACACTGACAGCACTTCACATTAAGGCACAATTTTCTATAAAGCTAATTTGAAATGATTTGTAGCGTGAAAAGTGCTATGCAAATGTAGATGACCTGAGTGTAGACAAACTCATTTTTCTCAAGAAAAACATGAAAATTGTGAGTTCATATGAGTTTTTTTTTCATTACAATCAATCAAAATAAATGCAGTGCTGTTGTTTTAGTTACTTTATTATAGAGCTCTAGTTTTGTTGCCAGTGTCAGACACTGTTGTGTCATTTATGATTAAAAAAAAAAACACATGTATTTATTTTTAAGTTTGAGTGAAACAGAGGTGGGAGCTGTTTTTTTACCAACCGTATCATATAGTGAGTCTTTGCACAGTATCATATAGTGAAATTTGTGTATCGTTACATGCATCTATCTATCTATCTATCTATCTATCTATCTATCTATCTATCTATCTATCTATCTATCTATCTATCTATCTATCTATCTATCTATCTATCATCAATCAAGGGCCGGCCCTAATATTTTGGGGGCCCTAAGCAGATTGTCAAAATGGGGCCCCCATACCTACAGGTACACATAATCAAACAAACCCAACATCAAAAATGTCACTATTACTGTAACAGGCAGCTTTAAAAGTGCAAAATTTTATATAATTTACAAGAATATAAATTTTATAATAATTTAAAATGATACAACTTTTAAACTAACCAAACCAAATCACATGCATAAATTAAATATTCAATTTAGTTAAATTCTAAGACAATACAAACAAATAACTTTGACCAAAAATGACCAATTTAAGGTATATGCTATTTAAAAAATTTTTTGCAAATAGCGGCACATGCTACCTGCAGCCTGGTGTAAAATGTGGTAGATACGATTTGCAGTGCACAGCAGTGTAGTGTAATATAGTGTATTCTAAAACATTATGTAATCTAAACAGCATTCAGTGTATATAGTAGGCATATAAGTATTGTGACAGAACTTAAAGGGTTAGTTCACCCCAAAATTTTAATTCTCTCATAATTTTCTCACCCTCATGCCATCCCTAATGTACAGTATATTACTTTTCTTCTTCGGCAGAACACTTTTGAAGAAAAATAGAAATATATCTTAGCCCAGTAAGTCCTTAACATACAAGTGGATGGTGATCGGACCTTTGAAGCTCCAAAAAGCACAGACAGTCAGCATAAACGTCATCCATACAACTCCAGTGGTTAAATTAATTTGATCACCATCCACTTGCATTTTAAGGACCTACTGAGCTGAGATTCTTTTCTTCAAATGAGTTCTATAGAAGAATGAAAGTCGTACGTTTCTGGGATGCCATGAGGGTGAGTAAATGATGAATACATTTTTTGGGGTAAACTATCCCTTTAAATACTGTACATTGCTGGCAGTGGGAAAAAACACAACTGATCTGTCACATAATGATTTGCCTGCTGCCTTTAAATGCAGAACGGCTCTAAAGACACTGGTCTCTTCAGGTCCAGGGAGCGGGTGACCACGCTGATGTCATGAAATACTCTCTCTCGCCGGCCCATGAGATAAAAGATGTGCGTGTGGCCGCCAGTCCTACCTGACAATGCATTCTCCAGTGTTGTTCTTCAACTCTGGAACACTCCTCCTTTAAACTTTAGACTCTGCCCTATGGTGGAGGCTTTTAATTCTCATTTAAATCTAAAATTTTTTAGTCTGGCTTTCAAGGTTGAGCAAAGTTAATTGTTGTTAATGTGTTTTATGAATGTTCATGTTTTATTATTTATTATATTATAAATAACAGAAGAACAGAAAGTCATTTTCACCTGGTATTTTCTGATCACCAAAAATAGTAGTAGGTTGCTGCCCATACTGAACTTCAGGCCTTTTAATCGGACACTCAAGAAGTCTCCGTTGACGATCCAGTCTCATGTCCTCCCCCTGGACTGGTTTGTGTCAAGCAACCTAAAAGATGCACACGTTCATGTGCAAATAGCCCACCCTACCCATGCCGTTCTTGAGATTTGCCATCTATAGGACTGCATTCCAGTTAAAGGTCCTACCATTCGGGTTGTCCCAGGCTTTTGCCCATTTAAAAAATGTGTTGATGCGGTGCTCGCTCAGCTGAAGCCGAGTTTTTGATTGGTTGCTGCAAGCTCAATCAGAGTAACAGTGATCTGTTGCTTGTGCATTTGGAGCAGTTTGGTAAACTGTACATCGAGCAAGTTGGTGGACAGTAAACAAGGTTTCTTCCTAGGAATGAAACTCTACTCGGTAGCCATGTCTGCACACCTGACCAATGAATGTGTTCAGTCCATTCTCCTACACTTGGCAAGGTTCAAGCTGGGGTGAACCCTACCGATGCATCAATATCAGCAAGCACTGGGCTTGATGGCCGTTGCAGCTGCCGTCACCCTGCTAGGCTTGTTATGGATGAGACCTCTTCAGTGCTGGCTCAACTCGAGAGACCCTCATCATTACTGTTTAGCCACAATCACTATTTGGAGGAGAGCCGAGTTTATTTGGAAAGGTGTGACAATCACCAAAATGGTCAGACGCAAAGTTGTCACTATAAACGTGTCCAACATAGGCTGAGGAGCCCTGTGCAACAGATGTCCAGCGTTTGGCACCTGGACAGCTGCACATACTGTGTATAAATCACCTGGAACTGCTTGCAAGACATACAAGGGTCTCACACTCAGACTCTTTCGGAAAGCACTGCAGTTGTGGTGTATATAAATTGCCAAGGAGTACGGTCATGCCTAATGCTGAATCAGGATAGCCAAATTCTCCTCTGGAGCAGGTCATGTCTCCTACCAATATGTGCAAATCCCCGGCCACTTAAACAGTGGAGCAGATTTACTTTTGCTTCAGGGTGCAAGGTCAAGTGAACAGAGAATCCACCTTTAGTCAGTTCAGATGATTTGGGAGGTATTTGGGGAAGCCGAGGTGGACCTGTTTGAAAGAGACCAAAGAGAGTTGGAACATCTTGATTTCTGGTGTAACCTTGATTTCCTGAAACGAGGGAATGAAATGCTGCATAGCAGTGCCACACTAAAGATTTTTCGCTGTTACGAGACAAAGAGATGTGGGGTGACAACATTATATCAAACATGAATGTATTCTTAATATAGACAAATAAACAAAAAATGTTTTTTATATAATTTCATTGAAATGTAATTTCAATAATTTTACTTCAAAAATGAAGACAAAGTCCCGGTAAGGCAATGCAGGCTCAAGTAAATGTAGCATTGCTACTTTTAGTGAACTACTCCCCAACATTTGTGATTTTATAACAACATTCTACAACATCTTTGGCTTCATGCATGTGAGGAGACTCAAGCGCAGACAAACATCAGAAGAAGTGTGATGAATCATCCAATGATGAACATAGAGCTGCTCGAAAAAAGATACCTGCTAGGGCACAGAACGATTTCAATAAGAGGGGCGGATGGTCACTGAACTCTACGGCCAGTCCATATGATTTCACATGTGAGGGCATTTGGTTTTAATAAATAATAAATCACAAATAGCAAATAATACAGTAATCAAAATGTTAAAATATACGTCTACTCACTTTCCTGCAACACTAAAAACATGCAGCTTTGTATTTTCTGTATTGTGCCAAGAAGTTAGTGTGTGATGTTTTCATCTTCCATTGGTCAAGCATCTTCTCGTCATCCAGATTCGCAGGTCAGAGTTCACCAAACTTGAACTTGCATCCACAGCAGAATGTGAAAGTGAATGAAGCACAAAGTGTTTGTCTGACCACACCTTATCACCGAAGAATGAAAAATGTGGCAACAGCAGAAATAAGAACAAGTACTCATGTTTTTCTGGCTGAAAAATAATGTATTTTTATTTATCTTTGAAAATATGTTATTTTTTCCAGTCTGAAAAAGACTGAATTCAAACAAATGGAGGAAGATTTAACTCTCACACCTTTCATTCATTCGGTTATTCATGCATCTGTTCATAACATACTTCAGCCGATGGGAAAAATGGGGATTCAATGGTGGAAAATGGTGAAAAATAAATAAAGACACTGATGTTGGGAAGTTATATACAGAGTCCCATGTGGCTTGCCTGTCATTAAAAGCACCATTGAAAGAGAACCTTGCATTGCTTTAACATCAAATCCCCTCCTTTCTCAAACAGAGCTGAGCCTCTCTGTTATATCACAAGTTGTTTGGATGATTTTGTGCTGATGCTCTACTCTGCTTTCTTTGACTTCCTCTTGCGGGTTCCTTCACTCAATTCTTCCTTTGTTTTGGCAGGAGATAGGGGTGTGGGGATAGTGGCCGGTGAGGCGTGATGGTGATCATGGGAATCGTCACTACTGAGGGCAGAACCCAATAGCAAGTAGCACACCCAGGACTCAATGAGGGCGAAGGGCGATCCGTGAGAGTGTCGGGCCGTCATAACCACCTGTAATAGGAATAAAGAGGTAGTAACTGTCGAGGTAGTGATAATGTTTGAAATTCGGTTATGCAAAAAAAAAAAAAAAAAAAAAAAAAAAAACAACAATTCTAACTTGTATTAGACTGTCATTTTGACAGACATGGTCGTAAAAATCTATTATTACCCGTCATTTTAATTTTCATATTTTAATGATAATAAGACATATTTTCATATCTTCATTTTTAATCATGACATGATATGAACAACGAAATATTAATAAAAAACAAATATGATTAAAATATGAACAGAACTGTTCAAAAATTAACTGAACAGAACTCAATCGACAAATCAAACCTTCCACATGGTCCGTATTGACAAACTCACCTGTGCGTAATCAAACGCATCAAGGGAGACTGATGCTGAAGCAATTGTCATTAGATTTTGTGTCTTTGCCTCGCACAGATGACTTCTCATGGCAGCTTTAATTTGGTTCTGGTGGCTGAACCCAGCATCAAGTGCCACATTGCCCTCCACATGACAAGAGTTGCAAAAAGCATCACAGAGGGGGCGATTTTACAAGTTTGCCATGTAAAAAAAGGAGGTGTGCACAATAAACATTGAAAACGTGTATTTGTAAGAGAGAAAAAAAGCTTGCAGTTGCTTTGATTGCAGAAAGTAATAAAAGGACTTGTTTATGTTTAGGTCTATGCGTTTTCTTGGTATTTAAATTAGTTCAATTTACTGGGGTCTCTGATATTCATAAACGATAAGGTACAGACATTGAGACATTCAATGTCTCTTCACAAATTTGGACAGTTTTTAAATATTTCTTGTTGCTTCACACTCTCAAAGACATTATTGATGAATTAAAAACGTGTGTGAGGAACACTTTGGTGTAATGTCACTTCACAGACTTCAATGTATTCTGCAGCGCTGACGAAAGTCATGTGAAAGACCCTTGACGTGTATCACAATCACACAAAAAGATTTTGGTTTCAAAAAGGCGAATTTCTTCGAAAGGTGAGGAGTTTGGATCCCTGAAATTATCATTATTATTTATTTTGTGGAATCTGATCATTTTCCAAGGCACACCTGACAATCTTTCACGGTACACAAGTGTGCTGCGGCACACTGGTTGGGAAACACTGCTCCAATGTTACACATGACATTTACAGTGAAAATGTGAAATTTTAATAAAAAGTATTGATTGCCAGTATATCGAACCATTGATATGTATAATCATAAACCCCTACAGATAGTCCAGACATGAGAAAAAATGTAGTCTAGACAAGGTTTTTTTTTCCAGTTTAGATGACAAAAATGTACATGACAAAAATGTACATGATTTTGGGGGACCACACACTTTGTAAAAACTCCTTTCCGTTTTTATTCATTATAATTTTCAAATAAATGGGGAAAAAACATCTATAAGTATGTGACATCTCTTTGTAACGGACATGACAGTTGTGAAAGATGCATTTGCATGATAATTGAAAAACATCTGAAAAGTTTTGAAACCTGCAGACTTTGACCTATGAGACATCGGTATGATATCCATCAAGGCTGCATGATTGATTGAAATATGACTGAAATCGTGATATGGCCTTGCGTGTGTGCAGTACATGCTGAGCAGCGCAGCAATATGAGATGATCCAACATTAATCATATTACAGTTTAAAATGCAAAGTCAAAACGATCCCTTCCAAAATGTTGGCTACAACTGTAGTGAGCTTAAAGCACGCCACACATCAAAGCAATATTCAGCGATCTATCAGAATCATCATGATATTAGAACAAGCAGTGGAGGTTTGTGATTCACATACCGATATCCATATGATTTGATATGAAGCCTCTGTAACTGTCACGTCCGTAACTAATTATTATGGGTGTTTAAAGTCATATTTAACATGCTTAACATCAGCATAGTAAGTTAGCTTTGAACAAAATAAGTGTATATATTTCTCAGACATTTCCTTCACCTTCGGAAAAATGTTTATTGTTAACAAAAAGTGGTAATGAAGAGTATTTTGACCCCTTTTTTGCAACCATGAAATAAGGCTGATTGAAAATGTTGTTTTAGAAATTGTGCACATCATGTGAGGTGGATAAGAAAGTAAATTAAAAAAATGTAAAAAAATCCATTATAGCAAACTGGGATACAGTAAAATATAAACCATTTAAATGGGGTTTTGTTCCTTTTCTACTTAATTTTTCCATGGTGTGGTTGCCATTTCCATAGAATTGCCCTCATCCGATTAATCTTAATAACTTAGTTCATTGTTAAATGTAGTTATATTTAAAAGATGTAGTAGCCTACATAGTAGCCACAAATAATCAATGTGACATCCAAATGTTTCATTATGTTCAGTGTCATTTTCTAAAAGCTGGAATTGGAATGGATTGGATCAGAGCAGCAGCGGTACTCCCTCCCCCCCCTCTGTCTCTCTTTGTTATCCGCAGGACTGGACGTTTCACAAAAGTGAAGCCATTTGCACTCTTTGTTTGGTGGGATTTAATCATCGAAGCTCAACAAGTGAAATATCACCCACAAGTGCTACAATGGCATGAAACGTGAAACAACAGTGGAGTGGTAGGCCTATAGTCAGTAGCGTCTACAGTTTAATTTTTAGAAACTTGTGGATGTGTGAGACTAACAGTGCATGCGTCCCAAAAATTATAGTAATTCTGTTTTAATAAAAATATCTTGAATGTAAATTAGTGTATTGTGTGCAAGTTCGCAAAGAGAACAGAGTTGGAAGTGCAAAACAGTTGAACAACAAGTGGTTTCAATGTTTTATTTATGATTTAAGTGCTATCATAAAAGGGGGAGAATAAGATGACAGGGGGCTATTCCCTATTTTTATTTTAATTTTTTTCACAAAAATGGCATAAAATGTTTTTCTGCATATTTTTTCCCTGCCATTGTTTTCCCTTGATTCACAAGTTGTGCCTAATGGGAAATACCTGAAAAATATATTATTTTTTTTTATTATAGCTCTATATATAATAATGTATGATAATTTTAATACATTTATAATAATATATATTTATAAATATACTATATTATGTTACCTGTATTTCCTACATCAGTTACTAGATGTTTGTCGGTCTCCTGCCAGTCTTTCAGTAATGAAAGAACTATTCCCCTTTGTTCAAAGCAACTTGCAAAGTAATTACACTCAAATTACTCATTTGTTGCACTGTTTTATTTACATTCTTTATTGTATTTACACTTACTGGATGAACTGTGGAGGTATAAACAGTGTTTTTTCTCAAAAACTATGTGAAAGGACTCTTGGAGAGGCTAAATATTACCTTGGATGTGGCCATGAAGAGTGTGAAGAGGCAGATGAGCATGCTCTTAGTCACAGGGAGCCAGTGAGCCTCCTGAAGAGTGAACAGAATTGCTCCATACAGACTGGCCTTGGTAGGGCTGTAAAAAAACCCAAAACAAAACAAGAATCACTTCATTACACATTCTAAAAGAAACGGTCCACCTAAAACATGCACAACTCCTTCTTTTTCAACTCTTATAAACTCCAGCAGCTAAGAATAATGCAATTTGAAAATGCCAAATGGAGAATGACGTTTGAGAGTTGCAATGGAGGGTACAAATTTAAAGTGAGTAACAATTTAAATGTCTGTCTGTTTTAAAGCTGTCAAATGACTTCTGAAGATTCTGAATTGCAATTTTTGTATTTTATTGTTTATTTCAACTTTTTTTTACTTGTATATGCATAAATTGGTGCATATTATTCCAAACTAAACCTTAAACCCCTCCCCTTTAACCACCTGACTCCATTCTGGAATGTAACCCTAACTTTTCATGATCCAGTCAGTTCCTTATGGGAACAATCAAGTCCTGAATTGAATAGTCTGGTTTAGCCAGAAATACAATAAATTAGAAAGTACCTCTTAAAAATTACATGTGGTGCCTGTTTAGTGCCACTTTCACATTTGAAAGTGGACATTTTAAGTAAAAAAAGTACTTAAATGTAGTTCTGTTTGTCACCCACACCTATTATATCACTTCTGAAGATCTGGGTTTAAACAATGGAGTCATACAGATTACTTTTATGTTTCCTTTATGAGATTTTTGGAGCTACAAAGGTCTGATCACCATTCACTTGCAATGTATGGACCAACAGAGCTGAGGTGTTTTTTCAAAAATTCTTCATTTGTGCTCTACTGAAGAAAGAAAGTCATACACATCTAGGGTGGCATGAGGGTGAGTAAATCATGAACTATCCCTTTAAAACAGTAATCATGCCACATGAACATGCAAGGGGTGAAAACAGCAGATGTAACAGTCTCAATGCAGCAGTGAAAAGCACACTCACAATGACATGTTGAGAATTTCATTGGTCTCTGGCTTCCACACTCCTCGCAACAGCTGCTCAAAATTAGACATCAGAGCGACCCCTGACCCTGCGAGTATTAACAGAGTGCGAGTCAATCACTAAAGTGGCACATATTCCAGAGAAAGAGTTTTATGAAGAGTCTTATGAAAGTGGCACATGACTCCAAAATATAATCCCTCTGGAGTTATAAGACACTTACCCTTGACATAACCAGTAATGACCATGATCAGCCAGCCATGGTGATATGCATGGTGAGCGTGATGGACTCCAGCAGCAATTTTCCGTGTTCGAACGACTTCTTTCATGGCAACCAGCACGAGTTTCACAGGCAGAAAAGCCACACATTTGTAGAACAGGTTAAGAGGGCAGAAGAAGATCAGATACCTGCAAAGTTATGAGAAAAAAACTACTTACCCTGAAATGAATAATTATAACAATTCTCATTACTGTAACTATCATGAGCTGGTTGAAAGCACAATTTTCAGTTTGGTTAACCATAAAAATACTGTATCTGTAAATGTACACTGGGATCCAAAAACCTGAAACCACAAGTGAAAATGCCACCATGTTTCATTCTTTTCTAATTAAATACATCTTTTCCTATTACAAATGTTATTATCAGCATAACAATTTTAGTGAAATGGTGCAAAAGTAAAAAAATGTATTTGAATTTCAGATGTTTGTATTTCCTCTCTTGCTTCAATGACATGCACAAGAGCTGCCATGGACAAAACCTGATAAAAGTAAAACGGAATCTTTCTTCTGTGTTGTACATAATAACTTTAATTTGTTTTATTATTATTATTATTATTCTCAGATTTTGAATGTGGTCTCAGACATCTTTATATCTTGAAATTATTTTCAAAGTAATTTGCAAAGTGTACAAGCCCTCAAAAGATGCTCACCAGACAGCTGAGGCCAGAAGGATGTGACTGTTGTTATGGAAATAGTCGATGGGAGACACACCCAACATGATGTCTGCTAGTATGTAGCTCCCGAAGCAGTACAGCATAGCACAGAGCCAGGAGGCAACTGGACTTTTACGGGACACCTCAACGGCACCTGATCAACACAGGCCTTTACATATGAGAATAACACTTTCACATTCTTTACAAACTCCTACCAGACAATAGAGCACAAAAGTAGGGTTCCATAAGTAAAAACGTCTAGGTTACTGTTGTAACCTCCGTTCCCTGATGGAGGGAACGAGACGTTGTGTCAAAGAAGCGACACTAGGGGTCTCTCTTGAGAGCCTTATGCATCTCTGAAGTTTGAGAAAAGGCCAATGAGAAATTGGCAGACAAAATTTGCATGTCCCGCCCCCGGACATACGAGTATAAAGGGAGGGAAATGCGTCTGGTCATTCAGGATTTGTCTGAGGAGCCAACAATGAGGTTGGGCCGCAACAGTGGCTCGGTTCAGCGACATTGCTGGGAGGACACAACGTCTCGTTCCCTCCATCAGGGAACGGAGGTTACAACAGTAACCTAGATGTTCCCCATCTGTCGCTCACTTCGACGTTATGTAGAAGAAGTGATACTAGTGATACGTGCGCTACTGACACAGGTGCGGGCAGGTAGTTTGCGTGCCAAAATGACAGGCTGTGCCAGACTGCACGTACCCTTCCCCAACGCCCCAAAAAATCATCAAAACCTTCTGGTTCCGTATACCCCGATATGGGGGAAACAAGGCTAAGTGCCAAGCATGGGAGCAAGCCATGCCAGCTGCGCCTTTTCTCTCTCTATGTTTCTCGCATAGAGTTAAAGCGGCTGGGGCCATCTTAACGCTATCACACGCATCGGGGAAGGCGTTCTTTCCCAGTTCCTATTCTTTCAGGGGGGAAAGACCCTGCAGAGACCACACCTGCCCAGACTGGGGAAGGTAAAGAGTGTTGAAATACATCACATGGGTTTTTAGGTCACATGTGGAGAATGGCGCGGTGGTAGATCCTACCTCATTGGGAGAGAGGATTTGCTACAAACACGGTGACAGGGGGTCAGTGATGACTGCCCAAGGGAGACGCAGGTCCACTCGCAAGGGGACCATACCGCAGAAAATACACACAGGGGCATAAGTCCACATGGGGGCCCGACCTGTGGAGCACCTATTCCAGTACAGGGTAAATTAAGTACCCGCATTGGGTTTGGTCGGCGAATTCCTCCGCTGAATTCGCGGACCAGAGGACTAGGAGGAGTCATCCAGGGAGCCGAGTTAGTGGGATCTCTCGGGATAAGAGCGCACGGTATTGTCTCAGCGGAGGGAAAAGATGCTAGGTGGAAGCGGTACACCCGGTCAATTGTTACCGCTTTACCGACTTCTACCTTGCTCAGACCTGAGAAAACACGAGATGAAACCGACTCAACCCTGAGATTGTAAAATCTCAAAGTTATTGGGAGTTGCCTAGCCCGCTGCTCTTCATATGTGTGCTAGGGAGGTGCCTTTGTCCAGTGCCCACGAGGATGCCACACTTCTCGTCGAGTGTACTCGAACCCGCAAGGGGGCACTATGCTTGTCTCGGGACTCGAGTCTGGAGCCAGTGCTGGAGCGGTCTCATATGCATCAACCCCAGCGGTGCGACCACCGCAGAGGATGACCTGAACGAGGTGAGGCATTTCAGCACTGACTGCTCGCGCTCATTGGTGAGGCATGCAGACATTGAGACCGGGTCTAACTCCATGCCGAGAAAAGAGATGCTCTGAAACGGGGTGAGCTTGCTCTTTTCCCAGTTGACCTGAAGACCTGAATGGCTGAGGTGCCTGAGCACCTGGTCTCTGTGAGCGCATAGTAACTCTCTGGAGTGGGCCAGGATGAGCCAGTCATCGAGGTAGTTGAGTATGCGAACGCCTGCTTCCTGGAGTGGGGCAAGGGCTGCCTCTGCAACCTTCGTAAAGACGTGAGGGGACAGGGACATGCCGAAAGGGAGGACTTTGTACTGATATGCCTGGCTGTCGAACGCGAACCGTAGAAAGGGTCGATGTCAAGGCAAGATTGAGACATGGAAGTACGCGTCCTTCAGGTCTACCGCTGCGAACCAATCTAGATGCGGGACGCAAGTTAGGATGTGTCTTTGCGTGAGCATTTTGAACGGGAGTTTGTGCAAGGCCCGGTTGAAAACTCGCAAGTCCAAGATCGGTCATAAGCCGCCGCCTTTTTTGGGTACAATGAAGTAAGGGCTGTAGAAACCCTTCTTCATCTTGACTGGAGGGACAGGCTCTATATCTTCTTTGAGTAAGAGAGTTGTGATTCCGTGTGCATACCCATTGCATAACCGAGTGGGATGGTTCTGGCCGCCCAGCGTGACGGATTGGGAAGTGAAAGCCACGTGTCCAATCTCCGTGCTAGGGGCACTAAGGGGATGATTCATTTTGACATACCTGCAGGGCGGAGCAGGTAATACGATGTCAGGAGGCAAAGGCGCGTCCCGAGGCTCTGGTTCAAGACTTGAACCACTTACCTTGCTCCGCACATCCAGCATGGGGCGGGTTAGTGACTAAGGAGGAGGTCCCATGGAGGCATCCTCTAGACTCATCAGAACCAGCCAGCCAGAGGACAACATTCGTGGGGCTGGAGACGAAGGGTCTGCATCCAATGTGCCGAGACTGTTGAGGTGTGGCACCTGTGTGCCATGAGAACAGCATTTGCAGGCCAGGTGACCCAGAGACAGATGAAATTGCTCTTTTATTGAGAATGTGTGTCAGGACTAGTGACTAGTGCAGATCTTTAAATGTCTTGGCCTGGTGGACTTGCAGGAGGGCCATGGCATGCAAGGTGGAAGCGGCCTGTCCGGTGGTGCTGTAGACTTTGGAGGTCAGTGAGGACGTCATCCTACAGACCCTGGAGGGGAGCACCGGGCGATCCCGCCAGGTAGTGGCATTTTCGGGACACAGGTTGATCGCAACCACCCTGTCCACCTGTGGGACCGCCGTGTACACGTAGGCCGCTCCACCATCGAGGGTAATGACAGTGGATGAGCGAGAGGATCGATTACGGACAGTGAAAGGTGCCCTCCAAGACCTCATCAGCTCATCAGGCACTTCCGTGAAGAAATGAACCGGGGTGTGTCTGTGAGTGGCACGCAGACCCGTGGAACAAATCATGGAGGAGGATTCCATTCCAACCCCACACTGGCAGCGGCCCGGGCAAGCATGCCGGCCATCTGGGCGTCAGCCTTTGACTGGGCGTGCTGACCCAAAGGTGGCAGCCCAATCGAGTCTTCCGTGTCAGATGCAAAAAACACTCTCCGATGCAGCGGTGAGCTCATCATCCAGCTCAGGGGGCTCAAGAGGATAGGCAGACTGGCCGTGAGGCAAGCCGCTATCACCCCGAGTCTGGGCGGAAGTCAACGAGCGTGTTGGTGGGCGGGTGGTTCGTGGGGACGAACCCGGTGAAACCGAGCCCACTGACATCCCCAAATCGCCTCCATCTCCAGCCAGGTCGTCCTCAATCCCGTGGGAAGAAGGAGCGACGCGGGGGGGCGGCTGGAGTGGCATTCCTTTTTAGGAAGGAACCGCAAAACCGCAAACTTGCCATGGTAAGGTTCTCACAGTGAGAACACGAACCATCCACAAACTCTGCCTCGGTGTGATCGCTGCCCAGACACATGAGGCAGCACAGGGGCACAGGGGCGGAAAGGCATCTTTATAAAGACGCATCCTGAAAAGGACTTTAAACGCCGCTGTGTCTTGCTCTTTTAGAGAAAAACACTCTTTTAGGGAAAATTTATCTTTTAATAACGCTGTCGAAGCACCCAGGGGCAAAGCTGCTCTGCCTTGCAGAGAAGGAGAAAGCCGCTGATATGCGCCATAGATCCAACAGCATACACTGATTGGAGATGGGAGGAAACCAGAGCTCGCTGCTCACACAACCAGTCGGCTCCGAAGAAAATTTCTGAATGAACAGATGCATTTCCCTCCCGTTATACTCGTATGTCTGGGGGCGGGACATGCAAATTCTGTCTACCAATTTCTCATTGGTCTTTTCTCAAAGTTAAGAGATGTATAAGGCTCTCAAAAGAGACCACTAGTGTCTCTTCTTCAACACAATGTTGACGTGAGCGACAGATGGGGAACTACATTCAATTTCTCATCAGAAAACTTAAAAACCTTTTAAGACAGGCCTACCATGCTCTGAAATTGTTAACGAGTGGAGTATGCTTGTAGTAGAAGCCAAACATCAGAGAGCTCATTTACATGGACACCAGAAAGCCTACATGTATTAAACCACTTTCTCTTAATCCCTTAAGTGGCGTAAGGAAAGCGGCATTTGAATTTAAATGACATTTCAGAATGCTGCTTTCTGCAAAAATCCTATAATAAGCCATTTTCTTAAAAGAAAAGTTCACCCAAAAATGAATATTCCCTCATAGTTTACTCACCCACATGCCACCCCATACCACATTGTTTTCTGATACTGAACACAAACAAAGATTTTTATAAGAATGTCTTAGCGCTGTAGTCAAAAACTTTGAAACTCAAAAAACACACAAAGGCAGCGTAAACGTAATCCTTATGACATGACGGGTGTGGGTGAGAAACAGATCAATATTTAAGTCCTCGTTTTTTCCCAAAATATTCTCCTATTTCTCTGTAGGTAGCGCAAAGAATGTGAATTTCCAAAAACATAAGAAGAAGAATGTGAAAGTGAAGATTTATAGAAAAAAGGACTTAAATGTTGATCTGTTTATCACCCACACCTATCATATTGCTTGTGAAGACATGGATTTAACCACTGAAGCATTGTATCGACCAACAGAGCTAAGATATTCTTCTAAAAATCTTGATTTGTGTTCAACGGAAGAAAGAAAGTTATACACACCAGGGATGGTATGGGGGTGAGTAAATGATGAGAGGATTTTGAAGAACTGCACCACCTATAATCTTAAAGAGAGCTCAACCAATCATAGAACACACTGTAACCATAAAAATGGAATTTGGAGCAAAATAGCTCAGTAGTCAGTGCCCTCTACCATGACACTACATTATGGAGAAGTGACTCTGTCTTTTGCAATAAACTTAAAAATAGTGTTTGTATACTTATAATTAAAGAGCGTGTTTACATGCATGTTCTGACTCTGATTATGCTAAATAAGCCAACAACTAGTGTAAATGCATTAAATGCTGTTTCTTTATGGGTGTATGGTCATAAACGGCTTAAGAATCAACACAGGTAGATTTTTGCAATTACCCCAATTTCATGTTGCATGTAAACACCTTTACTGAGTCATCTTTGAATTTGACAGGAATGAAAAAGGTTGCGAGAGATAGACTTACTATATCTTCAATGATACACAATGTACAAAGCTATCAAAAGTTTTTTGTTTTAGGCAATGCCTAGAAATGGGTGCATTGGCTTGTGGAAGCTATAATTTTGGCATATTAATCTAGGGGATTGCAGCCTCCAGGAGGCCTCAGAGCTCATTCCACGAGGGGCATGGTGGCCTCATGGCCTCTGTTTAGGGGAGTTTCAGTACAGGACATCTGTTCTGCTGCTAGTTTGGCTTCACCCCATACTTTTGTACATTACTACCGGCTGGATGTTACCAGGACCCCGGTAGCTCATTCTGTCCTGGGGGTGAGTTCTTCATAGCCCCTCCCCTGTAAGATCCTTTTCTTTCTTTTTTATATTTATAATATAAAGAGTAAGAAAAAAGGGTTATGGGTCAGTTGGCTGTGCACATTCAAGCATGCATTTCCATTCCTGCCTGGGTGCTATCTTCACTATCTACATGTTGCTGGGCTGATTTATATGTTTGTGCCACTAACATGTTATACATGCTCTGCCTGTGCACAGTTCTCACTTTTGTGCTTCAGGGTCGCCAGGTGTGCGATTATGGGACATGTTAAGCACCGCCTCTTTGAGGTGACCATTCATTAACTGGCTTTCAGGGCCTCACTGTGAGTGTATTGGCAATCAGGGAGCTGTCAATGTCTCCCATAGGTGGATCTCGAACACGAGATGATGAAAGAGAACAATAGGTAACTAGCGTTATGCCGGTTCTCTGAAACATCGAGTGGAGAGATCCACCAAACTTGCCCTGCTTGCTGCACGAGAAGCAAATATACTTACTGAGGAACAACAGCGCGTGCAGGTCCTTATATGCTCTCAGGTAAGGGGGCGGGTCCTTACCTGGCATAAGTCACGCACTTCTGTCTGTCTATCCAGACTTGTTGCAATTGGATGCTTCTGCAGAGGTCAGGTACGGATGCCCTTCCCATAGGTGGATCTCGCCACTCGATGTTTCAGAGAACCAGTGTTACGCTAGTAACCTATTGTATAATGGTTTGCATGTAAACCTGTAAAACTGTTTATTTCAATAAGCTTATTTTTGTTAATTATCTGTGTATTGGTGTGCGTCTAACAGCGCTAATAGTGCAAGTTTACATGCACGTTCTTACACCGATAATGCTTAATAAGCTGGCAACGCATGTGGTCATATACATTCCTTTGTCAGCATAAAGGCCATAAATGGCTTATGGCTTAACCGGTCGACACAGGTAGATTTTTGCATATTATGCTGATTTTGCGTGGCATGTAAACATGACTGTAAGTCAATAGTTCATATACAGTTTAAATCAATTACATCACTTGCAGTGCATCATGGGATAAGTAGTTAATTGTCTTTTCTTCCTATTTTTTATTTTTTTTATTTTTTTGCTTGATTTTAAAGTTTGTGATTCATCTTAGAGCTGGATGGTTTGATTCATTGCTTAAATACATATACTTTGAAGCAGTGTAAGTTTAACAACATGATTTCTGACAGCACTAACTAACGTTGTAGGCTCTTCATTAAATCAAATATCAAGATCTAGGGGTTCACGCCACCCCTTTTTAAATCTCCAGGGATTAACCGATTTTACAGAACAGGTGTTGCCAGGGTGGTTACACACTCAACAGGCATTTTGTCTGAAAACTGATCCTCTCAAATGTGGACTAAATATAAACAGAAGCCTAAAGCTTATAGTCCCTTGCAACTGCAGGCCTGTTTCACATCACAACCTCCAAAAAGCAAACAGACCTGACAAGATGAGCTTCCTCCAACAAATGCACAACTTTTGGACGAAATGGTGGATATTTTTATCACATTCATCACCATCAATTTATAGTTTATCACAAATAATCACATCACTTAAATAACCATCTGAAAATGCTACACTGAACTACACTGAAAATGGAGTTGAAGCCATTAAAAGTGGTGACACCTGTCAAACATCCAATACACACCAGAGCTGAATCAAACATGGAAACAGATCCAGGGCAATGACCAACATTCCAAATCAGTTGTTGAAGCAATTATTGCCCTTAAGTCCAAAAAAGAAGAACGAGTAATTTTTGAATCTCCCTATAAACCTCTCAAAAACCTGGTCATATACAAAAAAAAAAAAAAAAAGAAAAAAAAGAAAATACATTTTGCATAAAGAAAATTAAGCCTATTTTTGCATCTTTTTTTGGTACAACTCCCATTTTTTTTAACTAACAATAAAAAAAATCATTAATATCACAGCCTAGGGGGTAAGTAGGATTGATATTCTTTTTATCTTTGGTTTTGAAAAGGATCTCATTACTGTATTACAGAAGCTAATCTAACAAGAATCATCACTGAGCAGTAGCGGTTCTAGCTTGTATGGCGCCCTGGGCGAAACCCCCTTCTGCACCCCGCCCCCTTTTGTGTGGGTGCCCTGTGCAGCTGCCAATGTCGCCCCTGCCTATTTCCACCTCTGTCATTGAGAATAGGCCTAATGAGAGGTAGCCTACAAACACACCCAAAAGTAGAACTTTAGTTCCCTATGCTTTACATTTGGATTTAAAATTAGTCTGTGATGAAAATAGTGCCAAGTGCAACATAAAATAATCTTCATAGTAGGCCTACTTTTAGTTAGTTTCAGTTGTTAAATGAAACTGCAGAGCAAGTCCTGAGGTAAATGAATTTGCATAGCAAATTTCCTTCAACTGACGCAAGTTTTGCCCTCTACTCTGCTGCTAGCTATTTAGGGCGCTTCTATTTATTGCAGCGAGGCGGGCACAGGAATGTGCACGGACTTTATCGTGTTTCGAGGAGGGTCTTCGAGAGTGGGCGAAGTCTTTCCTAAAAACTAGAGATGATGATGACTGAGACAGAGACCAGAATAAAATATGGAATACACAAAGACTATTCGACATATTATTACAAACACAGTGTCATTGTAATAGTCAACCATGTAACTAAAGCTAAAATTACCTAAGAAAACGCTAAAAAAAAAAAAAAAAAAAACGCTAGACGCAGCGCAACGAATGAAACAGTACAGCGCATGCTCGTGAAAAAAAACGCGTTCGGTGTGAACGGCCCTACTTGTTGAAAAAAATAATACCAACCTGTTTAATATTTAACGTTTCAATCTTATGCCATAGTGATCCAAGCATAAATGCAAAGAAGAAGAATAAAAAAAACAAATATTACAATTGTCCTACATATTATTGACCCAGATAAATCTTAACATTCAGATGTAACCTTATTATGGGTGGTCAAACTGAGCCTGCCATCCTACTCAACATGATCACTTACCTGGCTCATATTTGAGGTAGAGTATTGACACAATATAATAAGCGACATCGAAAACGGGAAACATCGCCATTTTCGAGAAATACTGGGCAATTTCGCCCAGATTGAGGACATCCAGAACGTCCATGATGTTGCGTTGACCCTACCGCATGAACAGAGATCTGTGTATGAGACCCTCCGTCAGCAAGAGTGAAGGGCTCTTCTTACATACAGCTTGCCTATTAATACAGAACGCAAAACCCCAGGAGCACTCACTGGGTTAAATCAAGAGACACGGACGCTTCTGAGAGTTTTGCGGTAGATGAGGCTACTGCCACTTAGTGGAGGAACACGGAAAGCGTGCGCCTGATCGATTATCAATCAAACATGTGCCGAAATACAGCATTAAAGAGATTGTTCACCCCTGTAGGTCCATTCAATGCAAGTGAATGATGGCCAGAACGTTGAAGCTCCAAAAAGCACATAAAGGCAGCATAAAATAAATCCATATGACTCCAGTGGATTATTCCAGGTCTCCATAAGCGATATGATTGATGTGGGTGAAAAACAGATGAATGTGTAAGTTTTTTTTTTTTACTATAAACTGTCCTCCCTGCCCAGTAGGTGGCAACATGCACATAGAATGTGAATTGTCCAAAACCGAAGAAGAATGCGAGAGTGAAAGTAGAGATTTATAGTAAAAAAGGACTTAAATGTTGATCTGTTTCTCATCCACACCTATCATTTTGCTTCTGAAGACATGAATTTAACCACTGAAGTCATGTGGATTACTTATATTATTCCTTTATGTGCTTTTTGGACCTTTTTTGGAAGTTCTGATCAACATTAACTTGCATTGAATGGACCTAAAGAGCTGAGATACAGTATGATCGTTGTTTGTGTTCTGCTGAATTAAGAAAGTTATCCACAGATAACTTTGGACCAAAACTGAGCCAAAAGTTGTTGTTCGCTTTTCTGCATATCAGAAAAATGCGCCGTTTTGTGGTCCGTTCTGCATAATGCGGCAGCTCATTTCACCATCCACCCCTGATTAGCCCCAAAGTGCGTCGGCCCACCGGGAAAATGCCCGGTATGCCAGATTACCAGTCCATCCCTGACGGTATCAAATTTGCATTGGCTCGACCTCATTTTTTTTTTATATTGAACTCAACACAACCTGGCACAATCCAATTGTAAAGTGAAAGAAAAACACAAATAAAATAAAGAAACAAGGTATAATAGCACTGTACTTTGAAGTTCTATGGAACAACATGTATATAAAACCATGGTTCATTAATCTAGTGATCATTCCGTATCATCATGTTACATATCAAGATCAACAATCGCATTTCCATCGGATACCATCAATGTATTGCAGTCTCGCAACAGTACTTTTTGTAAGTCCGCTCACAAAATAACCGCTCCTAACGTGACTATTCCTTCATAGATCTGTTCATCACCAAAATGGTCGTGATCCATTTCAGCCACCAGGTGGCGATGATGCGCGCATGATACTTACTGTACTCACACTTTGGCAGGAGAGGAAGACGACGAATTGAGGCGGAAATAAACATTCAAAATGATTGGAGATCTATTAATATTTGGGTAAGTTTAACTGGTTTTGATCAAAGTAGAAGTATTTTCGCGTGATACTCAAACATAACTTTATCCATGATGTTCAGAGGTATATTATATGTATGTTACAGTTTAATGGTAGTGTGTTTTCCTTTCCACGTCACTCATCTTCCTGCATTATGTGTGTATATTCAGCACTCTGCTCATGAACGGCGGCGCTGTGCTCAACTTTAAACTGTGAGTATACACACAAATGGCTTAGTCATTTTTTGTTTGTTTGTTTGACTGCTCATGCATTTGTGGTATGTACGCAGAAAGAAGAGAGAGACGCAGTCTCAAGGGTTTGGAGATGATCATCGAGCGTCCAGCACAGGTAAAACAATCTCATTACAACAGATTACTAAGAAAGTAGTCTACAACAATAAACAAACATAAAAACATAATTTACCATAAATGTACATTGCTGTATACTTGAACTCCTAAGTATTACATAGAATACTAGAAGTACAACAAAAAAAATTTTGTACCAGAGTCAAGATTTTAGTGGCATTTTGTACCCAATTTTTTGTGGACGTTTTAATTTTACTATATAAAAGACTCAACGTGGTCTATTTTTGAGAAATTAATTCTAAGTTTGAACAATTATGGCTGTTACCTATGAAAATCAAATACAAATGTAGCTGTAAATGGTGCTTACGATATCATGACGCTATTAACTCATTATCTGTGTTTACATCTCTATTCTGTCAGCCATGGTAGTCTATGATGTAATCATTCATTGCATTTTCATGGCAGATTTATTATTAATAATATTTTTCATTTAAAAATCCCACTTCACATTAGCTACGCATTCAACAAAGGTCACTTCTTACAGGGTTCGTACAAGGTGCTTGAAGTACTTGAATTTGGCTTTTTAAGTCCTGGAAACCCCTTGAAAATAGCCATTTTACCAAGAGGTGCTTAAAAAGTTCTTGAATGATAGAAAATCATAAAATATGTTGCTTAAATAGTTTAGGAAATTAAATTTTGTTATTTATTTTTGGAAAAACACGAAGGCAGACCAATAGACCAGTGCTGAAGCAGGCAACGCATAGACGGCGCTGTCACGAGGCACCTGTTGCTTTTGGCAGCGCTGTTCAGAATAGGCCAATCACAATCAACTGTTACTGGAGGATTTAAATAATATAGATTTTATAGATACTGCTGTGGTGGATTTATCAATAATGAATCCTTGCAACTATCAGTTTTAATTAAAAATTACTCTCCAGAGTGAAAAAATGATGAGATGTAGGACTGTCAAACGATTCAAATATTTAATCGCGATTAATCACATAATTGTTTTTTTTTAGTTAATCACGATTATTCGCAAATATCTTTATAAACATGAGTGGACAAAATATGCTTCATCCAGATGTATTTTGCAGTCATCCACACAAAACCTACCCCACCAACAGAGCTGAACAACAGAAAATGAACACAACACAACTAAGTGTATTATGACATGATTTATTCGCTTCTTTTTACAGAGTTTTGACACACATGCAAAAAAGTCTGCACTGTCATTTAAAATTGACAACTCATACAAATGTGCAAAATGCATGAAAAACTCCTTTTAGACCCCGGTCCCAATTGTAACCAGTGAGATTACAGTTGGTGTGTGTATGTCAGCAATGTCTCCAACTTCTGCATTGGCTAGTGCACTATCAAACACTGTGACAGAACCTTGGAGACAGCAGCAGGGTTCTGTTAGCCAGTAATCAGTACCGTGGCTGAGTTTCCTATACACATATTATGCAGTCTGCATTAGGTACCAACTCCCTATGGGGGCACCAGAAACTCAACCGGCTGCCTGTACTAGCACACTATATGTTATTCAAGGTCCCATATGCAGTCATGGAACACAGACGAACACCTTGTGCTCACACTTTCACTTTGCGCTCGCACCACGCCTCGCAGTGCAAGGAAGGTGTTCAAATGTCTGCTGTCTTGCCGCTGCAATGGTGTTACAATGTTCTGAGATCTATCTGTGCTTTGCGGGCATGTTCTACTGCTGTACTACATTGATCAAATGCTTGGTGCAGGTATCAACATAAGGTCTCCCATCATCTGTGGAATTTGCGCAAATTGACTCGCTTCTCCTGATCTATGGTTTATTCAAAGGGTCATATTACTCTTTAACAAAATTATTGGCATTAAACAAATTTTGGGTGAACATGTTAACGTCGACAGCAATAATGAGATGTAAAACATTCTGATATTTAAATGCAGATCAATGGAGGATTCAGTTTTGTGAGCCATCTAGCCATCTAGTCTCAGAAAATTGGTTATTTATTTGGGTCATTATCAAAATGTCCCTTAACTTTTTCTAGCAGAAAAAATATTAAAAGGTATCATTCTATAACCTAACTTCTGTTTTGCTATTTATTTTGAAAATACAGTACTGTGCAAAAGTCTTAGGCACATAAGATGTTTCACAAAAGCATTTATCTTAAGATGGTTATTCATATCTTCAGCTTTAGTGTCAATAGGAAATATAAATGTTAGACTCACAAACATTAATTTTGCAAATAGAAAATATTAGTATAGAACAGTGGTTCCCAAAGTGGGTGCTGTGACAACTTGCTAGGGGTGCCGCAGAATCTCAGCTTTTTTCCCATTTTTTTTAACAGACATGAGCTTCTCCAAGCGAAAATATATAAGCGAAAAAACACTGATATATTTCATACGTTTAAATATTTATTTACTGCCAATTGGACTGTTCTCAGGAGAGAATCGCCCCGCCCGCTCTGCTCAGCTCCGCCCTTTGTACTGGTGTGCGCTCAATTTTATATTTCACGCAGAGATTGACAGGATAGGGCAAAGATGGATACATTTATAAGTTTAAACAAAAGAAAAGCAGAAATGTCACAGAAGACCGACGGACATCAATCCGGAACTACCACCACCCAAAAAAAAAATTAAATCAGGCAGTGCAGTGAAAGCTACCTCTGGCTTACGGTTTTACATGGATCGGAGATGCTAGCGGTCCCACACCTGAATGCCTCATCTGCAGAGAAAAGCTATCAAATGCAGCAGTGGTTCCGAGTAAGCTGAAGAGACATTTAGATACAAAACACTTCGGTTTAGCCAGCAAAGACATAGAATACTTCAAGCGACTAAAAGCACAAGATGTTAAACAGAACCAACAAATGTTGTCATGTGTGCATGTGTCTGAGAAAGCTCAGGAGGCAAACTTCTTAGTAGCAGAGCTAATCGCCAAATCAAAGAAGCCCCATACCATTGTTGAATCACTCATTTTGCCAGCCTGCAAGAAAATCGTAGGGGGAAAAAAACACTACAAAGGGGTGCCATGCTTTCAAAAAGTTTGGGAACCACTGGTATAGAAGAACAGGGAGCCCTGAAACAGACATCGTGGCCCCCACAAAGCCCTCCACTGAATATTGAGTCAGTCTGAGATTACATAAAGAGACAGAAGCAATTGAGACATCCGAAACAGACAGAAGAACTGTGGTGAATTCTCCAAGAAGCTTGAAACATCCTGTCTGCCAACAACCAAGAAAAACTATGTCCAGGTGTCCCTAGGAGAATTGACTTTAAAGGCAAAGGTGGTCACACCAAATATTGATTTAGCTTTTTTATGTTTACTCGACTTTGGTGATAAATGAAAACTATATGTCATTATTTTTGAAGACATCCTCACTATGCAGCATTTTTACAAGCTTTTGCACAGTACTATATATATTTGAAATTGTCAATTGCCTGAAAAAAATTAATTTCCCCTTCAGCTGGTACACCACTTATATGACATGTTAAGTTATTTATGCATTCATTTTGTACTTATTTTTAATACAAGCATTAGTGCGAGGCTGAACAAGTGTAAAAAAAAAACAAATAAGCAAAACAAAATTATTAATAATGTTTGTCCCTTGATTTCATGGCATTGGTGTTATCATTGTTAAAACCTTTTTACAATTCAATTAAATATAAGTTGGAATTGAAAATATTTTTTTTACATTAAGTTCAAATTTCAGAGGCTGCTTAAATATGCATATAGTGATTTTTCCCAGCATGTTAAAATTTATTAATTCACATTTTAACTAATATTTTCACAAAAATATTTGGTGCTGTAACCCATTTAACCCTCATTAGTTTTAACTTGCTTCATTCGTGAAACAAAATTAAGTAATATTAGAACAACAGCCAAGTTGTCTTTTATGAATAAAAATTAATGTCAACATGATGTCAAACAAATGAGTGACCCATTTGCAGTTTCGGCCAGTTCCTCACATAAATCTGTTGTGTGACTTAATTAAACATTTAACGCGGCACATGAGTCATATGACTACTGTTTACGGACCCAGTTATTCACTTTGGTTGGAAAGCAAAGTGCGTTTCAAGGGAGCACACTGCAATTGCACATCAATTTCGTCATGAATGAACCAAAAATTGTTACTGAGAATATGTAGTTAAAGATGCTCATTGAGGTATGTTGTACTTGTAATGAGTGGTGTTTTATAAAAATAAATTAACTGAATGAATAAAATATTTTTATTTAAAATGAACAAATAAAGAATTAGTTTTAATGACTTCTCAAGCATAGTCCTTGAAAATAACTAAAAATGTGCTTGCAAAGTCTTGAATTTAACTTTGAAACACTGTATGAATCGTGTTCTTAGAAGTGTAAATAGCAACCAAAAGCATCTTCGTTGCACTTGCGTTAGATGGTATTTGTACCCCAGTGCAAACAGTGGCAGATACTATTTGCACATCTAATTAAATACTAATGTACACTATAGAGGGATCACTGTAGCATATTTATTGTGTTTATTTAGAGACCCTCAGTAACAATACAAACCCCAACCTTCCCTTAAAAATGAACCTGTTTTACTACAGTAACCATAGTATCACCATGGTATTTTGTAGTAAAATCAGAGTAACCACAAAATTAAAACTTGTTTCTATATTAACAGCATAGTACTGTAGTAATGCCATGGTTAATTGTACTAAAACTTTGGCTTCCACCAATAAAAAAAACATTATTACCACAATATACTAAAGCAGAACCATGGTTAATTTTTCCAATCTTCACAGTGGCTAAATAAACCTTTGGATTAAATGTTCCATGTATTATTTTAAGTAGTATTAAAGGAAATATTAAGAGTGGAGACAGGAAACAGGATAGGAAAAATTGTGGCAAAACGGAGAATCGAACCGGGGTCATCCGTATGAAAAAAACATATCCACTTCCAGTCTTTACACACTACACCATTAAAGCAACACTTGGCAGCACAGTTTCAACCAGACTATTTGAGGGCAAATAGCCACGCTATTCTGGAATGTTTTGCATATTAAGGGCCATTTGAGTATTTACTAAATTATTTGAGGGCCATTCAATTGCTTGCAATATCTGATTGTGAGTTGAAATTAACGTACACATTCCGTTATGTGTTCATGCACCAAGATAATTTTTTTTCTACTATACAATATTTTGCATTGATATTATTTTCAATCATCATCATTACAGAAAAAAATACATTTATTTGTTGGATGGCCTCACACGACCCTGAGACCTGACATTCCCCACCTCTGACTAGACAGTGAATAGAGATATTTAACAGCTCCTTGTCACTGTCTGCAGAGGCACTAACCCCAGAACTAGACATGCTTAGAATATTAGGAAATATATCAATGTTAGATTACACAGTGCAACCTTTTGTACTCCAAGGCCCCCCCATCATCCAAAAACAATTGTCAATCCATTCAAATTATTGCTTTTAATACATTTTGAGATTCTAGAAATTTCAAGTAGTTTTTCAATGAAACTGTTGAATTAAAAGTGTAAATATGTGTTTACATGTACGTCTTGACTTTCGGCTGTTTTTAGTATTTTGATTTATTATTAGTAAGATTGTAACTCTATAGATTATCTTAAGCCATCTTGAATCTCTGACATATTTGAGAACCACTGAGATAACAAACAGCAATTTGCTAGAGCTGCATTTTTGCCCATAGGGTGGCATACTTTTTTGTAATACAAAAAGGATATTGATATTTGTCTCTTTAATATGTATAATTTGTGTCTAGGTGACAATATAAGAGAGTTTCTTCTGAGTCTACAGTACTTCCGCATATTTATTGCCCTTTGGAACATTTTCATCATGTTTTGCATGATTTTGTGAGTACTCTCATTTAATTTTGAGTTTTTTTCCTCAGTTGTATGCCAAGAAAACAGTTTATTAAGCTATGCTACATAAGTATTTCCTCTTAAATGATGCATTGTGTTTTTCTTAGGTTATTTGGATCATAACACATGGTGGTTCATCTACACTACAGGCTCTCAGGACAGTTATTGCAGCAGGCTGTTGGGCTGATTTCTCATTAAAAAAAAAAGCGCTGGGTGTTTTGAGGGATTGTTATACATTGTATTATTCAATGACTTGTAATATTGCTTGTTTTTTCTGTGAATGACATTTGAACACGAGAACCATTTTGCTTTTAAATGGAAAGCTGCTCATTAAAGATCTGTCAGAGATTGAAATGGCTTCCTTTTTATACTGCATCCAGACATGGTGTCATTTCACCCATTAAGACACAAGTTCAATCCCTTATTGTAAAGCTTCTGTATCAGATTTAAAAAAATGGTCAATTATGAAGAATCCAGGTATAGTTATGAACTATATCTTTTAAAGAATTCCATTGCTTGGTTAACCTGAAACAGCCAATTGTTGGTATGTAGATATTTAAGGTGTCCTGGCACCTTGCTCTTGGGGGTTTAGGAACAATTGTTACCGGAGTACAATTGGAAAAATTAAAACAATGGTTCGCTCATTTGTTAAATAGTTGACCAAAATAAACCCTCCCCTCATGCCATCCAAAAATTTAATTCTTCTGTTGAACAAAAAGATTTAAGGATCTCTTTGTAGGGCCATAGAATGAAAGGGGACACATTTTTGAAGCTCCAAAATGCACAAAGGCATAATAAAATAATATATTCATGGACTAAATCCAAATCAGTCTTCTGAAGAGATCCAGTTCATTTTGGGCAAGAACAGATCAAAATGTAACTCCCTTTTCCACTATCAATTTTGTCAACAGTAGTCTCCTTGGCATGATTTAAAGCCTGGTTGAACAATTCCATAGTTACAATTAATATCACTTTGCATTTCAGTTAGTGCTGTTTAGGTATACATTAGCATTTTAACTTCAAAGAATTAAAAAGGAGTTCACACTTTAATTACAGACCTGCAAGATGTTGGGTATGCTGCCTTCTGGCATTTAAAAATGAGTCAGTTATTGGTTCATAGTTTGAATTTATTGTTTAAAAGTAACAAAATGTCAGCTATAAGCAAAGATTATACAAACAATTTGACAGATAAAACCACCAAGTACAAGCAATGTGTCTCCAATCTCAGTTAATGTAACTGCTTGTGGTTGGAGAAGTTAGTCTTTGAAAATGGGGGAAGAGACTTTGGAAGCACTGAATACAGGATGCTGGAACGTCAACTGGTCAAATGTTTTGAATAAGCCTTCATTAAACCATGAATGCTGAAATCTGCTGGACTGGCTGATACAGCATGAGCCATTATGCATCCAATTGCTTCTCCACTTGAACACTGCACGAAAAGGTAGAAAAGGTGTGACCCTTATTACTACTACATCTAATGCACGAGACAATATTAAATGTACATGCTTAATAAATCTGCTGGGAGAAACCTCACCATACAAAACACAAGTAAAAGTAGAATACCTTCACTGTGGCCATCAATGGACATTAGTTCATGAAGTTCCTCTCGGATCAAGCAACGAGTCCTGTGGGTGGTAACATTTCAGGAACAAGAAAATCAAATTAATGTCAAAACTATAGGTGCTTCAGAAAATTTGGCTACAAAGAGCAAATCAATTTTCAATCTGCCAGAGGGGGGGGAAAAAAAAAAAAAAAACACTGTATGGAGAACGTTTAGCCTTACCGTGTATAATTGTGAATACCCACGTGGTACAAACAATCTGAAAAGGGGAAGAAAATAAACACGTAAATTCTGGGGGAAACTGGAGAAACAAAATCATATTGTGTCTATCTGGTTGATCAGATCATTTGGCTTATTTATATTATAGGAGGTCAACATTGTCGATCTGCAGGGGAAAAAAGATCAGTCATCATTTTTACCAGAACTTCGCATCACAGTTCCCAGTGAATTCAGTGTGAATTAGAGCTCACCATAATGGTGTTCAATCTTACCTTTATCAGACTGTCATGGTCTTCTAACATTAAGTCTGGTGAATTTGTGGTCACCCATTTGATACCAGCATGATCTGGGAAAAGAACAAAGTATTGCTAATTTGTCTTGGAAACTATAGTAACCAATCAGATTTGATTTTAGCTATCTGGTTGCTCAGATCATTTGGCTTAATTTTATTCTGAAGGTCAACATAGTCGATCTGTTGGGGAAAAAAGATAGTCATCATTGCTACCAGAACTTAAAGCATCAAAAGTTTCCATTCCCAACTGGGGTTATAAATCTGAGTTCACCATGACAGGAGTATTATCTGAAACGTAGCACGTGGTTCTCATTCCAACGGTCCACATCTGTAAAACGCAAAAAATATTAATTTGAGCATACAAATTTCGACTTAACATTTTTAAATTAAACGAAAGACACCTATGAGCATTAAGCTGCCATTGTAGAATTACACTACACGGATGGTCATAATGTATATTCGTTTACATCCTAGCAACATGGTCAGAGCACACTTGAACAAATCTTTTCTTCTTTCATAATTATAACCATAACACCGTGTACACTTACTATATTGTTTTTGTAGAATGAATGTTTATAAGACAGTTTAAAAGGCTTAAGACAAAACAAGTTAATATGATCTTACCTTCACGATACAGCAGGAAGAAAGGAAGCAAAAATGGGCGAGCACGTGTTATATAAGTTAAGCGCATGCGCAGTGATAGTCATGGGTCGTTCACGAACGAATCGGCTCCAAGAGCCGACTCTTGTAGGTGAATATTGGGAGCCGCTCGCATATCAGAAGAGCCGAATCTATTTTACACACACACACACACACACACACACACACACACACACACACACACACACACACACATATATATATATATATATATATATATATATATATATATTTTTTTTTTTTTTTTTTAAATCGTGTAAAAAAATTCACTAAAAATTTAAATGAATAGAATTAACAAATTCATAGAACGAAAAAATAAATAATATAATATTTGCCTAAATGCTCAAGCGCACACACACTCGTTCTGACTGTCTGCTCAGATTAACAGCCTCACTTGTTGTTCCTGTCAATCAGACACGTCGTGTACACCAAAGAGCGGAGCCATTTTTTTATGTTGTTCAGATTGTATTCATTTTGAAGTGTTACATTTATATGCACTTTGTTTATATACATAAAATATATATATATATATATATATATATATATATATATATATATAAAATGCACGTGTAATAGCGTCTTTCTTTTTTACATTTATTTCAATTTGTGGGATGCTGCAGTTTTGCAAATTGTTTCTTATTTTTCTTTGATATGGTGCAATATTCTATTATGCTGTTCAGATTATATTCGTTTTGAATGGTTCGATTTATATGCACTTTGTTTATGTACAGTAAAAAGTTATACTTTAAGTGCAAATGTTTAATAGCATTTTTTTCATAACAAACCAATGCATTTTTAATACATTGTGGTCAAGGTAGAGTATTTATATACACTCACCTAAAGGATAATTAGGAACACCTGTTCAGTTTCTCATTAATGCAATTATCTAATCAACCAATCACATGGCAGTTGCTTCAATGCATTTAGGGGTGTGGTCCTGGTCAAGACAATCTCCTGAACTCGTAGAATTAAGGCAGTTCTGAAGGCGAAAGGGTGAAAATCGAAAAGGCGAAAATCCTTTAGGTGAGTGTGTGTATATATATATACACACTCACCTAAAGTATTATTAGGAACACCATACTAATACTGTGTTTGACCCCCTTTCGCCTTCAGAACTGCCTTAATTCTACGTGGCATTGATTCAACAAGGTGCTGAAAGCATTCTTTAGAAATGTTGGCCCATATTGATAGGACAGCATCTTGCAGTTGATGGACATTTGTGGGATGCACATCCAGGGCACGAAGCTCCCGTTCCACCACGTCCCAAAGATGCTCTATTGGGTTGAGATCTGGTGACTGTGGGGGCCATTTTAGTACAGTGAACTCATTGTCATGTTCAAGAAACCAATTTGAAATGATTCAAGCTTTGTGACATGGTGCATTATCCTGCTGGAAGTAGCCATCAGAGGATGGGTACATGGTGGCCATAAAGGGATGGACATGGTCAGAAACAATGCTCAGGTAGGCCGTGGCATTTAAACGATGCCCAATTGGCACTAAGGGGCCTAAAGTGTGCCAAGAAAACATCCCCCACATCATTACACCACCACCACCAGCCTGCACAGTGGTAACAAGGCATGATGGATCCATGTTCTCATTCTGTTTACGCCAAATTCTGACTCTACCATCTGAATGTCTCAACAGAAATCGAGACTCATCAGACCAGGCAACATTTTTCCAGTCTTCAACTGTCCAATTTTGGTGAGCTCTTGCAAATTGTAGCCTCTTTTTCCTATTTGTAGTGGAGATGAGTGGTACCCGGTGGGGTCTTCTGCTGTTGTAGCCCATCCGCCTCAAGGTTGTGCGTGTTGTGGCTTCACAAATGCTTTGCTGCATACCTCGGTTGTAACGAGTGGTTATTTCAGTCAAAGTTGCTCTTCCATCAGCTTGAATCAGTCGGCCCATTCTCCTCTGACCTCTAGCATCAACAAGGCATTTTCGCCCACAGGACTGCCGCATACTGGATGTTTTTCCCTTTTCACACCATTCTTTGTAAACCCTAGAAATGGTTGTGTGTGAAAATCCCAGTAACTGAGCAGATTGTGAAATACTCAGACCGGCCCGTCTGGCACCAACAACCATGCCACGCTCAAAATTGCTTAAATCACCTTTCTTTCCCATTCTGACATTCAGTTTGGAGTTCAGGAGATTGTCTTGACCAGGACCACACCCCTAAATGCATTGAAGCAACTGCCATGTGATTGGTTGATTAGATAATTGCATTAATGAGAAATTGAACAGGTGTTCCTAATAATCCTTTAGGTGTGTGTGTGTGTGTGTGTGTGTGTGTGTGTGTGTGTGTGTATATATATATATATATATATATATATATATATATATATATATATTTAATTGAATTGGAATAGTTTTAACACCCAAGTATAGTCAAACTATAGCAAACTATTTGACTTGAAAAAATGCGTTTTAGTTTTTCATTTGGGAACCAAAAGAGCTGGCTCTTTTTGGTGAGCTGAAAAGAGCCAGAATGCACATCACTACAAAGATGTAGGTTTACAGAAATAGTACTAGAAAGAGTAGTATGCTATTCCGAAGACACAATCCAACAGTAATCGAAAATAGATATTTTATTAAACGAATATTTCATTTAAATAGGTTTTTGGTGTTGCTCTGTAAACATAAAATGTGGCATAATGTTATTATCACAGCAATTAATTTCAACTGTTCTTTAAAAAAAGCGAAAATACAGGTTATACAATTTAAGTGAATGGGTTTAAAGCAGAAATGTGAAACTTAGAATTTTATTCTTAAAAACCGACGTTTGTTGTTTTTTCCAGAAGGTGGCAGTATAAACTAAACAGAATCAGGCTATTCCCCTGAAAATGGATGCAGCTTTATCTTTTTGTTTTCAACTCAACAATTAAAGCACATTTATATATATATATATATATATATATATATATATATATATATATATATATAAAATGTGCTTTAATTGTGTCCAACAATGGATAATACATATGCATTATTAAAACAATGATAGTTTATATATATATATATATAAAACTATCATTGTTTTAATAATGCATATGTATTATCCATTGTTGGACACGTATATGTAAAGTCAGATTGTGGTTTTACTGTGAGACGCAATGGCGGGGCAATTAGCACCTTTTTGTGTGATTACATTAGCACATATCTTGTGTTTTGTAACTCGGGAACATACATTGCTGAGTGTGTTGTCAGCATATAAAGGCGACTCCTACCTCTTTGTTTTAGTACAAAGAAACTCGTGAATTTCCAGTCGTGATTATCTCCCATCAACAGCTGATATTAAAAAGCACCCCTTCCCCCAAGTGTCTCGGAACAAAACATCCCTTGAAGTGTGAGAAGGGCTGCTGTTAGCCTAGTAAAAGCCACTTAATTCAAACTTTCTAACATTTAATTTTCGTGTAAAAGAAAGTGCTGAAAAATAGGTTAAACTGTATTTTAATATAATTATTTGAATATTTCCTTGGGACATGCCAAGCTGAAGATATAAATAACCAACTCAAGACAAATGCTTTTGTGAAACATCTTATGTGCCTAAGACATTTGCACAGTACTATATATATATATATATATATACTGTATATAGCAGACACCTTTATCCAAAGCTACTGATAATAATACAAGCAGAAGTGAATAGTCCAAGGGAGACTATTATAAAGTACTAGAAGTGTTAGCATACAAAGATTTCAGTACTAGGTATAGTATTTGGGGGTTTAGCTTAATGTTGGCTGATTTTTATCTAGCTGGTTTATATGAGGTGAAATGTATCAAGCTGTTGAATGCCCTGGGGCAGGTAAAGCGGGAGGAACACTGACCAAAATAAAAGGATTATCCAAATACAGTATCAAGAAAATGTGTGATTTGGAGAGTGATAATGTCATCACATTTGTTATTTTAAGCCATTTTTATATTTATTGTGTACTATTTCAAATGAACATGATCCAATCATAAAAAAAAAAAAAAAAAAAAAAAGATCATAAAGCAAGAAACACAAACAAAAAAAATACATAAAGTAAGATAAAAACAATCTTTTATCTACTTCACAATCCCTATATATTTACCTAAATTGACTTTTACATATTATTTCAAGTAACTAATTAATAAATGTTCATCATTTAATTTTACAACATTATTTATTATTATTTATTAGTTCCCATCTATGTTCAAATATTCAACTTAAATGTCTAATTTTATATGTTACTGTCACCTGATGTATTTCCAAAACGGTAGTTTTAAGCACTGAAAACACATCAAAATTTAATTTAATGATCAGTGTAATGATTTCATTGACATTCAATGAGAACATGGAATAAATGCAACACAGATTCGACCAATTGAAGTGCACATTATGATTTCTCAAAGAGGATACACAACTTCAAAGAGAGAGAGAGTCTGTGAGACTCTAAAGTGAGACAATCATTTATGTCTGTAAAGGAAAATTGTTTGGGAAAGACGATTTAATCGCAGGGCAAAGAGAGCTAGTGAGATCACTTTTGCCTTTCAGCATGGGCAGTAATGAGCTAACCAGGGTGTGGGACTTGTTTGACCTTTGGGTTCAGGCTGGTTGTGCATGCAGACTGGAAAGTAGGAGGGTTGAGCTGGCTGCCAGACTGGTGTCTCTGTCCATCCCCATGTCATTGGGACAAGGGGCTCTAATCACAGCAGGTGGTCAGCAGCATGGCAGATCATTATGCTAGAGCTGTCATTGCATTGACTTTCAAAGAGTCCTTATTGCTACATTACAAGCAATAGGGTTCTGTCAAGACTAGTCTGATGTCTGTTCCCTAATCAGTCTGAGATTAAGACAGGAAGGCAGCGCAAAAGTATGTTACAGGTCAAGGATGTGCTGGGTGTTTTCATTGATCAGGTCAGGTGGTGATTGTTTACTCGGAGGGATAAGGCTGCATTTTGGCTGCAATTATTAACGTTGAAAAAATAAAGTGCAATTCCGGAATGGCATTGAGCAAGCAACATCCCTGAACTGTCAATTAAGCAATATTTAGGAGTCTACAATCATTTGGTCACTGAGAAATACAATTTTTCCTTTGGCATTTACAATAGAGTTTCATCCAAAGTGTCAGTTACTGCTTTTATCATTACTGACTGTAAAACAATGATGAATTAATATGAAATTTCAATCAAACAGTGTGAGAATATTTCAGACTCAAATTTGTGGCATTCATAACATGTAAAGTACATTATTGGTTTATGTATTTTGAATCGGTAAGATTGTTCTGGCTCGTATCAGTCATGCGCACATGATGTGTAAACATGCCACTGGTTAGTAGGATAACAATTTTGAATTGGTAACTGATTGATTCACCTGATCAATTTGAGGATTTCAAAGCATTGTTACTTTCAATGAAAGTATGAGGGGCTGGGAGTTCATTACTCATTGATTTTCCTTGAACGGAAATATAGAATATAGTTAGCTTACTTTTTGCAATTCTTATAGGGTCTAATTGACAAACTGAGCCACTCTTGTGACACCTTTGTAGTTTGCATGCGTCACAATTGTGACCAAAAATAAAGCTCATATTTTAACTTTTAACTTTTTATTTTTAATTAACATTATTTATTTTTAGAAATGATAACAGCACCTAAAATCCAACTAGGTATACAAATGTCATTGCTCTAAATTAGGACATGTTCTCAAACAAACAACTCTCTTTGTGCTGACCACAATGTAGTCCAATGTGCGCGCGCGCCCCACCCACCAGCTGCAGCGCGCTATTTAAAGCGTAAACACAGCACCAGCGCGAGATCGTCATCAGTGCGAGAGCAACATCGGGAACGATGCTGGATTCATTCATCTCTGTTTTGGATTATTGCTATTCAGTATATTGAAAATTAGCTCAACGCCATAATATCAAATGAAGAAGAAAAGTTGCGAGTCATAAACAACTGAGGATTTCGTCTGAAAATTGTTTAAATTTTTCAGAATAGCTACTTAATATGACTCCATTGCATCTGATTAGAGTTTTGATAGTGGCGTGTGTTTGCAGCGTCGTCGCAGACGCGATGAACGCTAACTTCACTCTGGATAATGAGATTCAATCCAGCTTCATCCAGCAGCGACTCAAGAGCCAGGAGCGCAGAGAGATGCAGCGGGAGATCCTCTCCATCCTCGGGCTGCCTCACCGGCCCCGTCCGCTTCTCCACGAGAGACACACCGCAGCTCCCATGTACATGCTGGATCTGTACAACGCCATCCTAGAGAATGGAGGGCAGCGCAGCGGTTATGCGTATTCTTATGAACCGCTTTTCACGACCCCGGGAACACCGATAGTGACCCAACAGGACAGTCGCTTTCTTGGTGATGCGGATATGGTGATGAGTTTTGTCAATTTGGGTGAGTATCTTGTAATTTATATAAAAGTATAAACAGATCATTTTAAAGAATATCAGAAAGGTCTAAAGGAATGCTGATGGACTTATGATGCATTGTTGATCATAATTTGGAAACTATCCTTAACCCTTGTGCGACCTTCATTTTTGTTCATGCCATCGGCATACATTTTGCCAAAGGTGTGTTTTTGGGGAGGTCTTTAAATAGGCCTATTTCAACCTCAGTTCCTGTAACCCATCTATAATACACTGTGTACTCTAAATAGTTACACTCAGGACCTTAAGGGCAAAAATGTCCCCATTGAAACAATATTTGCAATATTTGATCCCAGTGCCATTAAAGCATGCAATCATGAATCCTATGATATTATCCTTTTATTATGGAGTCCTGGCTTAAAAATTAACACGTGTAATATTTTACACCAGATGGCGCCATTTTTTCTCATGTTATCTTATGGAGCAAATACATGCTTTTTTCCTATTTTCTGTTTGCTGTAGTATAGCGCACGGCAGGCCAATTGAATAAACGATGCAGCTAAAATTGTGTTCATGTTGGTATGTATGTCAGAGTGTGTTTTGTATGTGTGTACTGAGAAATTGTGTAAAAATAACAGTGGCATTATGTAAACAAACTGACATTTAAAGGGTTAAAATCCTGAAAACGAATGACTATTTAGTAGTTAGGATCAGGAATGATGTTGGTTAAAGTCAGTTGAAAGTGGAAAATAATATTAATATATAATATTTTTAAGGCAGTTTTTTGACAGACCGTTTTGCCCTCTAAGGTACTGAGTGAGTTATTTATTTTTTTCTGATACTGCACAAAAAATAATAATGCATCAAAATCAGTGTTGCTGCTAATCACTGACATATCCCAGACTGTGATATCATAAAAAAACAACAGTGGCATTATGTGAAAAATTTAAAGGTTTAAAATCCTGAATTTATTAATATTTGGTATGATCAGGACTGATGTTGGTTAAAAAATAATTAATTGAAAGTGGAAAATAATATGAATATCTAATATTATTATGTTAGTTTTTTATGTCCTCAAAAGACCTCTGACTTTTTTTAATTGACGCACAAGGGTTAAGTGAACAAACACATCCTCTACAGGTAAAATAGTGGATACATGGAAAGTCTGGAGGTGTGTGTGTGTGTGTGTGTGTGTGTGTATATATATATATATATATATATATATATATATATATATATATATATATATATATATATATATATATATATATATATATATATATATATATATATATATATATATATATATATATATATATATATATATATATATATATATATATATATATATATGCGCATGCGCATTATACCTCCAGATCCAGTTTATATAAAGTATGTTATTAACAATACAGGATGTTATTAATGATTTGGAAATATTTTTCAATGTTTGAAAGGAATAGTTCTCCCAAAAATCTCTCATCACTTCATGCCATCCCAGAAGTGTTTAACCTTCTTTCTTCCTATGAACACAAAGATTTTTTGAAAAATAGATTTCAGCTCTGTTGTTCCATTCAATACAAGTGAATGTGACCAGAAATATGAATCTCCAAAAAGCACACAAAGGGAGCATAAAAGTAATCCATATGTATCTAGTGGTTTAATCAATGTCTTCAGAAGCTGTATGATAGGTGTGGATGAGAAATAGATCAGTAAGTCCTTTTTTACTGTGAATTCTCCTCCCATGTCCAGAATTAGCCAATATGCACGAAGAATGCAAATCGCCTTAGGAGAGAAGAGTGTGCTTAGGAGGGCTGGGGAAAGTGGACATTTGTAGTTAAAAATGACTTAAAATGTATCTGTTTATCACCCACACCTATCATATAGTTTCTGGAGGCATGTATTTAACCACAGGAGTCATGGATTGCTTCTATGCTGCTTTTATGTGATTTTTGGAGCTTCAAAGTTCTGACCACCATTCACTTGCATTGAATGGACCAGCAGAGCTGAGATATTCTTCTTAAAATCTTTTTGTGCTCTACAGAAGAAAGAGTCATGCACGTCTGGGATCATTTTATGAACAAATACGGTGGGTTTTCCATTTCCCCACGTGTAAATGGTTATTATAGAAATATAATATAATCGCTATATTTACAAGTTATATGTAAGCAGAGCAACCGTGTATTCAATTTCTACAGAATCCCTTCAAAGCTCTGTGACATGGGGTTTAATAGGGCTTTGTTTCGCATGACTAGGATTTAGGGAGGCATTTTTGAACTGTGCTGAGGGCGACAGACAAGGGGGATCACATACATCATCCAAACACTCTTGCTTTCCAGACACAGCCTTTTAGTATGTGCTAAAAGTGTGAGATTATGTCTACGTGTGTGTGTGCCTGGTCCAAAGAGATGAGGAATCTTGTTTGTGGGCATGAATTGTGTGGAAGTCAAGATGCAAATATGTTTGAGAGTGTGTGTGATAATGCAAGTCCAGAAAGACACAAGCCGGTCCGGGATTTCTTTGAGTATCCTTGTCTTTGTTTCCCTTGGAAACCAAACTGCAAACAGTACTCCAAAGTGCTGAAAGTCTCCTTATAGCATCAATTCCTTTCAGTACTAATGACAGCTACTGCTGAAACAATGCTAAGCTTAATAATGAAAAATAATAGATGTTGACTGACCTCTTGGGTGTTGTACACATTTTATGAGAGAGTAGACAATATGATGTGTTTGGAACGTGTGTGTGTGTATGTGTGTGTGTGTGTGTGTGTTAGAGTGAGTGATCGGGCTGGTGAAGCACAGGGTGTTTTCTCTGATGACTGGCAGAGTCATTTCCTCCCTCTGAGTTGTGTGTCAATGCTGGCATGCCTGTAGTGGATGTCTGAGACCACACTGAAGTATTTCCCCCAGAATATAGCAACAAGTTCAGAATTAAAGAAAGACAGCTGCACCTGCATACATCTGTGTTTCAGGTAACTGAATTATCTGATCTGGATGAATTTAGAGTTTAGATATCTTGTCTGTAAAACAGCAAAATTGTTTGTGACATGAGTAGAAAGTAATAAGAAAATTGATCAAATGCATATTTGCATTTGAGAAAGCCATTGATGTTTTATAAACTATTGCCTCTATGGTGTTCTTCATGGTAAGACTCGGTTGTTCCCAAGAGAGGTTGATGAAGAAATCAATTGGATTGACTGCATGACCTTTCCACACACTTGGCCTGAACATTTGACCAGACATCTGCTATCTTACCCCAATCATTTTTAATTCCGAAAATGCAGATTTAAGTTAAAGTGTGTAATGCTGCAACAGACACCTAATCGGTTTACATTGAAGAATTTGTCCAAGAGTATTGTAACCAAACAAAAATGAACAGTGATCCCTTATGTCAATTGGTAATCCAAGTTTCTTCCAACTCTAAACGCAATGTAGAAGCACGCACAAGCAGGGCGAGAATCCACATTTATGTTGATAAGCTGATTTTGAGGAAAGTAATCAAATCTTACCTAAGATACTTGCCTTTGATCCAAAAGCCAATTAGTCCTCCCGATTAGTTTTCCAGCTCTCTCAGAAAACACATTTCTTGTCTGAAATGTAGCATTCAATCTAGAATGAAGGCATTAGATGTTCCTGGTGAAGATTTCCATTTTTGACCAGAGGAAGTAAACCAATGGTGTAGCCAAAGCTTTATAAACGTAAATCTGTGTGATCTTTTGCACCAGTGACCGTATCCCAAAATGGAAAAGGCCTACTCTTGCATTTCCAAATGGAACAATGATGATAACCATTAAAGATTTAGTTTTGCTAAGTACACTGGCACATATCCCTGTTTTCAGATCAAGAGCGACGTGTTGAAATACTGCACTTGGAACAGCATGCATATCTGAGCGTTGATCTTTGCATCATATGGTCTTTAACATAAACACACCAAATCCTTACAAGGAATCATTGCCTTCATAATACTTGCTGTCAAACAAATGACTCACTGTTTCGAGTATGCACATAGCTCAGAGTGCTTCCCTCAATAATCAGGCACACACAAAATTACAAGATGTTGAAAAAGATTCAGCGACATCCCTGTTCAGGACATGATGTCATGAACTCGCAGCCAGGATGTGCATTAAAAGAAGTGATCATCATGACCTATTCCCTGCATGCAGATCAGTGGTAGCACTGAGGGTGGAGGGGGTGGTACAAACAGATTGGTTGTAAAAACAGTACTTTGGAAACCTACAGGAATTGTTCGGCACGTGCCACCATCAGACTGGAAATTCTGAGGACGGGCTCAGCTGTGTAAGGGCAGGGTGGAAATGGCGTGGGGGTTAAGTTGGTGTCGGCCAAGACTTCATTATGAAATTTTTTTTTTATTATTTTCATGTGCTCATGAAGATTCTTTATTTTAGCCTTTTATTTATTTTTAATGTTTTTTTTTTTTGCTGTTTATGGGTGTGGGTTAATAAAAAAAAAACAGATGCCAAACTGCCAACCAAACAGGATAAGAGGCTTACCCTGCTGGAAAAAAAAACAGCATTCTTGGTCAACAAGCTGCACCAACTACGTTTTTCTGGTGAACACCATGGCACAAGCACTAACAATCATAAACCAACCTAGAATTGGAATTGCATGTTGGTTAAGCTAGTCTTTTTTATCCGGGTACTGACCACAACATTAATCAAAGGTGGACAACTCTGAATATTTGGGACCAGCCAGATGTTGCTAAAGGCCTTGAGACATTTATCCTTCCCTCTGGGGCTGCACGATTATCATTGTCGATTATTTTCCTTGATACTGTAATTGTGATTAAGTTCCACTCAATTAATTTTCATTAGAATGCGTAATGCAAGTAGAACTAAATGGGATGCTCCAATTGACACGTGTCATTAGTTTATTGTGGCAGCTGTAATTGTTATCTTTTTTTTTTTTTTTTTTTTTAATCGATTAATTGTGCAGCCAGCCCTACTTCCTTCCATATCTGAAATTTCATTAAATTACTGCTGATGACAGGTCTCTCAGATTAGTGTTGCTAGGAGTCTCCATTTGAGCCACCAACGTACTATCTGTATTGCGTAGATATACTGAATGTGGGACACCGTTGGTTTCCGGATCAAGCCTTTAACAGAGCTTTTCTTGTGGTTGGCACATGTGCGTGATTGAAGTCTATAGTGGGTGGGTGCAGGGCCTGTGGTTTTTCCTCCAATTTGAGTCTCCAGGGGTCCCCAGTTCTTAGATCAATCACTGGCTTAAAGAAATTACATTTCTTTTTTGGACACAAGTGATGTGGGTGAGGCAATCAAGCTTTAGAGCTCAAAGTGATTCTACAGGATGAAGTCTGGGTAGGTTGACTTATGCTGTGGTATGAGGAAGTGCTCATTGGCTGGTAGTAGTGGTGCACTGATAAGGAAATTTGAGACCGATACCAATCTCCAATTTTTTTAACCAATACTGATTTTCCTAAAAGTGTCCTTTTCCACACTTTTGCAAATTATATTGTGCAGTTATGTTTATGCCCCACACAGTAAAATTACAGTAACACTTTACAAAATGGTTCCATTTGTGTACAGCATTACTGTAGTTAACATGAACTAATAATGTTAGTTACAACATATACTATTACATTTTTAAAATCAAAAGTTGTATTAGTTAACAGTAGATAATGCACCAAGAACTAACATAAGCTAACAATGAACAATTGCTATTTTATTAACAAACATTATAATTAATAAAGGCTGTAAATATATTGTTCATTGTTTGTTCATGATACCTAATGCATTAACTAATGTTAACGAATCCAACCTTTTTCCATAAGAAAAAGTGACCAAAATTACATTAATTGTGAAATGCTAACATTTATTTGTTTTGAAACCGTTATAAATAGATCTGTTGTCAATATTAAAACTGGTAAGCAGTAAAAACCATGGGAGCATCACACACAGTAGAGAAACATTCAAAAATAAGAAAAATATCCATTACAAGCTCTAAAACTGCTCCAGTGAGAAATCATTAATATCTATGATTTGTGTTAACAGCAAAATGCCAAAAACAATACAAATTATTAAAAAAAATGGTTATTATGGTTCAAATGTAATTGCTGTGATTGGTGGTAATATGACCAACATTAATCTGATTTAAATTGGGGTAATCACAGAATGGCGTAGAGACGAGTGACTGATAAGTTACTGAGAGTACCTGGAGAGCGTGCATGCTTGATTGATATCTTGACTGAACATATTGAAGGTCTGTGAAGCTGAAAGTGCTTATGATCGCTCAAACAGTCGCTATCGCTCAACACATTATCTGATCGCCATGACTCGCGTTACATCACGTATACTCAGATTTGTATACGTATGTTTATTTGTTTAATTCATTTTTATACCAGTTTGCAGTCTCTTTATCCTCCCTGTGCTCACAGTGCATCGAGTCAGAATTGTAATGACTCAAAAATGGGCAGCTTCATATTCATACATGTGTAATTTGTTACACACTTTTAAAAACAAACCTGCAGATTCATAGGTATAACAGCATGTCTGAAAGTTTAAATTCGTTATACTTAGAATTGACAACCATTCATCCTCCAGAGGCCACACTGTCATGCATCAAGGACTGAGAAAGCGCTTATTCAGTGTATGCGTGATGAATTTCTGCATGCTACAAAAAAGACCGGCCATGATTCTAGGCACAATCAGCCGATCGCCGATCACAAATATAAGACAAAGACTGGCCGATTTAGATATCGGTGGTCAATCAGTCGGTGCACACCTAGCTGGTAGCGGTACTATGAAGACAAATGAGACTGCAGTTTTCAGTCACACCAAGCCAACTGTAGAGGACTTAGAGGACAGTTTTTAATCAACTGTTCTAACTTATACTGTATATCGCATACAGTGTTGGTTAAGGCAGAAAATGTTACATTTTAAAGGGATAGTTCACAAAAAAAGGAAAATTCTGTCATAATTTACTCACCCTTACTCACACATTTGACTCATTTTCCCTTCATGTTGTTCCAAAACCTTTTATGGCTTATTTTTTTACAGTGAAACACAAAAGGCGAAGTAAGGCTGAATGTTAGGGACTGACATTGTATGAAAAAAGGGTAACATTTTAGAATAAGGTTCTATTCGTTTACATTTGTAAATATATTTGGTATCATGGCTAACAATTTGGCTAACAATTAAAACATTATTTTTTACAACATTTATTAAACTCCTTTTTTAAATTTCTAAACATGCTTTTGTTCATTGTTGGTTAATTTTAGTTATTTTAATAATTATTTTAATTTAGTTAATTTGTGAACGTATGTAAAATGTATTCTGACAAAAAACACAACAGCGTGAAATCAAGATGGAGTTATACTCAAGCTAATTCACATTAATTTCAGGCCTGAAGATGTTATTGTTCGGGTTAATTTTAACTAAATGTTCACCCAAAATCTTTATTTTTGTCATTATTTACTCACCGTCATGTTGTTCCGAACCCGTATAACTTTTTTTCCGTGGAACACAAAAGGAGATGTTTGGACTGACATTCACTTTCATTGTATAGAAAAAAAGATGCAATGAAATGATTAGTGACTAAAGGCTAAAGTTCAGCCTAACATCTCATTTTATGTTCCATGTAAGAGACAAAATCATACAGGTTTGTAAAAACATGATGTTGAGTAAATGATGATTGAATTTTAATTGTGTAAACTATCCCTTTTAAGAGACTTTTAAAGAGTCCTTCTCTTATCAATAAAGTTACATATAATGTGCAAATGAATGAGTATAAGCTGATTTTTCTCCCTCTCTCTGTAGTTGATTCAGATGAAGACCTCCGTCTGTATTATCAGCACTGCAGAGAGTTCCGCTTCGACCTGTCTCGCGTCCCGGCAGGAGAAACCGTGACTGCTGCAGAGTTCCGTATCTACAAGGACTTTGTACACGAGCGTTATGAAAATGAGACATTCCGTGTCAGTGTGTTCCAGGTGCTCCAACTGCAGCCTAAAAGGTATGTCATAAATTAACATGCATGTCAAAGTGTTGATCTACTTACTATAAAACAGAATTTTGTTTAGCTGTTCTTTCCACAAGACCGTCATGAGACACATGTCAACATGAATTCAAAATTGATCCCATTCACTTGCTTAATACATATTCCTAATGTATTGTGCATGATTCATCAGTGCATGCTATTTCAAATAATAAAAAAGTTTGTCTTCACAATCTTGTCTAAAAATGTAGTAACTTGCTCTGCCTCTGAAACCACTTTCCTTTTCAGATGGATTTTTCAGTCAGGCTCTGGATTTTTTAAAAATATATAATTGTAATCGTAAATGTGGAAATGTATCAGATAACAGATCTAAAATCCGTTGTGAATAGCGGTATAGGTTTTATGTTTATTTCGAAGTGTATCTGTTTGCATTGGGCCTTTTGTTTGGATATTTGTCATTACTGGCTGTGAGTCCGAGATATATTGTGAATATAAAAACTGGATTCAAAATATGTAAAAGCTAATTCATTACTTTGGTATGTTCTAGTTGGTTGGGTTTTAATAGGGTAGTATGTAAAGGCCTCAAGGCATCATAAAACAGATGAAACAAATGCTCCAACCCCCAATTTTTAAGCCTAAATGTGGGATGGACACACACACACACACACACACACACACACTGATTTGTCTGTCCAAAAGTACATGTCTAGTGCCAGGGCTCCCACTGAATTCCTCCAGCTGATTTACAGTGTGGCCGCAGTAAGAGCGGATGGCTTTACACAGCCATTACTGTCAATTATTGAGAAGTAGAGTCCTCGGCTGAGGGGAGGAACTCACGCCCTAGACATTTGGAGAAACACCCCACTCCACCTGAAATGATTTACTCCTCTTTTTTGGAAAGTTTTTGGCCTTTTCCACCAAAATATTGCTAGTGCTCAAGCCAGAGCCAGTGTTTGGAATGGGATGTCTGTCAACTGAACGCATATTACAGTGCGTTATTTCAAATTTTGTGCCATGTAGTTTTCTTTTGCGTCAGTCTTGTCAGATTGAGTTGTGGTTATGAAAACGTGATTTGGAATGGCCTGACTGAAGACCAGGAGCTTTTAGGGGTGATTTTGTTGCCATAGAACTGCCAGTCCCGGAATCCTATCGGTGGAGAGTGGCTCACACCTGAAGAAGTCCACCAAGTGACACATTCTCAGACAGACTGTCTCTTACATTCTTTGTTGCTTGTTCTAAATTACACAAATTCCCTTTTAAGACCACCCATTGTGAATCATCCTTCCTACACCTCTCCCATTGTCATGCAGAGACGCTTTGCCCCATTGATGCTAGCAGACAGCAAGGCGACTAGACAGAAGAGTATAAAGAGCTAGTATATCTGTTTCCCTTAAGGTCTGAAATCCTACCTGTAAGCCAAGTTATTGTTCAAGAGACCCTTCCATTTCTGCTTTCATCACCAGAGGACAATCTGATCTCTTTTAAGAGACATCACATTTAATAAGAGAAAACTGACGTTTTCTTGGGAACATGTTGTTGCCTGTGGAGTTCCAGTTTAGTTGTTTTTGATTTTCTGGGCCAAATCAGCCAGACTTCAATCTCTTATCTCATAGAATAGAGCTCAATTTGTGATATCTTTAGTTGAGAAGGACAAGTTCTGGCATGAGCTGGCATTATTACGTAAAGCTTCTAATTTCTGCAATTCATCTACTTGTCTGCAAAATAAACCTCAACAAGGAATCATGATGCTAAAAGTAATTGATATTTGACTATACAATGCATCATATACAGTATGTGGATAAAGCATTATATATTTCAATTATACACCCTTAATGAGTGTTTATTGTTTAAATTCATTGAATCAATACAATGGAAACTTACAAAGTTCATAAATTAGAAGGTGTTTTGGTGCTTGCTTGGGCATTCTTGAACAAGGACTTAAGTGCTTCGGCACATAACCTTTCAAGCCACAGACATGAATAATAATGCCATATTGAGAAGAGGCATGCTCTCACTTTTCTAAGTGGTCAGTTACAATTTTTGCCTGGGGGGGGAAATCCCATAGATTTACATTGAAGGAGTGACCCAATTCATATCCAGGAGCCAGATTATTATAGAGACTTGGGGGTGGGCTCTTTTTATATGAGCCAGTAAGCAATCACCCTGGGCACTAGCCAAATCCTGAACAAGAAACACATTTTCTTGTTTTTGATTTTTGCACCATGAAACGAAATGAAATTTATCATTGTTTCATTCATCATCTCCACTTTTTCAGATGAAAGCTACTGTTAATTGTGTACTAAAGAGCTTATGACCGCTATTTGTGACCTCTTCTGACCCCGTGTAGGGAGCTCTACCTGCTAGACTCGCGAGTGGTATGGGCGGCGGAAGACGGATGGCTAGTATTTGACCTCACAGTCACCAGTAACCATTGGGTCATAAACCCAGGTCAGAACCTTGGACTACAGCTCTCTCTGGAGAATGCACACGGTGGGTTTCCGCAAACTTAAACACAACACGAATGCTTCCAAACAGTCTTAACATCATAAACGGTGCTATAGTATATCTCTGAACTGATTTTACCCTGACCCCTTTACTGATTCTTACAGTAGTTATTGCTTAAACTTAATTTTCAGTTATTGGCTAAGTCTTTAGGATCAATTCTGTTTTGGTTTCTACAGGTTTTTTTGGTCAAGATTAGAATCTTAATATTTAAATCAACATGAAACAACATTTGAAGTTCATTTTACTTCCATTATGTGGCACGTTTCTGAGTGATTGCAGGATATTTTTTTTATCCAACCATAAAATCAATTGATTAGCTCATGCAAAGTAGGTGTTACATACCAGAATTAATTAATTAGAAGGGTCTGTCTGTGTCAGTGGCGTAACTTGGATCTTGCAGGCCCAAGTACAAAGACACTGCCGGGCCCCCTTCTTGGTGGGCCTTGGTAATTTTTCATCACTCCTCGGGCCCCTTCTCACCCCTTGGTTACTTGGATTATCTACTTACCAGCGGTAAGCAGACCGAAGGCTTGTTTGAGATGCCAAAAATGGCGGCGGAGACTACGGTTTCTGTATTGGGTTTTATTCAGTTGTCTTAATACAGTTCAGTTTTGGCCATAATAATTTATTGTATATCAGCAATCATTTGATGCTTGTTCATTTTTATACTGTAAAAATAACGGCAAAATTCCATTATCATCAGCAAGTGGAGTAATATTTTGTTTGGTGTCAAAATAAAAGTCCTCCAAGAACTATATATGAATGAAGTTTATTTATTTATTTTTTTTTATTTTTTTTTTTCCGGCAACAAAGCAGTTGAACGTGACATACTCGTAATTACCACTTCAGAAGTGGGAAGTTGGATAATTCAGTTCTAACTTCACATAGTGGATCGGCCACCAAAGGCAGATATCACGTGATTCACGTTCAGGTGCTTTATTGTTGATTAAGTGGATGTAATTTATATTCTTTTGCTTTTAAATTAAATGACTATGATTTATGTCACCCAATGGACCTCTTCCCTCTTTTCCCTTAATAGTCTTTTTCATCCATTTTTATTTGAATAAATACACGTATTTTAAAAATGTTATAAATATGGTAACAATCATGCAGCCCATACAGAGATTGCACTGTAAGAGTGTTTGGAATATTTACACATCATTTTTGCACACAAAAATATGATATGAGAGTTAAAGTATCAACCATTTTAAAAGAAAACAAAACATCATGGTGGTTTAAGCTGTGTCATCAGTAAGTAGTTTTCCCATCGTGCTTGCATGGAAAAACTGACTGCAGGGAAAAAAAATGACTGGGGCTCCTCTTTTCAAAGACTGCAGCCACCTCACTGTCTCAAGAACATTTGACACACGTTGACATGACATCACCGCAAGTTGGCCAGCTTTCTAACCGGCACGCACCTGTTGGTAATCACTGGTGAGCAGTTCAGTGCAGAAATTGCTCATCTCAAATGAGCCTATATACTGGTGGTTGTGATTTTGATTCATTTCAGGGACTTGATTCTTTTGATTCCTTTCACCAAAAAGATTAGTTCAGATTTGTTCATTAACCGTTTCTTCAAGTAACATCTTTGTCCCTGTAGATGATGCCTTTTTAGTAATTGCACTAATTCAAAAGCTTTCATTCACAGTCAGGTCTGATTATCCTCTTTTCAAATCAACTAAGATTTTGTAAGTCGCTTTGGATAAAAGCGTCTGCCAAATGAATAAATGTAAATGTAACTAAGAGACTTCAGCGCTGCAAAGTGTTTAAGCATTAAAAGCCCTTCCCCACAAATGACTTATTCATTAAAATAATTGCAAACGAGTTTCAGTACATTCAGTTTGTTCATGAACGACATGACCAACTAGTTCAGCAACTGGTGTATTCGTCCAGGGAGTGAAACCAATGATATGCTCCTTCACAGCCAGCACTTGAATGCTATTAGAGCACGGTAACCTATAAAAGCAGGACAAAGCAACTCTATTGGAATTTGCATGTGTACAAATGTATGAATGCTCATTAAAAAATATTGTTTTAAGACCATAACTATTATCACCATAAATGGCAGGTCTTATTTTCCCTATATTTTGTTAAATGCTGTGCTTGATTTAATAAAGACAGAAAAAAAGTCCAAGAACAGCTTGAATATCTTACCTTGTGCAAAGCACATTTACATCCGTAATTCATGTCATTTAAACTGTACACCTGTCAGTCATTTGTACACACTCATAAATTGGGGATTATGTTTTGTGCATACCTATAAACTTAACCTACGATTTTAAAGGAATGGTTCAGTAAAGGGGTGTTTTCGTTCATAAGGTCAAACCAACGATATGCTCCTTCACAGCCTGCACTCGAATGCTATTTGCTCATGCTATAGTCAGTCTTTACAGGCATGAAGAGCCACCAAAGCAGTCTCATGCTTCAAACTAGAGCTCATTGTCTTTGAAAGGGAAAGAGGTACGTGAACGTCCATGAAAATTATACATTCACTTAAAAGATTTGTTCATGAATGAAACCAGGAAAAAAAGAGGACCAGGAAAAAGTTATAAAATTTTGCTAACAGGAATTTTTTTTTGTATGTTCACTCAGAGACTTAAGTCTTTCCCCATTCAAATAGATAGGAGCTGCACTGATATGCTGCTGTTTACATAGAAAAATACTTGGGAGCGTTCCAAAGGTGGCTGAGTGATCTGACTTGCTAAAAAGACTTTGGTGCACTGATGAGCACAATAAGACCAGGAATGTACATTAACAAAGTAAATTGTGTGAATTTTGATTTCATTTTGACAAATTTCATCATGCAACTCACTGTTGCCCTCTGTAGGTGAAGGCATGAACCCCAGGAGAGCAGGGTTGGTGGGCAGCAGTGGACCTCACGATAAGCAGCCGTTTATGGTGGCGTTCTTGAAAGCGTCAGAACTCCACCTCCGTAGTGTCCGCTCAGCATCAGGAAACAAACAGAGGGGTCACAGCCGCTCTAAAACCCCCAAACCTGGTGCTGCACCCAGCCAGGTGGCCCTAAAGACAGCTGTAGCCACAGGTAATAATATTCAGAGGACACTTTTTAAATGTAAATATTAGCATCTTGTATGACTTTCAGACTTAGGCAGTGTTTATTTAATTTTATATTAACAAAGTTGCAGTAGGAGGTATGATTACAAGTAATTTTGTGTCATGGTAACAGTAATTTTTATATATATATATATATCTCCACAAAATTGTTTAGATATAATCATGTGGTAATGCCTATTTTTAGATAATCCAAATTAATTTAATTAAAAAAAAGTAACAGAAAATAATCAAATGAGATGACTTTATATTTGTCTTTATTTGCAACTTGATAGGTGCAAACCAAATGAATGATAAGTCTCACATTATTTAACACCTGAGTTAAATTTCCATGCAGTTAGTTTTTCCTCATTAAACAAGTTTTACACTCAAAGAGTTGAACAGTAATTTTGAAACATACAATTAAAATCTGAGGAACACTCTCCGTAACCTTATAAAATGTTTTATTCTACATGGGAAGGGTCCCCTCATGGGGGCTGCCATGTTAGTATCACATGACCAGCTGAATACTATTTGCTTAAGTAGTTGCTTAGTAACCGATCTATTATTGGACACTTTCACACATGGATTACATTAATCATGACTCATTGTGAATAATGAATTCCTACAAAGACATCGGAAACAGAAAACTGTGTCTAAACTGTCACACGGTAAATACACTGTTAATCATACTGATAATATACATATAAATGTGCTGCATATTTATCCTTCCTCCTGTTTCCTGCAGAGGGTGCCAGCGTTGACCCCAAACAGGGCTGCAAGAAACATGAACTCTATGTCAGTTTTAGAGACCTGGGATGGCAGGTACAGTGATCAATAGTCTCTGTTTCTCTCTCCATCAGAGCCCTCTTTCACATCATGCCTTTTTCATTCTGCCTCTAATTTGTCACATCTCTATCTCTCTCTGGCGTTTCCAGGATTGGATCATTGCTCCAGAGGGTTATGCTGCGTACTACTGCGAGGGAGAATGTGTTTTCCCCTTGAATTCTTATATGAATGCCACAAACCATGCTATCGTACAGACACTGGTGAGTATCAGAGTCATCAATAGACTTAGATGGAATCTATGAAATGTTTTTAGCATTTTCTGCACTCTCTGAATCGGAGTGCTAATCAGAGCTGAGGGTACTACAATCTGATTGTTATCTAAATGATAACCAAAGTTAGTTAAAATATTAAAAGGTAAAGTGTAGAATTTGGATGTTAAAATAATTTAGTGTGTGTGTGTGTGTGTGTGTGTTCGCTCGCCATTACCGCTCCTGACTGCTGAAACGATCTCATCATTGGTGGTGTTGGGGCAGCTTCTGCATTGCACCTCCCAGCTTGTAACACCCTAGTTTGCCTATGCCTAGAATACGGCCCTGAATACGACTGGTTGATTTCTCTGAAAAGCATCAACAATGTGGCTATGGCGCTATTAAAATATTGCTTGCTTGCTTTGAGCATCCCGACCAGCCTGACATATCATTGGTTCAACCAGTGGCACCAGTTTGGGGCAGGGCTTTTTAATATATTTTTCGTCCAATGGCAGATGGGGAGTGTTTGGGAAATCTCTCCAAAAACATTGATTACTCTTGCAATTTCGTTTGGTGACACTACTGGCACAGGGTGATGTGTAGAACTTTGTGAATTTGCATTACTATTCTGTGAAAATCTACAGAGCTTTCACATATGGTGTAGGCCTGTTCATCAGTTATAAAAGATCAATACCGTTATTCTGTATTTTCTATATATACTGCAATTGTTAGAATTTGTCCATCCATTTCTTTTGTCATCCCAGGTTCATTTCATAAACCCAGAAACAGTCCCAAAGCCCTGCTGCGCTCCAACACAGTTGCACGGAATCTCCGTCTTGTACTTTGATGACAGCTCCAACGTTATATTGAAAAAATACCGCAACATGGTAGTCAGAGCCTGCGGATGCCATTAAGTCACAACTTCTGCTCTTGCCAAGGGAAATGTGAGGGACAAGAGAATATATTTTCTTGATCAAAGTTTCCAGAGATGGAAGAGACTCATTACTGGAGCATAACTGGACTTCTTTGATAGCAAATGATGCATTCAAAGCATACATTCTCATCCACAACTCAAAATGCCTGGAATTGTAAGAAGCTGACCACAGCTAAGTCAAGTGTGTGTGTGTGGCGTTCTGGCTTTCATCTGTGCACAAAGAGCCAAGTTTGGAATGCCAAAGAAGACATGAGCAGATACGGAGAGCAAATACTGGCCTCAAAGACATTTAAAGATACTGCTCAGGGAAGAGGCAATGCATTTACGCACATTGCTAGACTCTACAAAGATATTTCATTATGAAAACCACTCTTACTACACACTATAAAACAAGATTGACATCAGTATTTAGATCACTTTTGCTTCAGATTCCATATTTACATTGGACATCATGTGGCAACGTCATACAAACATGGAACACTTTATAATAGATTCATTGTACCTTTTTGACCAATTTGAATTTAACGGACTAGTTCAGCCAAAAAATGCAAATTCACTTATTTACCTTTTACGCTCTCAAACACGTATGACTTTTTATTTCTTCTGCGAAACAGATATGAGGTAATTGTGTACCATCACTTTAAAGGTTGAAGAGGATCATTGATTTTTATATAATTTGAGTTCACTCAAGTAGTTTATGGAAAATGCTGGCCTTGACACGCTTGATCTAACAATATACTGTATTTCAGCACAAGATGTGAGATAGAAATGCAAATTATGTGAGACTGTTAAAATAATTCAAAGCAATTGTTCTCAATTCCACTTATTCAGGACACTAAACGAACCCTTTTCACAGATGTTCTGCACTCCTCGATTAAACAAGAGAAGAAAATATGAAACTTAATCTGGCCTTGAAGTCACTTTGATTTCAACACATTTATGAAAGAACACGTGTTTTCTCTCAGTAGTTATCGCTCAGAGTCAATAAAAAGACTAACACTCCATTTGCATGGATTTGGCCATTTAAGGACTTAAAGTCTAACTCATTGTTCTCTTTGCCTCATGAGAACTTGATTTTGTGTGAATTTGCCAATCTGTTTCGTGTGTGTGTGTGTGTGTGTGTGTGTGTGTGTGTGTGTGTATTTGGCCCCTCATGCTGTGAAAACCCCCCCGTTCTCAAGGGCCAGTGTTGCAGTATGTCCACCTGCGGTATCGGAGTCAACACTTAGCCCTCTCCCGCCAGTGAAGCATGGCCAGGCCGGCAGGTGGGCGGTATCAAGAGAGAGCATTTTGTTATGATCTGAACATTCGGAATTAATCAAATGATAAAATGAAGTGAATAAAGCTGTCTAAAGAGTAGCAGGTGCGCTAAATTTTGGAAGATGAAAGTTTGAACCGTGCAGCTGTTCTCAATAACATCAAAACAATACAACTTTGTAGCCATGCATTAAAGAGCGGTTCCAGTGATGTAAGAGGTGACCTTCCAAACCAGATGTTTGCAGAACTGGAAATCATTTTAAATGCCAAACAAATTATTTTTCTCAATGTTTCTAAAATGTTATTGTAATAAAATGGGCATCTGGTATTTTGTGGCCCCATGTTTATAACTAATATCAATCAAATTTGCCATTTTGATTAAAACATGAATGTAAAGAACTCATGAAACAGTATAACAAATGCAGTGTTCTTTCCTGTGTTGACATATTTCCTATTGAAACAGTTAGAGACATATTGAAGGTCTTGTCACTTGTCAGCGAAACAACTGCTGTTGAGATATGGGAATGCAATCTATCGGATAGCCCTCTCCAGGTATTATATGCCCCCTTGATGACATGAGTGGTCCATTTCAAAGGAAAACTATATTGAATGTGTTTACTTGCTAAAAGTTTACTTTGTTGACATTAAAGAATACACTAGTATACAGATGACCTCAAAGCTAATCAACATGGACTAAAAGGTACAAAACTCAGACTTTGGGGCCTTTATGGTGTTCTTTATATCACTGTCCTTGCTTGCTGAAAATATGGTGCCTTGACCACGCCACAGAATAAAAAACGAAAAAAGGTCATTCTGACTATATCTCAAAATGTCTGACTTTAATTCTTGTAATTGCAACTGTATTTCTTGCAATTGCAACTTTATCTCACAATTCAGAGAAATACAGAAATATAATTGTAATTGCAAATTAAAAAGTCACAATTTTGGGGAATATAACATAGAAATTGCGAGTTATTAAAGGGGTCATGACATGCATATTTTTTTAAATGACATTTTTTTTCCCTTGAGTTTCACTTTTACTGTTAGTATTTAGCACAACATACCAGTCAAAATGTATAACATGACCTTTTTCTACCATCTTTCGCCCCCTGTCTGAAATGCTCGGTTTTCTGTGTACTTCTCCTTTAAGACACGCCCACTGTTATGATTGGCTTACAGCATTGAAAAGCAAACACCCTCCCTCCATTACAAGTGCAAAACTTTATTTTCCAAGAATTACAAAATGTAAACATGCAAGCGATTTACGAAATCACCAAAAAGCACTCAGTCCAGGCAATCGTTGATTTGAATGTATGACATTGGTCCCAATTTATGTAAAGCGCACAATCAAACTATAAAACGTAACTAAATCATCCCACTGTTTTCAATACTTATCATGGAATACAAGATTTGGTGATAAAATAACACTATTTAAACAGCGAAAATAGTCAAACGCAAGCTGCAATTGTGTAATAAATGTGTCAAACCCGTAGTGAGAATGTTATTAAGGACGGTCGGCCCTGGGGGGAAATAAGTCATGTTCGCCAGCTAGGGAATCTACTTTGAGTCATTTTAGCAGGGTGGAAACAATAAATGCTCTTTTTGGAATGGAGAGGAACCTTTGAGTTCTACAACTTACAGTATGCTTTTATTGTTCAATGACCTCTTATATGTACAAATTTTAAATAAACATTTGAGGGGTCAATGTCATGACTCCTTTAAGTCACAATTGCGAGACAAAGTCGTGTGACTTTATTTCTCACATTTCTCACATTTTTCAAACAATTCCAACTTTATATAATTGCAATTTTTACTTTAGATCTTGAAATTGTGACCTTATTTCTCACAAGTGCAAACAATAAAATCATGAACGTGAGATATAAAGTGAGAATTACCTCTAATTTCTTTATTCTGTGGCGAGATCCTGCTTTCATAAGAACATTGGTGACTTGAAAACATAAAAATAACATTGCACCACTGTAAAACCCCATTGTTGTTGTACTTTGGTAGTTTCATATTGTAAATAGGTTGCCATACAGTATGTACAAATTTACAAATAATATGTAGATAGAAATTGTAATATGTATAAGTTACAATGTACATACAGTTATCTGCAATACAAAGAAAAAGTACAAATAATTTTATTAGAGGATAACTGATCAGGAAAAAAAGGGGATTTGTTATAATTTTACAATATGCAATGCAACCTGTCGTTTTTCAATCTTTGACGTGGTATATCTTGGAAATTTCCCTGAGCTCAGGTGCTGTCAAGTGTCTCTTTCGTGATTTATTCTTTCTCGGCAGTGTTGTCTTCATTTCGGTTTCACACTTTGGGACCATGTGACCACTGTTCTCTTCAGCTGGGCTCGGATTGGTAGGCTGTGCTTGTGGGGCTGGCATATGTGTCAGTGCCAGGCAAACATCACCCACCTTTAGTTGGTGGCATTGCAGTCTGCAGGTTTGACTTGTGCGTTGAGGGTTCCAGGAGGACCAGCCACGTCCACATACAAAGAAGGGCAACCCCTCACTCACCTCCAGAAACATCTGCAGAGAGAATAGAGATGTTTCAAACAAATAGTTCACCCAAAAAACTAAAGTTTTCATAATTCACATGTTGTACATAAAATTTTAATCATAATTCATATGATAATCTTCCACTCCAGAGAGCTGGTAACCTTTGCGAATATTGAGTGAGTTAGAATCGAGAACCAGATCAGGCTAATTCCTGAATGAATCATTCAGACCGGTTTTGTGAACTGGATCAACCGATTCATTGAAAAGACATTTCTCAAAAGAACGATTTGTTCATGAATCAAACATGGCTATACTCCTTTCATGAATGTGCCAAGGAGAGCTAGATGTCAAGAATTTCAGTGAATGAAGATTTAAATTTCGATGAGTGTTTACCACACAAAGCTATCGTATGGCTTCAGAAGACTTGTAACATAGCGAATAAGTCGTAATATTATAAAGAGTGACCAAGTCTTAAAAATGTCTGATTTTGAGTCATATGGGTTTGAAACCATGCAAGGGGGAGTAAATTATGAAATCAGTTTCATTTTTGGGTAATTATCCCTTTAAGTCAAATATGCAGCAAGTACCTTCATTGCATGTATATGCATACCTGTGAGTGATCATGCTCAAGCTTCACATGTAAACATGAGAGCTCAGGTGTGTGTGAGGGTGTGATGTTTAACACAATCAAACGTCTCAGTATCAGCTCAGGATGTAGTTCAGCACACTGCTCCAAATCCTCCATCTTTAAATCCTCCACACGCTTCAGTCGACCACTCTCAAGCTCCACCAGTGAACCTTCTACAAAGCGATGGAGAACACAAAGAGCAGAAGAGGATGATTCAGATTGATTGCTAGAGTTCGTTTGGGGATTGTGTTTTTCTGCATCTCCTCTCCTGACCAGTAGCTCTTCTCTTGTTTGCTTTTCACCGTCCCACTTTGATTCTTCAGGCACGTAATGTTTAGAGTGGTCCAAAGTGAACATTTGGTGATGGTTGTTCTCTGTACTGTCTTTGAAATATTCTTTATGAAAATCTGTATATAGAAAAGAACCAAGAAGTGGGTTGTTTCTCACATAAAGCTTCTCATGGTCTCTCTTGGACCTGTGGAGAATTCTCTGCTTCTCTGGTCCGTGGTACAAATGCGAATACCTCTGTGTCTCCATGCCCATTTTGATATCCTCACTTAGAATATCTCTTCTTAGATCCCGAACAACCCCTCTGTAGTAATAAGCTGGAAACTGGTCAATCTGTGACCTGTGCAGATTTCTAAAGCCTTTGGCATGTCCATATTCTACTTCTGAAGTTAAATAATTCAAATATGATCTGCCTCTTCCAATGCTGTGCAGCCTATTTGGGTCATTTACAGGTATTTTTGATGAAGGTGTCAGATATCTGCTACTAGATAAATTCAGACTCAATGAAGGGTGGATCTGATTCGCTCCTATAACACAAGAGAGCTCAGGGTTTGACATGGAAGCTACATCACACCTGTATGGATAGAGGGTAAATGCATCTGTGGCAACATCGGGTGTGGGTTCCCGTAGATGCTTAGTTCTTCTGAATGCTGAATCCTGATTCCAGAAGGGAGAGGGGGTTTTAAAAATGGGCTCAGATGACTGTTCATTGCAATTTTGCACAGAATCTAGAGTCTCTAAAACTGAGGAGGAATTATTCTTATTCGCCATGGCGACAACAGCAGCTTTGTAGCATCACTTTTGACCTAAACACTCCTACTCCTCAATAAAATGACTAATTTAGTGGTTATGGGGAAATATGAGATCTTTTGAGAAGTTTTCAGAGTATATTGTGAAGATATTTTTTATGCATGGACTGGTTTTGCAGGTAAGCTGCGTTTATAAGTTCTCGGAGATATTGTGATGAGTAAATTGGTTTAGGGTTCATAGGAGACTTGTGGCATCATGCCGATTGGGTAACTATTGGGTGGTTTCCAGTGCTGTTCCAATGACTCTTAAAGAATATCTGAAAAAGATAAATTGATAAATTATAAAATGTTAGTGATTGATATACATGTAGCAAAACTTCCTTAAAGGTGCACTCATTAACTTTTTGTTCGTGTCATCTTGGACTTGGACAGTGAGGCCTAGTGGTGTGGATGCTGCATCATTTAAAATCAAGAGTTTTCAGTTACAGATGCCTTTGTAAAAATTCACTACTCCCAATCAGCAATGATTAATTTAATCCAAGAGTGAAAGTTTCCAATAACAAGACGGTTACTGAGATTGAGTAGTATTCAGCTGTCATGTGATTTTTAAATGGCAGCCCCATGAGGGCGCCCCTCCCCATAAAACAGCTTTTATAAAGTTACTGATATGACTAGAATCCTCATCTCATGTGAGTGCTCATGATTTTATACATTTGTTTAAAAATTACAATTAATTTCTTTAGGAGTAACACTTTATTAATAGGGAAACAAATGACTGAGTGCACATAATGATAAGAAACAAACCCATTTGCTTCACTTTCTTTTTATATTAATAATTGATCAATTGTCACACATTATACATACATTTCTGCATATATACAGTGAAATTATCATTTTTTTCACATATCCCAGCTAAGCTGGGGTCAGAGTGCAGGGTCAGCCATGATACAGCACCCCTGGAGCAGATAGGGTCAAGGGTCTTGCTCAAGGGCCCAACAGTGGTGTCTTGGCAGTGTTGGGCTTGAACCACTGACCTTCTGGTCAGTAACCCAGAGCCTTAACCACTGAGCCACCACTGCCCCTATCTTCACTGATACACTAATGTTTCGTTCAATAGACCTTATTCACAGTAGTGCCATCATTGGGATTGACTTACAGTCTCTTCAATGGCATGCACTGTAAGAAGATTTATAAAGCTCTTTATCCACTAAAAGTTCTTGCAATTTTTTTTTTCAAAGTTTCATTAGCAGAATGATCCAAAACACTTTAAACAACAGTAGAGACTGTAAGTCTATCCCTCAAAGCATCGTTGTCATTCCAGTCAAAATAAAAATACATTCGAATTTTGAATCTGAATTCTGAACGTGAATTTTTATTTTACGTATGTCACTTCAATACAGCTTTAAATTTTTAATTTATATTGTAAAACAAAGTGTCCACTTGTCTTCAAGTAATCTTTACCACAGACCTTATTTTACATAAATACAAAACTGCTATTATAAACCCATAGAAATATCCCAATAGTCAAAAAAAAAAGAAAAAGAAAAAAGAAATTTCATATACATGTTCATATATTTATTCAGTTTTAACATATCTTAATCTCGTCTTGTTTTTGTAACACTGTGGAAAGAGTGGTCTATACTTACAAGTGTCTCTCTGCTAACAACAAATATTCAAAACAAATAGTGTATGTTTAAAACATAGTTACCAGGGTCAGAGTAAATCAGTTATGGCCAGTAACAAAGTTTCAAAGTCACGGTTTGGATTAAAAAAAAGGAAGACTAAATATCTGTCTCCTCTCATGTCCGAATGGGATATACTGTAGTTCGCCTGTCTGTACATTTCATTGGATTTTCAACCCACATTTTTGTGGCTTGTGAAGCCTTAACTTTCAATTCCCACATTATCATAAAGACACATACTTATTACAGATGACTATATTACTCTTTATGAATACTCTCTAAAGGAAATTTACAGTCCTGAGGTATTAAATGTGGTAAGAGGTATTTACCTATTCAAATGCCCTGGCTAGTCATTTAAATGAGTCAACTAATACAGTCATGCAGTATTTATAACCCTCAATCTACACATACATTCCACTTTACAGCATAGACAGAGGACATTTTTACTTCTAAAGTAATACTATAAAGAACATCAGCAATGGTGACAGCAAAGGGCTTATTTGAATGATGGATATGCAAACATGCAGTTGATGATTCAGGTAGGCTTGTCAAATACACAATATTATTGCTCTCATCACTGAAAAAAAAAACTTTCATTACTCTATGACACCTGATAGCTGTTTACATGCAAAGTGAGCATTTTTCATGGAAACGATGTGGAACATAAATCGAATTTGCATGAAGACCTGAATGATCTAAGAATCCTCCTCAGTTCTGCAATTCATCTATAGCAGGCAGAATAATACTTGGGCTATTTCAAACAGTTCTAATGGAATCCTCGAGTATCTTTGAAATATGTCAATTAATGTTGCCTAGTATACTGTAGCTACAAATTCCATATACCAAACATAGATTTAATGTTTTAAACAGGGTTCTGGCTTTAGTTATAACATACTGCTCTTTCTAAAGATAAATATACATCCATGTAGTTCTGTGCAAATGAAATGATATATGCTAAGTTATCGTGAAAATGAAAGTGCTGAAAAATGTCATACACAATGAAAAATAAAATGCAAAATGAAAGCTATATGGAAGTCTTTAAATGTCACACTTTCAAAGCAACAGAACTTAAAAAAATACATTCACATATTGATTGTCAAGTATTGATAATGGAATAAATACACAGAAGTGCCCACTTTTTTTATCAAATAAAAGGGTGAAATAAAAGATACTACAGTTATTACTAAATTCTAGCCTTTCGTGTTAATAATGAATTGAAAGGTGTCAGAATTGGTCGATATTATTGTGGTCAGCCTATTGTGAAAAACTAAATATTGTAAAAACAGGTTATTAAAAAAGGATCTTACCTTTAGACACCCTCAATTTCAAGACACATAAGGGTCTGTGCTGATGAAACGCTGACAAAGTGCATCCAGTTTTGATGCTGATTTGCAGACAAACTCTTTATCTTTTATTCCTCCTACTCTCTCTCAGTCTCTCCCACTCTTCTCTCAATTCTGTCTGACAGCTAAAGCTTTCTCTCTCTCTCTCTCTCTCTCTCTCTCTCTCTCTCTCTCTCTCTCTCTTTGCACACACGTTCTCTCTCTCTTTCTCTGCAATATATTTTATAAATACATACATTAAATATACTATATAGTGTATATGTAGCCATGGAGTTGTTTAGCACAATCAATGGTGAAGTTTGTAATTCTGTACCACTAGCTGAACAGGAGAAATAACTCTTAAATAACTAAATTGTTTGATTTATTTTACATTTGTTATATTTTTTAAATGTATCCCCTTTTTCTCGCAGATTTTGGAATGCCCAATTCCCAACTACTTACCAGGTCCTTGTGGTGGTGTGGTTACTCACCTCAATCAAAGTGGTGGAGAACAAGACTCAGTTGCCTCCACTTTTGAGACAGTCAATCCATGCATCTTGACACTGCGGAGACTCATGCTACTCTCCGTGATCCACGCACAACTTACCACATGCCCCATTGAGAGCGAGAACCACTTAATCGTGACCACGAGGAGGCAATCCCATGTGATTCTACCCTCCCTAGCAACCACACCAATTTGGTTGCTTAGGAGACCTGGCTGAAGTCACTCAGCACACCCTGGATTCAAACTTGCGACTCCAGGGGTGGTAGTCAGTGTCAATACTCACTGAGCAACCCAGGCCCCAAAATAACAAAATGTTTACATTATCTGAAGCAAATATGAGTGCCCAGTACCAGTTAAAAACTCACTGCCACGATGCTAGACCTGTTACCAAGGCGTTGCTATGTGGTTGCTAAGGTGTTCTGAGTGATTACTAGGGCATTGATAAACAGCTGGGTATTGCTAGGATGTTCTGGGTTATTGTTATGTTCTGGTTGCTCTGCAGTTGCAATGGTGTACCGAGTTGTGGTTAGCGTGCTGCTATGTGGTTGCTCTGGGTGTTCTAGGTAGTTACTATGTAGTTGCTAGGTTTTCTTGAGTGGTTGCTTGGTAGTTACTTACAGGCCTAAGTTAAAAGAGCCCACCCCCATGTATTTATGATATTCTGGTCCCTAGATATGATTTGGGTCCCAGTTCTTCCATCAAGGTACACTGCCCCAGCAGATTTTTCTTTTGCTGTTGCGTGCTGTCTTCATGTTTATATCCGCATCTCCCACTGAATGTGTTTAGATGCACTCCTGGCCCCAGGACAAAAGATCAAGTTGTTCCCCCCCTTTTGGTGGCCCTGGCTGTGGATGCAAAACAGATCAATATTTAAGAACTTTTTTAACTATAAATCTCCACCTTTGACCAGCCCCAACCAGTAGGTGGCGAAATGCACAAAGAATGCAAATCACTAAAAAACAAAAGAAGAAGAATGTGGAAGTGAATATACAGCAGTTTATAGTAATAAAAAGGACTTAAATATTGATCTGTATTTTACCCACGTCTATCATATCACATTTGAAGACATGGATTAAACCACTGGAGTTGGATGGATTACTTTTATGATGCCTTTATATTTTTTTGGGATCTTGAGTTCTGGCCATCATTCACTTGCAGTGTATGGACCTACAGAGCTAAAATATTTTTCTAATCATTTTCAATTATGTTCAGCAGATGAACGAAAGTCATGGCATGAGAGTGAGTAAATGGATGAACTAGCCCTTCAATGTAAGTTTGTTGAATTTATTTAGCCTGTTTCACCCATAAGTTTGATCACTTAGAAAAGTAATAGCACACCTCTCCTAATGATTTGAGGTATCATTAATCTCTGTAGCACTTAAACAGGCAAGACAAGTGTGTGAGATATGTTAAGTTTAATATTTTGGATTAAGGGTTTTTAAAAAAAGTAAGAGCAATAACAGTGATGCTTGTCTAGCAAGTTTGAAGCCATAAAGAGTCAAACTACTACTACTAATATTAATAATAAAAATTCACCCTTAATTACATAAGTGGGCATTTGACTGTAGTTTGTACACAGTAGATCTCATTAAGGTGGATTAACTTTTTTTATTGATAGGGTCATCCAGTGTTATGTTTTTCTTAACTTGCTTACATTTCCTGTTCTAATTTATGTTCTCACCACCACTGGATCGATATATAAACCAGAAATGTCAATATTATCAGGTTGACCTGTCTGTACTGTTTTTTTATTCTGCTTGCACTTAAAACGTTAGTGACATGCTGCGGCCACGAAGTGAAGCCCACACACATTCACAAGGATTCTCTGTCTGACTCATATAAGAGCTCATTATCACACACACACACACACACACACACACACACACACACACACACATACACACACACACACACACACACACACACACACACACACACACACACACACACACACCAGGAATGTAGATATGTGTGTGTTTGTGACATTTAGAGACTTAATGCTGATACAATCATGTTTTCCACACATCCCACACACACTTACAGCTGTGGTAAACTATCTACATTCAGTCGCAACAGAAGCTCAGCTGCACTTTTGAGGCTGAATATCTTCTGACAGGCAGTTTCAGCCCTAAACCAGACAGTAACATTCTGATTCTATCAGCTGCATGCACACTTCTGTCCCCAGTGTTGACTAAGTGCACAGACAAAACAAAAAAATGCAATAAATGATATTGATTATTGCGTATCTGTCAACATGTTGTAGTGGAGTTGACTCTCTATGTTTTTAGAGTTGCATGTTACACACCTAGTGAATATATATCAAGAACAGACTGATAAAATGAAATAACCCGATCTGTTCTGGTTTCATTTAATCCTATTTGACACTAGATGGCGCTTGTTCCCATGTGCATTCACCCAAGTATCATGTACTGTACAGTATAATATATTTCATACTGTATAGCATATATAGACTTCTTACTCATTCTTTATTATAATTCTTTTTTTTCACATTTTAGAATAGTAAAGTCATCAAAACTATGGAATAACATAAATGGAATTTTGGGAATTATGTTGTGACTAAACTAAATCCAAAATAATCAAAGCGGTGTTATATTTTAGCATCTTCAAACTAGTCACCCTTTGCCTAGAATTTGCAGAAATGTACTCTTGACATTTTATTAAATAGCTTCTTGAGGTATCCCCTTGGGATGCTTTTTAAACAGTATTGAAGGAGTTCCCATCTATGTTAGCCACTTATTGGCTGCTTTTCTTTATTATTTGCTCAAAGTCATCAATTAAAAAAAAAAAATATATATTATTACATTTTAGTTTTATAAATAAAATAAATTAATATGGTGGCACAATTATATTTTTGTCTACAAAACTAATTTCAAACATTTAAGCATACACCTTCAGATCAAAAGATTTTTAAGATCATGAGAAACATTTCGATCAAGTGTTTCGAAACTTTTGACCGGTAGTGTATATTTCCAAAATTTCCACTCAAACCATCATCATACTTTTGGCCAAATATTGGCCACATGTGCCAAAATTATTTTTGTTGTGTGAGGTTAGCATTATACTAGTGTGGTTAAAACGTCTTGCATAACCCAGCTCTTACAAGTAGTCTACCCTGCTAAAAAATAAATAAAAAGAGCCTAGGATGACAACCAGGTCAGGCTGATTTTGGAAGGGTTTTAACCTCTTTTTAGCTGGCCAGGCTGAGAGACCAGATTAAACCAGCAAGGACCAGCTATCTTAGATTATGGCTTAGTGTGTGTGTGCGTGTGTGTGTGTGTGTGTGTGTGTTTTCCCCCAGCAGGTTTATTATTATTATTATTATTATTATTATTATGACAAATGCTGATTTATACAGATGTGAAAATCACATGCAATCTGATCTGACTATTCACACTTAAGTCACATTGCAAAATTGTAAAAATCATATATACATTCATTATGTAACTCATCTTATTTATTTTCTATATTTTCTATATCTGATTTATTTTCATGTACAAAAGCAGCATCAGAATTCAAAATGTAAGATTCAATTTGATTGTCATAAAAACAGATTTGTAACATGTGAAGAATTTTTATTTTTTTTTAAATTAAATTGTCCTCAAGCAGAACTTGCAAAATTATGAATTTGCCAAAAGTATAGCTACCCTTTAACAGGAAATGAAGTGTTCATCTGAGTGAAAAACATGGATGGGCAGATGTTGCAATGCAGTTATAAGAGAAGTGCTTTATTACAAAGTTGCTAATTGCTCAGAGAAGCACTAGTGAAGAGGAAGGTGAGAGACAGTGGTGAAACAATGGATTGGAATGTTTTTTAAAGAGAAAGAATGAACACAGTTATGAGTAGGACTACATTTATAACTTTGTTATGAAACTTCATTTCTGGCTTTCAGTGGAGGTCTGCTGAGGGGCAGAAGTGCCACAGATGATAGAACAAGCAATTGCCGCTTGTGGAGTTAGCCTCAAGCCAGGGTCTGCTTAATGGGTAGGAAACTGAGAGCTACAGGATAGGTAGAGAATGAGTAAAGTGAAAATAGCCAGAAACACTGAAGAAACAGTGGTGGTTGATGCCGCATGGAAATACTGTTGTGCTGGAAGACTCTGCAACGCCCGTGGCTGGCTATGGGAACGATCACAGAATAGATCACATCCTAAACAAGCTGCAAGGCTGACAGGAAAGATAAGAATAAAAGAAAGACAGTGTAAAAACAACATGTAAACTGGCAGCCAGCGTTGATGATGAATAACTTAACGATTGCTATGGAAGAGCTTATCTGATGAGGGAAAATGCTTTGCAGAGTAGTGTCTCCTCAAAAACTGTCGAATGGATCTGTCTTGGGTAAGTGGGCGGGGCCAAATGCTGCAGGAATCACTGCAGCATGGATGTAAGCATCCGTTAATATATGCTTACTTATACATTTTCATATGTTTACTCTGCCGATGTGATTGGTTGGATTACATGAACATGCTCCTCCAGAATGCTGATATCTTAGAACTGTAGCACTCGGATGCTTTAATGTTTGTATCACTTCGCTTGTGTTCGTGGCATTCTAAACTAAAGTGTTAGAGCAGAGCAGATATGTAATAGCAGCTAGATTTGTGTCTTTTCATTTATTCCTGTGATATTAAATATTTTAGCCAGCAGGTGGCGACAAAAGACCATTTTAATGTGTTATGAGCCAACTGGGTATGAGTCAGCGCTGTCAGTTAGCCAGCGGGTTTCTTTAAAGTTATTGGCATTGTCTCTCACTCCATGATCGCTTGGATTATACTACACTACAGCTGAGAAATAGAGCTACACTAACAGCTTCAGTTTTATCGCCTAAGGCTTAACACAGCTGAGAGGAACAACAGACCACGTAAAGTATTTGACCAAAATTCCATTATCTTCAGCAAGCTTACAAACACTACAGCTGAGGAATAGAGTTAAACAGCTTCAGCTTTACTGTTCATTACTGCTTGGGAGTCACAACATAGGCAGGTAATCGCACATGCTCAATCACTCTCTCTTTTTCTTTATGTGTTTGTTGAACTGGTGTATAAAAGCAATATCAAACTCGCAATCATGCTGTATGGTCCTAAATCAGCATGGCTGTGAGTACTTGCAGCCGAATCATAGCTGTGCTGATATAGGTCCATACATCACTCTTGCTCGTGTGATTTTGCTTTATTGTATTTGTCACTACACAGTCCTCATAAGCTTGGTTATTTCAAATTTTCATCAACTTTACTATTATTCTCATAAACATTAAATAATATATATAATATATAAATAAGATTTTCATAAACGTAATGGACAATATTTTTACGTGGGCTTGTATGAAGAGTGACATTGTAATGCATATTTATGTGAAGTTTTTTGTAAAATAAATGGTTAAATTACACAGTAATTTGATTAAAAACTGTGAAGATTATAACAGTCACTTAAAAAGAGAAAAACTTCATTGGCGTGTTTATAACGTAACTTCATTGTTTATAACGTCTCATAACACAGAGCTAGAATTCCAAAATAAAAGACATGAAAACAAAACATGAACAAAAACACATCTAGACATGACATAAAAATATACATAAATTAATTAACGATCAATTATTAGCTTTTTTTATTTCACGTTGACTTTATCTATAAACGGATGTCTTTAACTTAGAGCAAATGTAGGTGACCTCACAGATTCTTTATGTTCATTTTGGATTGAGGGCTGACACAGTTTAATCCATAGCATGCTCTTCTCCAGATTTAGTTTTTCTCCAAAAAGAAAGAAAAACACTACGTGCATCCTCCCTGGGTAACTCGTGTCACTATCACAAATGACCCGGCAACAACATGCTTTACAATGTTTTGATTATTTTGATAAAATCCTGCTTAAAAGTACTCAAACACACGTTACTTCAATAGGATCTCAATGGAAAATAGCAAACGCATGTCAGAGTAATGACAGCCGGGCAACAGTTTCTAAGACAAGATTGATCAGAAGTGCTTTTAAAGGGGTCATGACATACTCTTTTTTTTACAATTTTATTAACTGCCCTGAGGTCCACTTATAATATCATTTTGGGTTTTTTTTTTGCACCAAAACAATCATAATTAATAATATATTATCTTTTTCCACCCTGTCTCTGGCCCTCTGTCTTAAAGCTCTGTTTAAAGCTAACTGGCCCTTTAAGACTTCATTGTAAATGCCCACTGTTCTGATTGGCTAACTTCATGCAGTCCCTCAAATACAACAATATTTGATCCTCAATCGAAAGAAAATGAAGAAAATTTACATTATAATTTATAAAACTACATATCAGAGTTAACACATAACATACAGCCAACATATGAATATCAAAATGTTCACTCAAGCACAGCAAATATCAAACAGTCATGACATTTCAATCAATCAAATCAAACCAAATCAAGTCACTTTATTGTCACTTTATTGTCACATTTTAAACATTCATGAATTAAACTGTTTACTCATGGCTCTGGTATTGTTTAACTGCCATGTCTTTCAGTTCCTTTGCAAAGCTTGAATCATATTGTGAATGATTCACAAGCAATCCACTCTGATACAAGCCAAAAACAATCCACGCTGAAATTTTCTGAATACACAAATGGAATACAGTCTGTGGTGATGTTGGGTGAATCAACCAGCTTCAACAGGACATCTCACATCTTCTTTGTTTGTTTATACACAGAGCCGCATGTGTTCCTTCAGCGGCAGATGATTGGGATGCATTTTTTAAATTTGCAATTGTACTACTCTTAAAATGTGGCGCACATTGCCGGAAACACACCAAAACAATCAAAGATGTCCTTATAATGCATGTTTACATAAGACTAACAATAAAAAATAGCACAGATGGGTGCAAAAACGGTCCAGGGCACCATCAAAACTACAGGAAACAGCACAGCTGAATGAAACACATGGATGTCTCCTATATAGATTTCGAACTTGATATTGCATCATTCAAAGGCCAAAGCCGTTCATCTAGTGTAGAAAAATGTGTCATGAATGTGTCCTGTGTAAGTCCCCTTTGCTGTAGATAAATCTCCCATGAAAGGCCTTATCTACTCTTCATCTGTTACTGACTGTGAAAACCAGTGGGTGGGTCCAAGGGTGCAACAACGAAAAATAGGCATTGATGTCTTGTTGAAGAGGCAGTCATATGCTGATGTATTTGGTCCTTGTGACATCACAAATTCCAAAAATTCCAAACGACCCATTTCTGCAGCCTGGTTTAATAAATGCTATTGTTTTCAGTTCTGAATCTAACAGTATGTATTTATAGCACAATGACCTCTTAAATGTCAAAAGATCAAGGAAAATTTGATTCCACATGTCATGACCCCTTTAAGGCAGGGCTGTATAATGTCAGTCTAAATGAACATATACTGTAAGACAAATTGAGCGTGAGACAGAGTAGGCTTTAATTTTCTTAGCACATCCTTACTCGTTACATAACCCCTCCCTCCTGTAACTCCTCCCTCCATGAGGGTTGACTTGGTATGATCCATTTGACCTAGTCCTGAATCCTGAGTCCAAGCAGCTCACACACTGTCAGGAGACACGACCACTGGCACTGCTGCAGAGGAACTGCATGACTGTGACTCTAAAGTCAAAAGTCACAGAGGGAGAGAACAGGAGTGAGAGAGAGCAACAAAGAGAGATGAGCTGTGTCAAAGTCCAGTCTTTCTCTGGAACGGGAGTCTGACTGAGGGTACTGTTTCAGAACTGAGTTCTTACTGCTTCATGTCCAGCTGTGCAACTCCATCTGGAGTCATGAGTTCAAAAGGTACAAACTTCCACAACAAACGCTTGCCATGTGAGTATTTCACCTCTTTCTGTCTCAAGCAAATTGTACTGTTATATAGCACTGATTCTTCTCCAAATATATTCTTCATAAATATATGAAGGGTATGTGTACTCTTCTTCAATATATATATATATATATATATATATATATATACACTCAAGACAGCATGCTTTAGAAGATGGCACAGAAAGGGGGGAGAAATTTGTTTGAAGCTAAGGGGAATTTTAGAGCTAGTCATTGTTGTGTGGGTAGCAGATATGTAATGAATGATATTTGAGACAAAGATAACATTCCAAATGTGATCCCTCCCTTTAGTGGATAGCACAGACTCACTATCTAGTTCCCTACTTCCCGTCTCATACTTTCCTTATGACTGAATATTATGTCATTCATTCCATTGAATCTGTTAGAAATGGCCCTCTGTTTCTTCCACTCAGATTGTTCTCTGGCACATATAGTACATTCCTCGGATATTTAGTGTCTCTGAAAATAAAACAGCTGAATTAGTGGTCGCCTTAAAAAAGATGCTGAATTAAATGGCTCTAGGAGGGGAGCTTGGGCTGCAGCTGAGTATTGCTCTGTCTTTATATCCGAGACATGCATACCCACACGCTCTGGCTTGCGCACATTTATTGTTCAATTCACCAGTGCATGTTGTTCTGAATAAAATCATGAATGTCTGAAATTGTTTCTTTTTGACTGACATCACCAAGTCCGCTTATTTTCCAAGCCACATATAACCACATATAGACACTTTTCATGATAAAAAATTTTCTCGCTGAATGTCCTGTTTGAAGATACAGTATATTCAGTAAGCATTTGCCAAACAGTAGCTACAGCCCACATTTGAAAAAAAAATTGTAACCAGCAATTCTTACCTTAAAGGGATAGTTCACCCAAAAAGGAATATTCTCTCATTATTTTCTTACCCTCCTGGCATCCCATATGTGTATGACTTTCTACAGGTTTTTTGAAAAACTATGTCAGCTCTGTAGGTCCTCACAATGCAATGGGTGCCAACATTATGCACGGGGGCAATATGCACGAAGAATGTGAATCACCATAAACACATGAAGAAAAATGGAAAAGGAAAGTGAAGTGGAGATTGACTTAGCAGGGACGAGAATTTATATTAAAAAACATTTTTTCATATTGATCTTTTTGTCACCCACACCTATTTCTGAATATATGGATTTAACCACCAGAGCCATCTGGAATACTATTATGTTGCCCTTATGTGGATTTTGGAGCGTCAAATTTTTGGCGCCTATTTACTTTGTTTTTTGTATGGACCTACAGAGCTGAGAAATTATTCTAAAAATCTTTGTTTGTGTTCTGCTGAAGAAAGTAAGTAATACACATTTTGGATGGCATGAGAGTAAATGATGATGAGAGAATTAAACATTTTGGGTAAACTATCCCTTTGAGGAGTTATTTTTGCCAAATCTAACCATAAAAATTTGTTTTGATAGTGTAACCTAATGTTGCTGATTCAGTGATGGTAAATAATATTTATGACTTGAATAAAACCAGATAATTAAGTTAATGTTATTATTACATAAAGTACATTTTTTTATGTACATCTTCTTTTCAGTGCAACAAAACACACATAAAATAACAAAATATAAACCCATCACTGATTCTTCTGTTGTGTTTTACTGTTATCCTGACACCATGAAAATTGAATATCCACCTTTTTCTTGAACGCAGAAGTGTTCCACGATTCGACTGTTTTCAGTTGCATCAGTATATATTCTTAACAGGTAATGTAATGTTTAAGGTATTACATTTGTAAAAAAATGTCAATACTTCACAGAGTATAGATGACCCTTTTTTATAGACAGTACCTGAGTGTAGATGACATTAAGTGATGGTCAGAGGTTAGTTACGTTGATGTCATGAATTATTCTGAGTTGTTATGACAGTCAACAACTGTGCAAGTTGAGCCTGAAATTCACTTTTAAACTAACTAACACTTAAATCGTTGTTGTTCTCCTCTGGATTGCTTGTTTTGGCAGTTTTTACTTGGTGTCTCGAGACCAAAAATTTAAAACAGGCAATTAGAATCATCAAAGCGCCACCTAGTGGTTGCTCAGGAAAACTGTGGATATAGAGTAACTGAGATCCCTAAAACATGACCTCACGTCATAGTTCCAATAGGGCTAGCTTAAATCATTGAAGCTCATATGGACTTTTTGCCATTTTATAAATAAAAAGGTGACAGAGGATGATAATTTGTTTGTACTTTTTAAAGGAGGAAGGGAACGATTGTATTGTAAGTCAATTTTAAGCATTTAGTTTTTTACTTTACACTTGATTACCCAGATGATGACATGAGACTAAAACAATGTGATCATACTGCAAACAGACTGCACAGTGTGCGTCATTCTGTGTGTGGCATGCTGGGTGGCATTGTGAAAGCACAGCAGGTCAGAGATCAGAAAACCAGGCAGGCACTGATTAACAGCAGCAGTTACAACTGACCTGACAAATCATGACATTTCTATGACATGACATCTATTATAACTGACTTGTGACATCATCACATTGTGCTTGAGACTGATTGTTACATAACTCTGATGACCCAAGGAGTTGGCAGATATGTTAACAGACTGTTGTCATGCATGCCTAAGCTCGGCTGATTTACTAGAAATGACAAAGGTGTAATACATTGCTGTGCATTTCATCAGTGTAAATACGGTGTCAGAGTTATTCAATACAATTATTTCTATATTATTATTTATATATTATTATTATACACATACAGTATATCCAAGACAACGTATATGGTCTTTCTCTTTCTAGAAAAAAGTCCCCTCTTTGATTCTGAGGTCAAAGAGTGAGGCAAGTTTCTCAAAAGCTTGTGATTACAGCTGAATACCACATCCCTCATCCAGTGTCTTCATTGCATTTGGTTTATGGGTTTGAAAATACACATTCTCTTCAAAACCGCCAGTATGGTCATTGCAAGTGCAGACTCACAACACTTCTTATCAAAGTTGTGGAAAATTTGTTCATGAGAACCAATTTTTTGTCATTCTTCAATGACAGAATGCATCATCTGCTTTTGCAGTTATTAAATGAGGGCTTGCAAACAAACTTTTAACTCGTTCACTGGAAAGTCAATTTCCTGTGTGCTATTTTCAAACTGTCCTTAGAGGGACATTGTAGGGCTGATTTTAGGCAGTAAAAGTTTTTTGAAAGTCAGGGATAGGCAAACATTTTTATTTTAGAATTGGCTTCCTTTTAATTCATGAATAGGAATTTGAATTAAAGGTGCTTTCAGTACATTTCTGTTAATTAAAATCTGAACACAAAGGAATAGTTCACCCAAAAATTACAATTCTAGCATCATTTACTCACCCTTATGCCATCCCAGATATGTATGGCATTCTTTCATCTGCTGAACTCAAATTAAGATTTTGTAGACATTGTAGGTCCATACAATGCAAGTGAATGGGTGCCAACATTTTTAAGCACCAAAAATCGCAAAAGTCAGCATATACATAATCCATAATATGTCAGCGGTTATATCAATGTCTTCAGAAGCAATATGATAGGTGTGGGTGAGAAAAATATAAATATATATATATATATATATATATATATATATATATATATATATATATATATATATATATATATTTTTTATTTTTATTTTTTTATTATAATTTCTCCTCCATGCTCAGTCAATCTCAACTTTAACTTTCGCAGTCTTCTTGTGTTCTTGGTGATTCGCATTCTCTGTACATATCTCCCCCTACTGGGCATTTAGAAGAATTTCTGGCAAAAAGACACTTAAATATTGATCTGTTTTTCACCCACACCAAGAGTTGTAGTCGAGTCAAACTCATCCGAGTCCAATTCCAGTCCAAGACCAGAGTAGGTCTACTTCGAGTCAAGACCAAGACTAGAGAGGGCTGAGTCTGAGTTGAGATTTGGAACTTTCAGAGTTGACACTAGGGGTTGCTCCTGAGAGCCCCGATCTCTCTGAAGGGTTTTCCATCATGCCAATTTCATTGCAGATGTCTTTCAAAGTCATGCCTTCTATGCTCAGTGAGCATTTATAAGGTGGATCGAATGAGTGGCCTCCACAGAACTTCTCCTTCAGAGTCGAGAATGATCTCTCTCTGTGGACCACGCCCTTCGTTGAGAGTTGTGCACAGAGTTCAGCAGACAGAGACATATTCCCTCCTGCCTTGCAGTGTGAGTTTTTCACCTACAAGTTTTAGCAGAATACGTTCTGTTTCTTGCAGTTATTACTGTTTTGTGTGCATGTTCTTTGATCAACAACAAAACAAAAAGAGTAAATGCTTGACCTTTCTACTGACTCTGAAAAACACCAAAAGAAAGATGCCCAGGGTCGCTGCTCATCTGCGCGAATGTGCCTTATGCATGCTGCAAGGCATGAGGACTGCAGAGGTGGCCAGGGCAATAAATTACAATGTCCGTACTGTGAGACGCCTATGACAGTGCAACAGAGAGACAGGAAGGACAGCTGATCATCCTCGCAGTGGCAGACCACATGTAACAACACCTGCACATGATCAGTACATCCGAATATCACACCTGCGGTACAGGTATTGGATGGCAACAACAACTGCCTGAGTAACTCCAGGGATGCACAATCCCTCCATCGGTGCTCAGACTGTCCGCAATAGACTGAGAGAGGATGGACTAAGGGCTTGTAGGCCTGTTTTAAGGCAGGTCCTTACCAGACATCACTGGCAACAATGTCACCTATGGGCACAAACCCACCTTCGCTGGACCAGACAGGACTGGCAAAAAGTCCTCTTCACTGATGAGTCGTGGTTTTGTATCACCAGGGGTGATGGTCGGACTCGTGTTTATCGCTGAAGGAATGAACGTTACACCGAGGCCTATACTCTGGAGTGGGATTGATTTGGAGGTGGAGGGTCCATCATGGTTTGGGGCGGTGTGTCAAAGCATCATTGGACTGAGCTTGTTGTCATTGCTGGCAATCTCAACGCTGTGCATTACAGGGAAGATATCCCTTCCTGCAGACTCATCCTGACATGACCCTCCAGCATGACAATGCCACCAGCCATACTGCTCATTATGTGTTTGATTTCCAGCAAGACAGGGATGTCAGTGTTCTGCCATGGTCAGCGAAGAACCCGGATCTCAGTCACATTAAGCATCTCTGTTGGATTGAAGGGTGAATGCTAGGGCCAGCATAAACACTATACCACTGTACTGGCACTACAGCAACACTAAGAGCAACAGTTGTCAGCAAAATTTTGTTTTTTCAGGACAATAGGACCTGACATGGTCCTTTCTCAGTTGCATCAGAGAAAATGCAATTTGACTGGAAAGGAATTAAACCAAAACATTTTAGATGCACCCCTGAGTAGCACTTAATCCTGTGTTATTTCAGGAGCACCATCATGAGAAGTCATTGGTTTATTTTCCTACACATGCACACATGTTAATATGCATACATATATGAAGGATCCAGTAACACAACCCCACTTATTAAATATCCACAATTACATGACATATCTGCTGAGTGTTAAGTGCTGCTACTTAAAGCTCCAAACCACCATTATAGATATAGGGAGGCACTAACCTAACCCTTTCCCAAAACTTAACTGTGAGTGGAAGTGACGCCCCCTTTTGGGGTTGGTGCAACCCCCTTTTGGAGTAACCATGCCCCCTTCTAGAGGAACCCTGCCCTATTTTTGAGATTCCACCCCCATTTGAGGGTCTCCGAACTCCGAGCTATACCTACTTGGAGTTAGGTTAGGTAGAAGGGGGTTGGGTCAACTTCCAAAAAGGGGGTGGCACTTCCACCCACTGTTAGGGTTAGGGTAAGTTTAGAGTTAGGGCCTTTGCACATCTTTGCTGCCCATTTAGAGCTCTCAACCCTTTTTGGAGCTTGGCCTGCACCTATATCCTTCACACTTAAATGCATTCCAGATTCAAGATGGTGCACTTATGGCAAAAACATTGACATCACTGCATGTTTTCATTTCGTGCAGTAAAAATACTTAAAATTTAGTTTTTATGTTTCACTAAACCCTGCTCCGCATTATGCTCATTGGTCCCCATCATCTTAGAAATTACATAATATGACGCTGAGGTCGAAGAAGACTGATCTACCCCAACTTCACAAGTCAGATGTCTGACTTCAAGCAGCACTCTAGCCATTATTTTCTAGTAGGAGTTTGGAAAATTCAGAGTTGTCTGGAACACAGCATTGGAACTGACTTAACTTTTCTCAGCCATTACTTTTAAATAACTCATCTAAAGGTAATAGTGGATGCATGAAGTCAGATCCCCTCGTGTTCACACTGGTGTGCTAGAAGACTAGACTACATTACAGGTGTAGTTCATAACATTAAGGACAGCTGTCCAAAGCAGAATCAGAGAATTAGAGTGAGCTTTATTGCCAAATATGCTTAAACATACAAGGAATTTGTCTTAGTGACAGAAGTTTCCAGTGCACAAACAATAATAAAAATGAATAAAAATAAAAAGCTAATAGAAAATATAAGTATACATAGAAATACACAATGAGAAAAAATATATATTCACCGATCAGCCACAACATTAAAACCACCTGCCTAATGTTGTGTAGACCCCCTCATGCTACCAAAACAGTGCCAACCCACATATATCACAGCATTTTGAGATGCTATTCTTCTCATCACAATTGTACAGAGCAGTTATCTGAGATTTTGAGAGTTCGAACCAGTCTGGCTATACTCTGATGACCTCACTCATCAACAATACATTTCCATCTGCAGAACTGCTGCTCACTGGATGCCTTTTGGTTTTGGCACCATTCTGAGTAAATTCTAAAGACTGTTATTTGTGAAAATCTCAGGAGATCAGCAGTTACAGAAATACTCAAACCAGCCCCTCTGGCACTAACAATCATCAATGCGATTATCGAATCAGACAATCGTGTGGCAGCAGTGCAGTGCGTAAAATCACGCAGATATGGGTCAGGAGCTTCAGTTAATGTTCACATCAACCATCAAAATGGGGAAAATATTTGATCTCAGTGATTTAGACCATGACATGATTGTTAGTGCCAAGTGGGCTGGTTTGAGTATTTCTGTAATTGCTGATTGTAACGAGGTAAGACAGACAAGGAGGAGGTGAGAACCGGTTTGTCAATATAAATAATAATTTAAAGAAAACTTAAACCCAAAACACAAACATAAACACATACAGGGCAGCCATTTGTGATTTTCTCTCTCTTTCAAACCGCTCTCTCGAACTGCCTTCATCCCTCGCGCGCCCCATCAGGCCCCCCCCCCCCCCCCCCACACACACTCCACACTGATCTCCTGGGATTTTCATGCACAACAGTGTCTAGAATTTACTCTGAATGGTGCCAAAAACCCAAAAAATCCAGTGAGCGGCAGTTTTGCGGATGGAAATGCCTTTTTGATGAGAGAGGTCAATGGAGAATGGCCAGACTGGTTTGAACCGACAAACTGCTCTGTACAACTGTGGTGAGAAGAATATCATCTCTGAATGCTATTATGACATTCTGGTTGGCGCTGTTTTGGCGGCATGAGGGGGACATACAAAATATTAGGCAGGTGGTTTAAATGTTGTGGCTGATTGGTGTATATATGTACAAATACAAATCTGTTATATACAGATAGTGCAAGGGAAAGTAATGGCAGAAGAGGTAGGATATGATGGATAAATATAAATAGACTAAGCTGTGTATTGCACAAAATTATTGCTCAATGGGGCAGTTTTACCTGTTCATGTGATGGATAGCCTAAGTGAAAAAACTGTTCTTGTGCCTGACGGTTCTGGTGCTCAGTGCTCTGTAGCGCCGTCCAGAAGGAAACAGTTCAAAAATGTAGTGGGCTGGGTGAGTGAGGTCCAGAGTGATTTTTCCAGACCTTTTCATCACTCTGGAGATGTACTGTCCTTGCAGGAATGGCAGGGGGAAACCAATAATCTGCTCAGCAGTTCGAACAGTCTTCTGATGTCCGATTTCGTAGCCAAACCAAACCAGACAGATACTGAAGTGCAGAGGACAGACTCATTGATTGCTGAGTTGAAATGTATCAGCAGCACCTGTGACAGGTTTAAATTCCTCAACTGGTGAATGAAGTACAACCTCTGCTGGGCCTTTTTCAAAATGGACTCAATGTGGGTCTCCCACTTCAGGTCCTGTGAGATGGTAAATCCCAGGAACCTAAATTACTCCACTGCTGCCACAGTGCTTTTCAGAATGGTGAGCGGAGTCAATGTTGGGGTGTTCCTCCAAAAGTACACTATCATATCCACTGTTTTGAGCGTGTTCAGCATGTTTAACCTCCCTTCTGTATGCAGACTCATTGTATTCCTTGATGAGGCAGATGACAGTAGTGTCGTCTGGCTGGGATGATGGTGTTGAAAGCCAAACTGAAGTCCACAAAAAATGATCCTTGCATATGTCCCTGGTCTGTCCAGATGTTGCATTCCATGTTTACTGTGTCATCCACAGACCTGTTTGCTCGATAAGCAAATTGAAGGGGATCCAAAAAGAGTCCAGTGATGTCCTTTAGGTAGGCCAACATCAGTCTCTCAAATTACTTCATGACCACAAATGTCAGAGCGACAGGTCTGTAGTCATTAAATACTGTTGCCTTCATTTAAACAACATATCTATTGTTTTATTATTTGAAACCTAATTTTTTTTTTTATTATTTTTTTTTTTTAACATTTTGCTTGAAATGTGTGCTTGTGCAATCTTTCTAATGCAATTTATTTTAATATTTTGTTATATAATGCAATGCCATTCATACATTTTTAAGTGTGACTACTGGCTAATGTGTCCAAATAATTTGTGGGGCCACTGTAAACACAGACACACAAGCTTACACAAATTATGCTGATCCTCACACTACTGTCAGATGGACACACGACTGTGACTTCCAGCTTCTCCCCTGTCCTCTTTGGCTGTGGTGGTCTGCCAGTTCAGATCTAATTAGTTATTCAGAGTGACAGCGCTTTGGCCCCTGGATGCCTCCCAACATCCTCACTGCTGGCACTAGTGTAGAGAGAATGACTGCAATCTAAACCTTACACAACTGCCTACTATGGAGGTCTGTCTGTCAAATATGACTCGTGGATTCTTGTAAACAGAAATAAAAATAACATTTGCTGATCAGGAACTAACACAACAACAGCAAAAAATTGTGTGAGGGATTCACATCAATCTCAAACCTTCGCCACTCAAGAACAACAAAAACAACAAAAAACAATTGCGGTAAGTCAAGGTATCCGCTCATATTATTGCTTCCTGCATGGCATGCAACATGTTTACTATAGTTTCTTCCATCAGCAGTGAGGGATTTACATGTGATAAATGTAAGGAATTAGTCAGATTGACAGAGAAGTTTAATGAGTTAGAGACACATCTGAACGCTAGTGGAGGACAGTGAGAAAGAGAAGCCAGTAGATACTGTTTTGGATGAGGGTAGAACAGCAAGCAATACACACAATTTGGTTCTGGTTTTGGTATGCTCCCACTAAGAATCATGTTGAAACAGCCCTGGTTTTAGGAGATACTATTGTTAGGGAAATGGAATGATTTGAGCATATTTTAAATGGGGGAATTTGGCCAGGACACCAGGGTTATTCCCCTACTCTATACAATAAGTGCCCTGGGATTTTTAATGACCATAGAGAGTCAGGACCTCAGTTTAACATTTTATCTGAAGGACAGTGCCTTTTGACAGTATAGTGTCCCTGTCACTATACTGTGGCATTACGATCCACACAGACTGCAGGGTGAGCACCCCCTGCTAGCAGCAACCTTAGTTTTCCCCAGGAGGTCTCCCATCCAGGTAATAGCTAGGCTCAACCCTGCTTAGCTTCAGTGGGCAACCAGTCATAATCTACAGGGTGATATGGCTGGGCTATAATATAGACATAGAGACTCCAGCCACTATTGTTAAATGTATTTCTGGTGACAGAATGTCTGACATTAGATCAAATTTACAAGTGCTGGCTAATACTAAACATAGATTTTCTAAAATTGATAATCATGTTGGCACTAACGATGTCTGGCTTCGCCAGTCGGAAATCACTAAAGATAATGTTAAAGTGGTCTGTGAACTTGCAAAAACGATATCGGACACTGTAATATGCTCTGGCCCCCTCACTGCTTGTCATGATGAAGAGGTGTATACATGATTAGTGTCACTAAATTGCTGGATGTGTGGTGTCCGGAGAATAGCATAGCATTTATATACAATTGTAAGAGTTTTTGGGGTAGACCTGACCTGCTAAAGAGAGATGGACTCCATCCCTCACTGATGGAAGGTGCCGCTCTCCTCTCTAGCAATTTTGCTCATAGTCTTAATAGTGAAAGTATTTGGCTAAATGGGGCCCAGGTCAGGAAGCAGACAAAGTGGCTAACACAAACGTCTGCAAGCTGCCTTGTGACGTCACATAGAGACTGTATCACCTAGATATCACATAGAGACTGTCTGTTCCCCTAACTACCAAACACAAACCCCTCCCTAAATCATTTAGAAAGAATTTGATTAAGGTAAAACTTAAAAGTAACAAAACAATTTAAGATAAACATCTTATAAAGGTAAGGCTACTAAACATTAGATCTCTTTCATCCAAAGCACTAATTGTAAATTAAATTATTACAGTTTGGATGTGCTCTGTTTGACCAAAACCTGGCTTAAACTGGATGAATATATTAGTTTATAAGAATCTACTCTAAGATGAGCCTCACCTGAAGAGTCGAGGAGGAGGTGGTGCTGCAATTTACAGTGAAGATTTTGGTGTTACTCAGAGAACAGGATATGAGTTTTGTCTTTTGAACGAATAATGCTTTATGTGATCCCGTCAAATACAATAAAAAAATCTCTGCTATCTTTTGCGCTTGCTACAGTAGATAGATCACCTGGTCAATATTCTGATTTCCATATCATGATATCAGATCTAGTAGTTACTGTGGATAGAGCTTTAATTGTTGGTGACTTCAATATTCATAGATAATGAAAATGACACAATGGGATTAGCATTTATCGATATTCTATACTCTCTTGGAGTCAGACAAAATGTGACAGGACCAACTCATCGCCATAATCATACACTAGATTTAATTCTGTCATATGGAGTTGATATTAGTACTATTAAAATTCTGCCGCAGAGCGATGACATCTCGGATCATTACCTCATCTATTGTAAGCTGCGATCAGATAATGTTACTCTACACCACTCTATCGTTCAGGTAGAACTATTCTTGAAGTTCTATTAACTTGAAGTAATATCAGAAAATATAAATACATTCTTCTCTTGCACTCTTGATTGTGTCGTCCCCCTTTGATTAAAGAAAATTAAAGAAAAAAGCCCTTCACAATCATACAATGATGACACTCATGCTCTCAAGAGAGCAGCTCGGAAAATGGAGCACAAGTGGAAGAATACAAATTAGAGTTATTTCCCAGTACATGGAAGGATAGTGTCTGAAGCGATAGGGTCAGCATATTTTGGCAAACTCATAAAAAATAACCACAACAATCCAAGGTGTTTATTCAGTACTGTGACTGAATTGGTTCGGAATAAAGCCTCGACTGAAGCAGATATTCCATTGCAGCACAACGGAATATATGAGTAATGAATACACTAGTAATGACTTCATGAATTTCTTTACTGATAAAATTGAAATAGTCAGAAATAAAATTGGAATTATACAATCATCTGTCACAGTACCACAGAAAATAGTATCTCATCATTTTCCTTACGAGCAACTTCAAAGCTTCTCTGTCACAGGTCATGAAGAGCTAACAAACTTGTTCTCTGTTATGCCACAACATGTATATTAGATCCAGTAAGCTCTTAAAAGAGATATTCCCTGAAATCTCAGAACCTCTTCTTAACATTATTAACTCTTTGCTATCCTTAGGACATGTCCCAAGAAACTTTAAAATGGCAGTTATCAAACCAATAAAGAATTCACAGATTGATCCTGGAGAATTGGCTAATTAAAGACTGATTTCAAATCTCCCGTTTATGTTGAAAATACTAGAAAAGTGTCCTCCCTACTATGTTAATTTCTACAGAGAAATATATACTATTATATAAGACTAATCTATTTAGCCAGGCATACACCTAATTTATCCATCAACTCACAATTAGGCTGCTTTAGTTGGGTCTGCCAGAACCAGAAATGTTTTTCATGCTCTATAACTCTGCCAAAAATGTTATGGCATCTATGCTAATAATATTCTAATTGTTTCCCTATCTCAACATCTGGATTCATATACTATGGTAACCAGAGCTGCCCAGATCCACCTCCATTCCTTCTTGGTGTCAGACTCCACTGCTATGTGTTTCTGAGAGATGACGACTTAATGCAGTCATTGCCAGCCAGACATCACTTCAGTCTACTATGATGGGCATCAGGGGATGAACTGATGCCAACTCCAACCATAAGAAATGGGATACTTCGTATGCCACTGCCTGAACCTAGGACTTAGGATAGACCTCACTGAAATAACTTGCTGGTTGAACTGCGATGCACCTCACTGATCTCTGCCTGCCTCACCTTGGTGTCATGATGGACTACACTCTTAAAACGGAATACATAGACATTCAATTATTTGCCAACAAAAGCCTTCATCAGCCAACTATCAAAGGACAATACATCAATGTGAACTGCAGTTAATCAAGGCTGAACTTCAAAGACATTAGTCATTATTCTTACAGTTCATACAAAATATTTGTTTAAACACTGGCCCTTAACCCTTAACTTACTTAGTTTACTAATTTTAAGCCATGACCTGCACTGCACATAAATAACTAATATTGGCATTATATTAATGCTGTTAGCCAGAGGGCAACTTGCCCTCACAGTGAGCCTTGTTTTTCCCAAAGTTATTTTCTCCATTAACCAACATCTTTGAGTTTTGTGTTCCTTGCCACAGTCGCATTTGGTTTGCTCACTGGGTTTCTAAATACAGTTATGATTTAATGATTTATTTTTATACACTGTTTACAATCATATTTAATGAAACTACTCAATGATGACTAAGACTTTATAGATATTACGGTATCATCATCTGTTAATGCATGATTTTCTGTAAAGCTGCTTTGAAATGATGTATGTTGTGAAAAGCGCTATACAAATAAAAATGACTTGACTACACTAAGTGAATACATGTAGTGAATACATGTACAGGTAGTGAAATCTTATCTGTAAATTTGCAAGCAGTAGGCTTATTTAAGTTCAGACCATAACTTTAGTCCTTCACAAAAGCTTGCCACGCTGGTCAGATGCTGACTCCATAAGCACACGCGCTGAGTGTCTCTTTTCACAAATAATGAAGCAAACTTATGTAATCAGTGTAACGTGTAACAAGAGGGCCTGTATCAGAGTAAAATGTATTTATTTGGCTAAAGTAAAAGTAAAAGGGTAACACTTTACAATAAGGTTCCATTCATTAACATTAGTTAATGCTTTAGGTAATATGGACAAACAATTAATCAAGTATTTTTTTTACAGAATTTATTAATCTTTTCTAATGTAAGTTAATGAAAAATACAATTGATCATTCATTTTAGTTCATAGTGCATGTTAGCTAATGTTGTTTAACCTGTTGATACGCAATCGCCCGCACGCGGTAGTGACGTCACTCTTACATTTAATAAATAATTTACCATCTATAAATGTAATTAATGTTAACAAATTATACATCTTTTCAATGGTCGAAGGGTTCAACGTTGATATCACGATAGCAACGCTCCAGAAACAGCCATTTAGATATTTGTGCCTTGATTACAAATGAAAACATGCAATATCAAAACAGGACTTCATACCTTTGTTATGAAATCGCGATCGCCAGATGAATCCAGTTTGCTGGATTTTTGTCCATAAAAGTGATAAATATGAGAAATATTGATATACAGTATTCTCCATTGTTTACATGAGCTTTCGCCTGATAGAATTACCTTTTGTCATCGTTCTTCAACAAACTATGCAATCTGAGCTGCATTCATGTTGTAAAACTTTATATTATCTTATATATTAGAGTCTCATAAACAAAATGAGCCTGTCTTAAAAGTGTATTTTTAAAAATACAGCATAGTTTTATTCATAATAGCCAAGCAGTGCAGTCAGATTTAGTGTTGTCTTAAAAGTCAGAGCCTTAATTTTACTCTGTACGCCGGCAGCGATTTTACAGAGAAAAAAATCTTGCACGAACCTCATTTTTTGTTAGATCATCTTTAGACTTGTGGCTTTGAGAACATTGTATTTTTGGGTTGTCTTGGTACTTTTATTATTGTTGTTTAGATTATAAAAACATTTCCATTACTATAAATGTCAGCTTCTCAAACTTTAAAAAACAACAACATATATTAATTCTGGGAAAATAGATTAACTTGAGAAATAAAGCCCAAAGTGTCTTCTTTCAAAAGATACTACAACTGTGTCCATACTCCAAAGGATCCAGTAAATACAACCATTTAAATTCAGGTATGTAATTTCCATGGTTTGTGCTCAAAAAGGGGGTGCATATCAACAGGTTAATTAATGTACACAAATGGAACATTATTGTAAAGTGTTACCAGTAAAAGTTGCAACAAAAGTAAAAAGACTACTCAAGAAAGTAAATTAAAAAATTGACTTATGTACAGTAACAAATCATTTGTACTTAGTTACTTTACACAACTGCTGAAGTCCCTTTTAAGGCACATCAATCCACTCTCCAAAAGGTTTGGTCAAGATTGCGATCAAAGAATATATTTTAAATCAACAGTTAAATCTGACAATTATGGTATCATATTTGTTCGTCTTTAGCTCAGATTGCGCAAAACCAGCCCACTATTTTTCAGGCTGGTCCAGCTAATGCGCAAACACGTTTTCCATTTGTCTGACAGGCGATGTCTGTATCTGAAAGGTTATTTGCTCTTTTACCTGTAAGGCAGTACTTTCTTTTCTACATTTTCCATATTGGGTATTTGTATAATGATGTCTAGATGCCCTCCTACCTCCATGCTGCCTGCAAAAGCAGCATTTTAAGTTTCGGACACAAGAGTTTGAATGGCGTGTCTAGAGCTGGTCTGGTGACGGCAGCTGATTGCGATCAGCACTACCAGCACAGACCAGATAATCTTTACATTATTCCTAATTTAGACCCAGTTTAAAAGGCAGATCCAATTATTTCAGGCTCAGCCAGTGCTTTCTAATTATGGTTCACTTGCGGGACACAGTCTCTGTGAGGCTGACTGTATTAATGGCTTGTGAAAGCAAAAGAATGGCATTCTCTAACACTCTAGAGCCCTGCTGCGAGTGGAAGGACTGTTATTTTAGCTAAGCTCCCGTGTCACTTTTCAAGGACAGAGAAGCACTAATTTAAAACTCAACATAGCATACCGAAACCTATCATTAGTTTGTTTGTTTGCTTTTTATACATGTAAAGAGCTTATCTAATGTCATGAAGAAATACAAAATGCAGTCTAATGATATACTTCCTCTATTAAGTTTAAGTTGACGTATTACTGCATCCAATGAAATCATGAGCTAAAATGAAGTCCTCTGGCATTGCTTTAATCAGAGTTGATTTTGTCTGTATTTTTTAATGGGGATGTTTCTGGGATCATGGTGGCACATGATTGTCTATGTGAAGATTGTGGTGTGTGTGTGTGTGCCGCTGCACATGGAGAGGTCTCCAAATATAGACCAATGACTAACCAATGACTACAGCTTCCATGCCAAAGGTCAGGTGTCTTGGTCAGTAAAAGGTACACGGGTAATAGAGATTATCTTTCACATGGAAAAATGACTTCTGCAAATTGCTGTCAAACTCACACACATATACAAACATCTATCTATCTATCTATCTATCTATCTATCTATCTATCTATCTATCTATCTATCTATCTGTCTGTCTGTCTGTCTGTCTATTTATCTATGTGACATACATAAAACACATGTTTACATGCTGTACTATGTTATTAGTCAGCTTAAGAGCTATATTGCACACAATGCCTAGATACATTCATTCTAGCTTCTTAAATAAGGCTTAAGTAAAGAAGATTTAACAACTGACTCATCAGACATACTGGAACATACAGACACAAGATGTTTACATACCTCTAACACATCCTCATGTGTCTCATGTTTTGCATGGACAAATGTTTGTTTGTTTCATCTTAGCTCAGCATTTAGTACAGTGTGTTCTTTTCCTTTCCTCCCTACCTAGTTAAGAGAGGATTTTATGGACACTACAGGTCGTGTTTGCTGGTTGCATTATGCAGCAGTTTAAAAATAAACATTCAGTGCAATGCTATGGACCAATGAGGTCGTTTTTATTTACATTAAATAAAACTAAAATACAGAAATGTACAAGTGGTAAATTCTGCCATCTGCTGGTGCAATGATGTATGTAGATAATTGTGGTGAAAGGCGGGTTACCCAGGGTGCCATACAAGCTTGAACCGTCACTGATTGTATTGCTTCAGAGGACTTGAAATATAGTGCCTATATTGGGGGGGGGGGGGGGGGGTAACTATTGCTTTAAGAAATAATGATAATGAGTCTTCATATAAAGTTTGTCTGAGAAGACTGCTCCTGTTGTTGTTGGTAGCAGAGACAGAGCATGCACAGAGAGTCCCAGAGAGTCCCAGAGAGTCGACACAACATATGAGGCTGAGAGAGAGACAGCGCTTTTTTGAGGAGGTGTTTCAACACGATGTGGATGTCTACCTCTCATCTGCACACCTGCAGATAGACTATATGAGACGTGAGTGTGAATACACTCATTAACACCATATCTAACTTCAGTCACTTTCTTTTCATCTCAAATATTGTGTCTTCCTCCCATTCCAGCTCCGTTAGGAAGCATCTCTTCAATGGAGGTGAATGTGGATATGCTAGAGCAGATGGACCTAATGGACATCTCTGATCACGAGGTTTTGGATGTGTTCTTCAGTGCCAGCGGGGAGGAAGGTACTGTATATGCTGCACACCAGTCTTAAAGATCATTTGCATAGACAGCAATTAGTGCAGATCAACAAGTTGCTGAAATGTTTGTCGCTAGTAGATGTGCTGGCTTAACTGCTGTATCCAATTGACCTTTTTAGGGTGGATCACGTGAACTTTACTGCCTGAAAAATTGACCATTGCGCAGTGTATACCACCCAAATTCCCCCATTGGCCCTTATCAATCATGGCTTCCTAATAATCCCCATCCATTAATTGGCTGCATCACTCTACTCTCTCCTCTCCACCAATAGCTGGTGTGTGGTGAGTATACTGGCACACTATGGCTGCTGTCACATCATCCAGGTGGATGCTGCACACTGGTGGTGGTGGAGGAGAGTTTGAGTGCAGTGTCAGAAAAGCGCTATATAAATGTAACATTCATTCATTCATTCATTCATTCATTCATTCATTCATAATATAATGCAGCAATGTTTTAAACAGTATGCTGTATTGACCTCATCACATTGACATGCATGTTTAATTTAGCTAGTGCCATCCAGTTATCATCTTGGAAATAAAATTTGCATGCTGTGCACAGTTTTCATACTTGAGAGAAACAGTCTGGTTCATTAATACATTAATATTCTCCATCGGTTAATTTTTTTAACGTTGGCTTATAAAGTTATAAAGACAGACCTACTGTGTGCTCCACTGTATATGCTTCTGTTAAAGCCGTGAGTACATGTTTTTTTAGTCTGGCCATTCTCTGTTGACCTCTCTCATCAACAAGGTGTTTCCATCTGCGAAATTGCTGATCACTGATGTTTTTTTGTTTTTGGCACCATCCGGAATAAACTCTAGAGACTGTTATGCATGAAAATCCCAGGAGATCAGCAGCTCCTCAACCCAGCCCATCTGGCTCCAACACTCATGCCATGCTCCAAATCACTGAGATCACATTTTCCCCCATTCTGATGGTTGATGTGAACATTAACTTAAGCTCCTGTCCGATATCTGTATGATTTTATGCACTGCACTGCTGCATCATGATTGGCTGATTAGATCATCTCATGGATGTTTGTTGGTGTCAGATAAAAACATTGAAAAATCGAAAACTTTTAACGTTATGTTACTTGTATATATAAAATTTGATTCTGTTACTATATATTTTCTATATACAAATATATAAATAGTTTGAGAGCGTAGGAAGACCGACTTGTTTCTATCTTTCATGCGAGTGGGCGGTTGCTACAGTGCTTGTTTGTTGGCCGTGTCTTCTCTTCAGGATCATGGGTACTGTTGTTCTTCACAAGGAATATGACTTTTAAACACAATTTTTCTATAAACAAATAGTAATAATATTTGAAACAACACAGACTATGGCTTCTACAGAAGCATACACCATCAATTAGCAACCTCAGAGCTCACAGTAGGTCTGTCTTTAAAGGGTTACAAGTTATTGTTAAAGAAATATTCACCTATGGAAAAAATAAATGGGATTTTTACTTCCAGAACCCGACTGCTGTACTTTCTTCGTAGCAAAAGAGCTCTGCATGATGCATTGCAATTGAAGCATTGTGGTCTCCGAAATCCAAATATAAATATTTAGCAATATGCCTAAAATAAACAGTTTCTATACTTATAATCAACAACTTTAAATCAATGGTTTTATATTTTTCTATCATTTTTAATTCGATTATGTACTTCACAGTGCTTCATCGGTACATAGTTAATTCCGTCATGAAAGTACAATGTCTTTTAACCTCTTTGTTTGATTTTCTAATACTTTTTTGCTTCAAATCAAAGTTTGTAATGGGATTCACCTTGGTCCAGATTGGTTTTGTTCATGTCTTAGAACGCTTTAATGAAATTATTTTTAAATAGCTACAGAAAAATATTATTAGGAAAAATATTTATTGAACTAAGATGACTGAAAAAGCGGGTGTAGAAGTAGGAAGAGTAGAATGCTATTCCAAACAGCCCATGTAATCCACAAAATGTCTTGTCGCGTATCATGGCTGGTTTGGGTATGGTGTAACAAACCATTCAATGACATGATAAACTTACTGCTCTGGGATTGAACAACGTTGCAAATGATTGCTTGTCAGTAATAAATGTACAGGGATGTATCATTAAAAAAACAACAGTCACTCATTGTCTGTTTGATTTCTCAGGACACCTATTTCAGTGGTATCTGTCATGCATAGGACCATTTTTTGCTTACATTACCTGTAATATGGCATTTCCTCTACAGATCTCGGGCACTATAATGTTGAAGATGGTGGACTGCAGAGAGACGACATGTCCTCAAGAATTCCTGACCCTTGTGAGGTCAAATCACGTATGCTGTCCACTTCCTCCAATTCAACCTGTGACAGCCAGGCATCCAATGATAACAGATCAAAAACTCCCATCGTTGAATCAGATGATGAAGACAACCTGTTGCGAACGGAGATGCCAACAGCCAGTGATCAGTCTGCCCTCTTATAATAAAACTGCCTTCTCATTTACTACTGATGATTTGGGAAATGTTACTTGTTTAGCTTGAGACTGTTTCAGGCATGGGTTGACTGGTTTTAGCCATATGTCAATCTTCCAAAGACCTTCATGAACGCTTGTAAAATTGTCCTCATTTAAAGTCCTTATTCTTTACACTTTGACAGACCTAGATTTTTGTACTGGTCACTTGCGTCTTACAAACATTTTACTGTATTTTATCACATATTTAGTAATAGCCACACACTCTCACAAATATACTCTCACAAAAACTGATGGTGCTCAGTAGAGAGACTAAATGAGAGACTTTTAAGTTAAAAATGCTGCAACTGTTGCATGTGTACTGTACAGATGTCAGAAATTCTCTCTTGTTGTGGTCTTGTCTTTCTTTCTTTCTTTTTTTTATCATATGTCTTTCTGCTGTCCACAAAATCAAATGCTTTGCTATCAAAATAAATCCAAATCCCAGCTGCAGAATTTTTGGTGCAATTTTATCCATTTGAACTGTGTTTGAACGAGAGAATGACTGAAACACTGTGCAGGTTTGATGTGGATCTTTCTGTGATCTCTTGCGCAGTATTCTTTTCTGACATATTTCCTATTGAAACAGGAAGTTTGAGGAAGACATTTCCAAGACTTTGTCCTTTTTTAACAAATAGCCATTAGGCCATTTAATTTATATCATAGCCACGAACATGATTTGATACTTGCTATTGGTAGTCAGAGACAGGTTAATGGAGAATTAAGGCTCCGATTCATTCACACATTCAATTCTTCATTCTTCACTCATAGAAAGAAGGTCAAAACAGCTGGGCAATGGTATACCACTGGCAAAAATTTGGACACTGACATGCCGCTGGAGCCAACGTTTAGATTATTTATATATGAGACACGCTGTCCTGTCAACAGAATACATGTAAAACATTTATAATGTGACATCTCTTTCTATGAATAAAATGCATATGAGGTCAGTAAAAGAAGCTGTTGGAAATGCTAGGTGAGGATTTTAAATTACATTTATGCAGTAGATAATGTGTAAATCCTATCCACAACAAGCTCATTCACATTGGTGAATGAGCTTTTGTATAGAAACAATGCATTCCTATGGTGAAATTCACATTGGGTCTGAAAAATCGTCGGCTGACAATCCAAAGGTTTTTTGTTTTTTTATGGAGATTAATAATAATAATAAAAATTTCAGACTGCATTTTTGTCATTTGAGTTGCACACCCTGTCCCTTAAGTGCGATTGCACTTAAGTGCAAGTAAGTATTCAAGACTGTCCCATGTCTAAACATGCCAAAGCTCAGTGCTCTTAACCCACACTAAATCCACACTAGCCTGAGTAAAGCTTCAGAGCGGTCTTTCAGGCTAAGTGTATCCAAGATTTCATCAAGTTCAGGATATATAAATATGGTTAAACTGTTCAGTTATTTATTCATTTAAGTAGGCTATAACAGTCACCGCTATCAACAAAAATTAGTCTGCAGAGTGCAACTACAAAAACATCTGTAGCAACCAAGACCAGCTTCGTTAAATCTACGAGTGTCCCAACAAGCAATCAGTCACACACACACTCGGAGTCTTTACATATACTTGCACACTGTGGCCAATCACTGAAAATAAATATGATAAGTGGCAAGTCCAAAACCACAAGTGGGGTTATTGGGACCGGGCAGCTGTTGCAGTACAATACAAGTTGTTGATGGCGCTAATCAACTGGCAAACACAGGTGCTGCTCTTTTACTCGTCTCACGCACAAAAACTCTGAATTCAATGTAAACATGCAATAAATAAATAATATAGAAGCTGTTAACACATTCTTTATGTAATGTGCTGATAGGCCTAACTCACATTTGATAATATGCAGGTACCTGGTGTGTCTTTTTGCACGTTATTGTGACTCTTATATTATACAATAATATTATATTATATAATTTGGACTAAGCTAATATATTGCATGTAAAGTGTTTTTTATGCAATATTTTACTAAAGTGAAGACAAACAAATTAATTCATCTCACTGCTATTTTTATTGCAAGGATAATATGAAGTAACTGTGCTCTTTTTCTCACCATGCACAATAAACCCTGAATTCAAAACAAATATGCAATAATAAAATAAAGACAGTGAACCTGTGTTTTCTTTTATATAATGTTTATGTTATGCATCTTATTTAGTTTTTCCTTAATGTATATTATTCCATGTAAATTCCAGCATACTTATATCACTGCAACTTTTTATAGCCTATTATCCAGTCCTAAATAAGAGAAGTTCGGTTCGGGAGGCCATTTGGAATATTCTCGGAGCAAACTACATGTGCAAATGTTGAGAGGACTTATGATTATGCAACAGCGCTTTTTACTCATCTCACTCACATTACACAAATTCTATTTTCCTTTAAATGCATTAAAACATGGACAGAACATAATGAAACAGTTACATCAAATTAGTTAAATAAACGCATTAACAGCATTAAAAATATTAATCTTATGCATTGACAGCTGAATAAGGTCAGGAAAGGAGCAGGAAAACAAAATAAATTTGTAGAACAGCAACATTGCCACCTAGTTTATAGGGATAAAATTGTTTTTCATTTTATTCATTTCGGTCTCGGTGTGAACAGACCTTTTGTCAGCAGTTCCCGGTCTGTTGTTCACTTCGACGTCGTGCCAAAGAAGCGACACTAGGGGTCTCTCTTGAGCGCCGAAAGATGCCTCTGATCTATGAAAAAGGGCCAATGAGAGTTGGCGAACAGTATTTGCATACCCCGCCTCCGGATACGGATATAAAGGTGAGGGAAATACGCTCGTTCATTCAGTAATTTTCTTCGGAGCTGATGGTCGTGTGTATGCAGCCAGCTGTGAATGACTCATCTGATCCTGCTTCTATCCTCTGACGCTCTGCTTTCCTGTTGGATCTACGGCGCACTCCAGCGGCTTTTCTCTTCTCTGCCGGCGTGCAGTTTGCCCCTGGTCGCTTCGACAGCGCAGAGTTATGTGCTGCAGGAACTGCGCTCAGCGACCGACCTCGCCCTCAGAGCCACGAAGGTCACCGCGCAGGCACTCGGACAGGCAATGGCCACCCTTGTGGTCCAGGAACGTCATCTTTGGCTCAACCTGGTCGAGATGCGTGAGGCCGACAAAGAGGACTTCGCCCAGCAGTTCTCTACGGTGAAAAAGCAGATGGAGGCCATCTCTCACATCCTGCCACGCCGAAAACCTGCCACCAAGGCCACTGCCCCATCTGCTCGCCGAGGGCGTCCCCCTGTGGCCAAGAAATCTGCTCCGCCTCAACCCGGGCCCAGCTCTCAGCCCCAGCGTCGAGCACACCGCAGGAAGCAGACGCCCCCCATCTCTCGGACCCCCTCGAGGACCCGTAAGGCTCCCAGGCGCTCCAGCGACACAGGCGTTAGCTCCGGAGGTGTTAAGACGCCGTGTACTGCGGCATAGACCTGTTTGCCTCCCGAGAGACCTCCCACTACCTGGTCGATTCCTCCCTAGCCCTTTTGGGTCCGCAACAGTTCAGCGGAGGAACTTGCCGGCCCAGTCCACTACGGGTACCCCAGGCTACCCCTACTGGAATAGGTGCTCCACAGGTTAGGCCTCCTACACGGACTCCTCCTGTGTGTACTTCCGCAGTATGGTCACCTTACGAGCTGACCCGCGTCTCCCTTAGGCAGTCCTTCGCTGCCCTCCGGTCGCCATGTTGTAGCAACTCCCCCCTCCTCGAGGTTGGATCTACCACCGCGCCATTCTTCCCAAATGTGACCCAAGAGGCCATGTGATGTATTTTGCCACCTTTACCTCCCATTTTGGGTGGGTGTGGCCTCCGAAGGGTCTTTTCCCCCTGAAAGAATAGGAATTCGGGTAAGACCCCCTTCCCTCAATGTCGCTTCTTCGACACGACGTCTCGTTCCCTCCATCAGGGAATGGAGATTACATACGTAACCGAGACGTTCATCTTGCAAACTATTCATTAATAATATGTGAATAGGCCTCAATTTTCCAAAGTGTACATTCTGCATTCATTGTGCTAATGCTAATGCCAACAGTAACATGCTGTAGGCCTATGTATCCTTAATATTCACCACTTACCATCTATCATTCATTGTATTTGTATTTTATAGACATTTGTTGACTATCTAAAATGTCTTTACACAAATAATAATATAGATCATACTGTTAAGTCTGCACCAGCTTGACAACAAGGCACTTCATTGTATTCATTTTGAGATAATTCTCGAAGTAGTGAAGAAGTAAATTGGAAAAAGATAAGTAGATGGAGCACTGGGACACACCCACCTATGGACATGCCAATGGCATGAAAAGGTGTTTAACCACTTCAATGAACAAAAAAACATGTTCATTTGGCCAGTTTTTGTTCAAAATGATGTCACACCAATTTTTCATCTATTTCACTAGAAGTATATTGGAGTGCTTAGGGGGAGGAAACCACATTTTATTGGACACAAATTTGTAAATTCATCAACATTTTTGGTCTGTTTTCCCAGAAGAGAAAGACGTTTATTTTAACACACATCTGATAAAAGTTCATTTAGTCAACTTCTGGGAGAACATTAGCATAAAGTTGACCTCAAAGCTAACTGACAGACTGAAAGCCACAATATTCCAATTTTGATTTCATGGGGTTTTGAAGGATTTTCCATTTCGAGTATTGATAGTCTTATATATGAAGTGCATTCATGATATTTTGCAACATTCTATGGCATGTTCTCGGAAGTTAGCCTAAATCTGTGGAATTGAGTTGACAAAAGTAAGCATTCCAACCTTTTATGCTTCAATATTAGCTCATCTCAAACTGCTCATTTAGGGCTGTAAGAATGACGAATAAGCAGGTATCTTTGTAAAAATTCAGTGACTACGTTCCTGAGATGATAAACTGTCTGTTAATGTGAATGCTCTTTGCTCTCAAGACAAACCCCCTCATAAAAGGAATGCAGCGTGGCACCAATCAAACATTTTGTGTTAGTGAGAGACATTATCTTGAAAACCTACGACCCTACATAAGACAAGCGGCTATATAGGATGGATGGATTATCTTGAAAGACAAAAGACAAAAGAAAATGGCAGTGCTAGCATAACAGATTTATAAAATGGTTTTGTTCAAATTAAATGAAACATTTTTCAATAATTGTCCAATAAGAGAAAGGCTTGTGGTAAAAAGCCCCCCTGATGCAGGGGCTAATGGACCACTCATAAGTGGGGGGAATAGATTTGTTATGCAGCATGTTCAAAGTGAATGAGGAATGGTGAACCCTTTTCTGTACTGTGAATTAGCATTATATTAATTTGTTTCTCAAAATACCATCTTGCTGTCTCAAAAATTTGTATTTTGTCAAAAATTAGTTGACAACTTTTATAACTATCCAATAAATATTACAGTACTATATAGTAACTATACAGTACTTTGTGGCCTGATAAAAATTACATTTGGATGCTTTAGCCCCGTTGTAACCTACCAATAAAATAATGTATATGTAAAATATTTTTAAATATGCTTTTTTAATTGCATTATATAATATTGTTTTTCTCTTCATATTTCATAACGGTGAAACAAAAATATTTAGGAACAATTGCTGGACATTTTGGATTTTTGAAACTATGGCGTGAATGTCTAATGGTTGTCACTGGCTGGTAATGCCAATGTTGCAGGTGTAACTTATGAACTGGTGAGTAACTGTATCTATTGTCACTTTTCCACTGCACAACTTCGACTTGACTTGACTTTACTCGTTTTACTTTTCTGAGCTTCCTTTTACACAGCAGTTTAGTGCCGCCCCATCGTGGGTGGTATTATAGGCTGATCGTCATAGTTGCGCCGCCTCTACTGCCGTGGCATCATCTTAAACCAATAACACGACCGCTAGCTGTTAGCTATTAGCTCATTGTGCTGCATAAAGCAGTTGTTGCATGGTAATTTTACACAAGTGTAACAGTTAACTTGGCCTGATTGTTTTAGAAGCAAGCTTTCCAGTAGCTGGTCAACTAAATAAAGTGAAGCTTTCAAGCAGTGAATAGAGTTAACGTACAATCCTCCATCGTGGACTCCAGCAACGCCATGGCTGTGTCCAGGTCGCTCTCCCTCCCATTGCTTGCCGGTCTAGATAGCATCCATTTCGTCTAACCACTTCCACTTTTCCTTGATGTTTCTGTAGTCACTTTTAATTTTTTTAAAAACTTTTCATTACACTGTTGGTTGATCTGGAGGTATCCGTGTGAGAAATTTCCTGAAAGACTTTTTTGTTTTGTCCCTCTTGTTCATCACTGACAAGAGGGACGTCTGCACCTCATTTATCGACCATGGCATGGTTTTGTGCACAGCTATTTCTTTTTACAATTCAAAAGTCACATGATCAAATGATATTGCTATCGCTGTAGTTAACTTTAAAACTAGCGGGTTGATGTCCCGTGTCAAATCCAGTGACACTGGTAGTGACGATTGTTGTTTTGACATCACATTTATTATCGGCTCGATTCGCTTGGAACCTCGAACAAGGTGGTACTAAAAAACCTATCCACAGTGGAAAACCCCCAAAAAGCGAGCAGAGTCGAGTTGTACCGTGGGGTGGAAAATCCCTATTTGTGCTACAGTGACTGCCTGTACAATTTTAGGCACTTTAAATCCCATCGGATATAAAAACCAAAACAATAAAACATATGGAAATAAGGTAAGGTAAATAAGGTAAGTAGATGACCAAGCAGTGAAATTCAGCTCTCTTCTTAACCCACACACACACTCTCACCTATAGAAACATGTACGTGTAATGTCTCTCTCTATAATGTACATAATGGTACAGTCGCTCACACTGCCCTAGGGTAGAGTTACATGTACTTCTGTCAGCAGGTGTGAGTGAGTAGCAGGACTGCACGAGAGAGTTTGTGAGAAGCTGGTGTTAATTACCTCTTCATCTTCTGAACTGCAAGGACACAAAAATGTTCTACTATTTGTTGCTTCTGGTAAGTACATTTTGAGCTATCATCACAGTAATTGGTGCCCTTCAAGGTTCAATTATAGCTTTAGGGTAAATCAATATCTTTTCAGTCCATTCATTGCTTGGTTTGCTATTTTTTAAACATTGTTTTGCAAAGGAAACTACACTGTTAAGGTGTATAATAAATGGAATAATTTATTCAGACATGCTAAACAATATTTTTGACTTGAAAACAGACAGTTAATTTAGATGATACCACATTAAGCACATTTTCAGGTTAGCTTTGTGTAAAATATGAATTATGTACAGTATTTTCCTAACTTTCTCCTCGATCAGACCCTTAAAATCACTTATGTGTGTGTAACCTAATGTTTTCAAGTTGACCCTGTCTTACTACATATTATTTTTGACTTAAATAAAACCAGTCACTAAATGAAGCACTTTTTTAGTTTATAAGACAAACCTTGTTCACATCGCTGTGATTCTTGTTTTTGTTCTGACATTGTAATTAAACATGAACTTTTGGAGCACAAATCGTGTTATATAAATGTATTTTGTGTATTGTAAATGTATTGATTTATAGACTGTGCAGTTCTTTTAAATTAACCTTGTATTGCTTGCTTTACTGTGTAACAGAGAGTAATGAGAATTTTTTCACCGTCTCTGCTACACTCATTGTATGATCCAACTATCTTCAAAGTGAGCTTTTACATGCTTATTTCTGTAATATTAGCCCAAAGCTGGTAGTATTATATTTCTGTCGGTCAGTTCGGTAAAAAAACAGCCACAAAAAGAGTCAAATACAGCCTTTCCCAAACCTGTTTTACAACTTTAACTCTAAGTGTTTACCTGACTGAAAAAAAATCAAAGTTAATGATGTTAATGATGTAATGTCAAGGTGTCTCTATAGAGTCTGCAAAAATGTGTCCTCTGACCCAGCCTCTATGAAAGAAATGACTGAAACAATGTTGATGTTGAATTTTAATTGAATGTCATTGTGAATGGTAATTGTTACTTTATCATCTGCAGACTATGAAAAGCAAAGCTTTTGCTTAATCACATCATCTTCTCTGATCTTCTCAGAACTGTAATAGTGGATTTCTTTTGCTACTGGAGTAAATGGAAACACAAAAATGATTTTGCTATGGTCTGTGCACTACAATACTTTACCCAGCAATAGTTTATTTCCACATTCCAAATGTGAAAAGGGCACATTCATAATTTTGAGGGTACCACCACCCCATACACTGCTTCTCTGACAAACAATGCCATATTGTGTTTCAGACACAATATTTTAAATAAATGACAGCGCAGTCCTGTGATTTACATTGGTCTACTCTTAAAGGTGGTCTGTTGAAAGTATTTTTTGACTTCATTGTCTTTTATATAGACAATTCACCCAAAAATGAAAATTCTGCCATCATGTAATAACCTTCATGTTGTTCTAAACTTAAATGATTTTCTTTATTTTGTGAAACATAAGGAGGGGTTGTTTGGCTGACCACCTCAGTCTCCATTCACATTCATTGTTTCCATTGGTTCAATTACTTTCAAAAAGATGCAATGAAAGTGAATGGTGACTGAGGCTCATATTCTGCCTAACATCTCCTTAAAGCTACTACTGTATATGTTTAAAGAAAAAAATAACACACGTTCTGTTTCTGTTAAAAGGGATCACTATATTTGTGCAGCACAGAGCTTCTCAGACGTCCTAAAAGATCCTGGATTTTAGACTCCTTTGAGATTGTGGAGGAATACCCAGGACCTTTTCCATATGATTTGGGACAGGAAAGTATCAATGCTCTGATTTGCTATACAAGAAAGTACTGAAAGAGACTGATGAGCTTGTGCAATCTTTTGGTTAAATATCTGGTAAAAAATTCCAAAAAATTATTTTAGCTTTTTTTTTTTTTTAAGATTTATGCATTTTGATTTCATGACAAAATTCCATCAAATTCAATTGTGTAATGTTTGCCAAAATTAAATGAATAAAGCATAATTTGATTAGTGCTTTATTTTATTAAAGCTAACTAAATTCAATTTGATAGAATTGTGTTAAGATATTGAAATGCATAAAACTTAAAATAATATAATATATATTTTTTTTGTTTTTTTTAATAATAATAATTCTTTTTTTGTTTTGTTTTTGATTGCAGAATTTGTGAATTGGCTGTTTTCCAAATCACGAGTTATGAATTGAAATTGCCATGCCCTGAAGGATTTTGAATTGTAATTGTAATTTTAATGACAGAAAAGGAATTTGCCAATTTGTAATTTAAATATTTCAACACACACACAATAGAGGAATTTTATTAGTCTTAGTTTTTCAACAAAACACAGTTACATCATTAATTTTGATTAAATTTGCCTATTTTTCATGATATATAAAATACTACTTATTAGACATATTTCAATACCATCTAAACAATTAACAGCCATCAAAACTGTATGAAGAGTGTACCCCATATGCTATGTTTAACCGTATATCCAAACCATATGTTATACTGAACAAAAATTACATGTTTTATTTCCTTAAATTCAAATTACAATTCTGCATCCTGCGTGCTAGCTCAGTTTAATTTAAATTCATGAACTGAATTGCAATTAAAAAGCATGAAAGAGTACAACCCTGAACCTTGAGCAGGAGATTAAGCCTCAAATTATTTTTAGGAATAAGTGTAGCTTGTGATAAGTGCATCCTAAATTCCTTTGACTAAAAATCATCAGTTTAATGACAAATGATTAAACAGCCATCTTTATTTTACCACAGACACGGTACCATAACTTTATAAAAGCTTTGAGTGCATTCCTGAGAACATTTCTTTACCCAATCTTTAGATTAACCTGGAACGTAGCTATTTAGTGGAATTCATGCTAAAAGGCAAAGGTATGGATGAAGAGCCAAAGGGTGTCCTTTCTATCGATTCAAAAACAGGAGTCATTAAAGTCCACCGCAAAGTTGACTTTGAGCAGTACAAAGTTTTGACGGTAAGAGAAATCCAGTTTTTTTATTTACTACGTTGATAATATGAAGGCCATTTAAAACCAATTTTATCATTGTTTCAAAGCTGATCTTCCAAGCAAGATATAAGTCCAACCATTCTATAGACACACAATTAGGCATAGAGGTCAACATACTAGACATCAACGACAACCCGCCAGTCTTCCAGAGAAAGATTTATGAAGTCAGTCTACATGAAGCAACTAAACAAGGTCAGTATCATGTTACTTCATTGACTGAAGTACTACTTAAATGACTTCTTGCTGCTAAGAAAGGATGCGTTGCCGCTAGTTACATTAGCACATTAGCAAACCTCAATCCAACACGTATTTCTCAAATTACATAAATTTTCACACAATGTGGGTGATGGTAATGCATTGCACTCACATTATGTAAGGCGCTGTCTTCTCCACAGAAGATTTGGTTGTAAGTCGGCCATTATGACCATTTTACTGCATACACCGTAAACACATTTTTGTCAGGTAACCTTAAAAATGTGCTTCATGTAATCTAAAATAACTGGGTTTATTGAATTATTAACTATGATTTAACCTAACTAAATCAACCTGACATTACGTAATGGCTAGATCGAGTAGAAATATATCTGTAAGGTAACAATAGAGCCGTTCAGTTGTGACGGCAATTTGTTGGCGATGGCGAAGTCCTAATTCACCATGGGTTCCCTCTGGAATTTTCCATGGATTTTATAATGGGTTTTTGAATTCATATGTAAAATAAGGCCTGTGGTAATACTTGAATATATTTTGACATTTGGTTCTGCAACATAAATGAACATAAAATCAATTTTGAAGTGGGAGTAAAAAGTAGTGGGAACTGGGCATTCCAACACTCCAAAAAATATTTTAGCCTATTTTTAAGATTTATCCATTTCAATTGAATAACAAATGTCCATCTAATTGAATTGCCTAATCTTTAACAAAATAAAATGTATAAATCTGACAAAATGCAAGTTTTATTAATTACATTTTCTTCAAGCCTATTCAATTCAATTAGATGGAAAGTTGCTATTCAATTGAAATGGATAAATCTTTAAAAAAAAAAAAATGTGAATTTGGGGAGAAAAGGGGAATAAAAAATAAAAAAGATTGTGTGTAATTTATGTTGTAGAACAAAACATCCAAGTGCAAATATTGCAAATACGTTTATGGGCCACCATCTTTGTGAGCACATGATATTAATATATTAATAAAGTAAAAACTGTATACGAAATATTATGTCTTTTTACTTTATTGATATCTTTAACAACAACAAAAACCAAAATGAAATAATCTGCACATTATCTTTTTGCAGGCACATTTGTTGTAGCTGTATTAGCCTTTGATCAAGACAAACCAGGAACTCTTAATTCCATTATTGATTACAAACTGCTCTCTGTAACCCCGAGCACGAAAAATGCAGAATTCTACATTCAAGATAGTGGCGTAATATCTTTTAAAGGATGTCTGGATTATGAGGTAAAAAAACTGTTGATGCACATTGGGGCATAATTTGCATATAGTACAGTAATCTCAATATACACACTATTTCTTTGTTGTTACAAAATATGTATTGCTTTTAAAACATGTGCGTCATGCTTGAATGTGAATCAGGCATGAGTTTTCATGTTAGTGCATGCCATAGTAAACCAACAGTTATCTGTGTTGAAGTTCAGTCCCATGTGCAATAATAATATGTATAAAGATGCATTATAGCGTGTAAAATATGTTGACACATACGAGGGGGTTGAGAGGTACACATGAACCCACGCAGTCTTTAGAGAACAGAAGACAACGCCAACACAAACTAATTTTTGATTTTCCAGCCAAATGTGTTGTGCAGGCACTGGTTAGATTTGTACATGAATCTCAGCACAGAACTCATCTGCCTTCTTTGGTCTCTTTTAGAGTAATCTGACTGCATTTTGCCTTTGAACAGCGTAGTTCTCAATATTTATATAAAAAAAAAATTATGCAAAATGCTTGTTTTTGTTTGTTTATATCCTAAACATTAGTGTCTTACTGGTTTTCTTTTCAGTTGGCTAAAAAATACACTATACTGGTAGAAGCAAAGGACCGTGGAGAGGTTGTAAAGATGTCAAGCACAGCTACTATAATTGTCAATATGCTGGATGGCAACAATCATTCACCAGTTATCACAGGACAAACGGTTAGTGTTAAATTGTCCCGTACGGTAAAAATAAATAAATAATTGCACTTAATTAGTTAATAGAAAAACACTATTCACACAAAAATGTTATTTTTTTTCTCACACCCGTGTTGTTTCAAAATGTATGCAGTTATTTGTAAGTGTATGTGTAAAGGATAATTTTTGTAGAATCTTCACTGTGCTTTTTTCCCAATAATGACGATGGACAAAAACCATAAAAGTAGTCCATATGACTTATAGACTACTTTTCTGCTATATGCCAAGTCTTCTGAAGTCATAGGATAGCTTGTGTGAGGAACAGACCAAAATTTAAGTTGTTATGCACTGAAAATCTAAACCTACCCTGCTGTTTTTAAATCGTATTCTCTAGTTTGCATATTAAATTAGTGGCATCATATTTGGCTACCACATCCGAAAACCAATGGCATTTCGACAAGGTGGAGGAAAAGAGTATGACTGAAAAAAACATGTACATTTCTTTCTATTCCTTACCTTAAATTGTCATGTTTTTGTATGGTGTTTTAATTATTTGTTAATGGTGTAATAAATTATTATTTATTTAACTAATGGTCATTTTAAAAAAATTGAAATGTCTCCTTTGTTCCACAGAACAAAATAACAGCATACAGGTTTGGAATGACATGATGGTGAGTACATGATGATGTATTTTCATTTTCGGTTAAAATATTCCTTTAAATGTTCCGCTCATTTAGGGTTCAGGTAAAGTTGTCGAGGGGACAACTGGTACCTCCCCCATTAGCATACACACAACCGATGCTGACACACGTCCCACTGCAGCTTGGAGAGTCAGATATTCCATACAGGGAGATAAGGGTGGCCACTTCTCCATCCACACTGATCCAGACACCAATGATGGAATCCTTACAGTTGCTAAGGTATGTTTACAAGCTGCATGATTTTATGTTAATGTTATGATTAAATTTACAATGTCTTAAAATTTAAGTAACTAAATGACTGGAAGTCCTTTGTTTTTAATTATGATTGGCAGTTTGAGCGAGAGACTTTGGTTATAGTGTTGTTCCATTCATGAATGAATCTGTGTTTCAAAATAATTGTTTAAGTGAAAAATTATTTTGGTTGCAAATGATTCAGTTAATCATTCACATTAAAGATGCTCATTTGTTGCCACCTACTGGCAACAAAGATATAATTCACAAAATGTTCACTGAATGAATTTGAACTAATATTTTTTTAGAATATATTCAAAAGACTACTGGGTGATGCAAAAAAGGTAAACTTAAGCAAATGCACACCAATGCAGCGACTACAACTATATTAAGATGAAAATTCTCTCATGATTTACCCTCCGGGCATCCCAGATGTGCATGACTTTCTTTCTTCTGCAGAACACAAATGAAGATTTTTAGAGAAATATCTCAGCTCTGTAGGTCCATAAAATGCAAGTGAATGGGTGCCAACATTTTGAAGCTCAAATATTCACATAAAGGGTGCATGAAAGTAATACATATGACTCCAGTGGTTAAATCCATGTCTTCAGAGACGATATGATAGGTGTGTGTGAGAAACAGATACATTTTTATGACATTTTTTATCACAAATTCTCCCTATGATATGCATGAAGAATGTAAATCACTGTAGAACAGATCAAGTTCATGGGTAAGGAAGAGGCGAGAAACCGGCTTGAAATATAAAATAATAGGTTTAATGGAGAACTCAAAAGACAAACACATAAGACAACGGACATGTCCATGAACGATCTCTCTCTCCCGCACGTCGTCCGCAATCGGCCTTTAACCCTCTCGGAGGCTTAATTAGCCTAATACGGGTCCGGGTGTGTTGAGTCACGACCCGGCCCCGCCCTCCACCGTGCCACAATCACCAAAAACAGAAGTTGAAAGTGAAGGGAAAGGGGCTTCAATATTGAACTGTTTCTCACCCACACCTATCATATCAGTTCAGAAGATTTGGATTTAACCACCAGTGTTGTCTGGAGTACATTTATGTTGCCCTTATGTGGATTTTGGAATCTGCCTTCGCCGTCAAAAATTTAACTATGTCATTTGAGCATATAAGGTTAAGGGTGTGCGATGCACACCGGTGATGTGGAGGGAGAACATACCGTTCGCTGGACTCAATGTCATCTCGTAAAACTGCGTGCAAGTCCTTAAAACTGACCTCGTCTTCATCATTCTCTGTTTCATTATCATCATCAGCTTGAAACATTCTGAATGCTTTCACAAAGTTCGAGCCATTGTCAGTGACCGTGGCAGTTATCTTACCACAAAGAGCATATGAGCTGTGAATTTGCTCTAACTCCGCTGCGATGGTATCGTACGTGTGTCTCCCACGAAATCGTCTGCAGGCGAGTGGACAGCGGCTGCATCTCCTCAACAATAAAAGCAGCAACCAATTTGTTGAGTTCAGTGGAACTAATTGTTTTAGCTGGTGATGATGATGATGAACTGAAATCAAGCTTTTGTTGTTTAGCTTGAGGCGGGGTGCAGGTATCATTCGGCGGCGCTCTCTCTTCCAACTCTGCAGTGCTGTGCTTTGCGTGCAGATGTTTTTTTTAAATTTGATGTGGTGTTTTTTGCAGTTGACAAGAGCTTTTCACCAACACATAGTTTACACTTAACGATTATTCCCTTCTCCTTTTCTTCGACGATTTCAAAATAATGAGCATACTTCCATCGAAGTAATGTAATCTGGCCTGCCATCTCCGTTTCTGACTAGCGTTTGTTCCAGCGCAGGGCGCACACGTGTTCTACGTGACTACGTTCATTTTAATTCAGTACTTAATTTTTTTTTTTATGCAAATTAATTAAACTGAAAAGTAACTCGCATTACTTTTATTAAAAAGTAACTCAAATATTAATGTGTAAATTTATAAAGTAATGCATTACTTTACTCGTTACTCCAGAAAAGTAATATTATTACGTAACGCACGTTACTTGTAACGCGTTACCCCCAACACTGGAACTATCCCTTTAAGATCAAGTATTTTTCTCCCAAACAAAGAGTGGAATACTCACGAATACAGTATGAACTCATTTGCAATTCTCTGCATGCAGCCTCTAGACTATGAAGAGCAAGCTCAACAAAAAATTACCATTTCTGTGGAGAACGAAGAACCTTATTTTTCTTGTGAGGTGAAGGAGCGATCTGCAAGTGGCCTTTGGACTGTCAACACAAATCCATCAACACCGTCCTCTCGAGATATTACCATTGTAGTGGAAGATACTAATGAACCACCATATTTCCCTGAGCCAGTGAGGAAAATTATCATGGAAGAGAATAGTGTCACTGGAATTTTTGTGGACAGGGTGAAAGCAATAGATCCTGACACCAAACATCCCCACAAACTACAGTATGTTCTTCTATTCTTCATGTGCTCAGTGTTTTCAGTAAACTCAGGTTATCTCTCATAGTTCTGTTAAAAACCTATGTTCAAAACTATGATCTTAACTGGTCAAACAGAGAATGTTGTCTTGGCAAAATAAACGTCAGTGTAAAATTATGCAATATTATTTGGACATTTAAGTCAAACCTGTGGTCACTCTGCTTGGACGCCTGTATGAACCTGAGAGGAACTTGGTACCAGTTGGTTGAAAGTAAAAAAAAAAAAACATTTGCCCAAAAAAAGGAAGTTAATTCTGAAAAAAGCCATAGCTTTATTCGTTTACAGATGCCATTTGCTTTGATATTTTTCTATCCATCGCAATGAAATTCCAACATTTTTAAATGTGGGGACGCAAGGTTGACCAACATCAGTGACACTTGTTTTTTCTCCATCAGGTATTACATTGAACAAGACCCTGCAGGCTGGGTCACAGTAAATGAAACAACAGGCGAGATATTTTTAAAAGAGAGCTTGGACAGAGAATCAAGTTATGTAACCAACAGCACTTATACAATCACTGTTATTGTGACAGAGAAAGGTAAAGTAAAATACAGTCAATTTCCATTGAGCACACAAAATAAAACTGGCAATGTTAAGCCAATCCCTGCAGAGTTCATCAAAAGTACATATAAAGTTTATTCTTTCTTTTCTAATTTCTATCTTTCCATGTCAGATGACCCTACAGTGACAAGCACTGCTACGATTCAAATCTACATTGAAGACAAGAATGATAATGTCCCCATGCTGCAGGAGAACATGGTCTCTGTGTGCCTATCTGATGGGGTGTCGAGTACAGAGATCACAGCTAATGATCCCGATGGAGATCCATACAGTGGTCCATTCAGTTTTGAAGTAATAGGGCATCTTAAGACAGAATGGAACTTTGACCCAAGCCATGGTAAAGTGAAAAACGTTATTTAGTGTATATACAAACTCTGAAGACATGCATGTTATTCAAAGTATTCCGAAAAAAACCAGAGCCAAATAGTTTCTATTGCAAAGATGAAAAATGACCTATCGTGACTCATTAGAAATATTCTGGTTGAACTTTATCGACAGTATTCTGCAAACAATATATATTTTTAATCAGTATTTTTTGTCTTATTTTCCAGTTAAAATGTCAATACATCCTGAAAGCAAGAAAATTTTACTTGGGAAGCCAAATTACATAATGTAGGATAATAATACTTTTTTAAGACAATATATTTAGAATTAAATGTAGTTTTCTTACCACATTTGATTTTTTTCTTCTTCTTCTGGTTTTGTGCATAAATCTTGCAACATTTAGACAGGTTTATGTTTAAAAAAAAAATGTGAATGGGTAAGAATGACAATCATATTTTGATAAATGTATCTTGTTTTATGGAAGACAAAAATACTGATATAGAGCAGCATAGTGCATCTGAAGGATGTTGAAGATTACCACAGAAAATCATTTGGACAGTTCATAAAAACAAACAATGACAAAAAGCATGTTGATAGACATGCAATTATAAAATTATGGGATAATCATTGTACATTTTCCCCACAGATAAAAGTCAGCACACTTGACGATTGTAATCACAGTGTTCTCAACAATTGATTAAAAGTTAGAGCTGGTGCAAACTCCTGGTTACTCTCTGTCCTCTCTCTTGCTTTGTTCTTTAGGTAACACTGTGCATTTGGTGAAACACCAAAGCGTTCATGTCGGTCTGTACATATTGGTTGTAAAAATATCCGATAAGCAGGGCAGACATGTCCTCCAGAACCTCACTGTGTCTGTGTGCGATTGTACAGTCTCACCAAACTGTCGGCTGCAGCGCAACTCACAGCAGAAAGCGGGAAGTGGTGTGATTGGACCTGTCGTCATTTCCTTGCTGCTAATTCTGGGTGAGCGCTGAATACCGGAGATTAAAAAAAGCACACGAAATGATTTGAAAAAGGACATTTTCTTTCCTGTCTTTACATATTATTTATTTACTACTGTAACAGGAAGTTGGGCCAGGACATACCTCACAAAAATTGAGAGTTCACTGCAAATTTGTAGCAAACTTACTGCAAATTGGTCATTGTTGACAAAGGTTTGCCAGAGGTTCACCACTACCCTGAAGAGCTGCAGACTTCTGGCAAACATTTGCGACAATTCACAAGCTTATTTTCATGTCAAAATAGCGAGCGGCAAGTTTGTGGCTGGTTTAGATTTTTTGTAAGAGAGACTGTAAACCATGATTTGTTACCTGCTAATGCTAGTTCCTGGCAGGTGGTACATGAACCTATTATTACTTTATCTAAACCATAAAAATAACTTCCATTGTTGTAACTAAAATTTTCAGGTAAATTTTGCCAGATTAAAGCTGAAGTGTGTAGCCTAATTTCTGTGCCACTGGTGCTACCGTACAGAATTGCACAAATAATCATGGTTTTCAAACAGCCTTCTGAATACATCCTGTCTGCTGTTTATTGAACAAACAGATCATCCCGCCCTCAAATCACACCATATGTTGAGCTGATGTTGTTGTGTCGGGCTGGACGGATCGCTCTAAACAAACAGAGGAATTTCTGTAGCGTCACAGAGACAGTGTTTACAGTTTTCGGGAAAATGTGCCTACAAATAGCTTACTTATAGTAGTCTCTGCATTTTAAAGGACCAGTTCACTTAAAAATACAAATTCACTCATCATTTACTCCTCCTCATGCTATCCCAATGGTGAATGACTTTTTTTCTGCTGACCACAAAGATTCTTCTTTTGTATTTGGTAATTCACATTCATTTTGCATATTGCCACCTACTGGGCAGGGAGGGGAATTTACAGTAAACAAGGACTTAAATAATGATCTGTTTCTTCATATCATATCACTTCTGAAGATATAGATTTAACCACTTATGGATTCTTATGGATTTTTTTATGCTGCCTTTATGTGCATGTTGGAGCTTCAAAATTTTGGTGCCCATCCACTTTTTTGTGTTAAGCAGAAGGAAGAAAAATGTACACATCTGGGATGACATGATGGTGAGTTAATGATGAAAGACATATCATTTTTGGGTGAACTATCTCCTTAAGCTGTGATAAGAGAATGTATATAACACTGAATAAAATGCACATTTTAAATTAAAATAAAAGAACCATCAATAGTTTTGATCCATATAACAAGCATAGATAGACTTTTGTTTTAAATGCAATTTTAAATGACTGTATCTGCTTAAAGATTGTTTTGTTAAATTTAGGAGTGTAAATATGGAAATGTGTTTATAGTGCAAAAAATAAAAAGTTTGTATTAGCCATTTGTAAATGCATAAACATTAATGTGATTTACTGGGTCAAATACTGCATTAGTATTAGCCATATTACACTTAAAATATTTTATCATAACATTCTTTTTATTTAAATAATTTGAACAATTGCAGGTTACCACTTTTTCAAAAATAATTTGATTTGACGGCCTTTGATGCCAACAACAAAAGATATGCAAAGGCTTTTCGCTTCCCTTTTACATTCAGAAGTTCATTTATTTAGCTGTCTATGCACTGTCCTGTATTTAACCATAAACACAACTAACCATTTACAAAATGTTATGGTTAGATGCATTTCATTATTTGTAATTTATTTTAATTGAATTTTTATTTTTTGTGTCTGACCCTACTAGAACAGCAACAAAGATTAAGGACACACACACACACACACACACACACAAACATATATATATATATATATATATATATATATATATATATATACAGTATATATATATATATATATATATATATATATAAAGAAAATCTTGACTCGAAATTAAATTATGTAATTGTTTAATAAAATTCTAATGTTTTTCCTCCTAGCATGTCTGCTGCTGTTGCTTAATTGCTCTTGTGGGACCATAAAGTCTCTGCTGCAAGTGGATCACATCTTTGAAAATGTCCTGCTGCCTTCTAACACTGAGGAACCTGGCACAGATTGTATGGTAAGACCTTGCCTTAAAAATACTGGCATTAAACTCTGAGTCTGACAAAATCCAAAATTAAGCATTCATAGGCATTTAAGTAAATTAATTGCAAAAGATATGCCAGAAAAAAAGTCGTACACAAGGATAACCAATGATAATGTTGTTATATTGCATGCATTTCTCTTTGCTTGAAGGTCCCGTATGTTCTACTAAAGAAAACTTCTGATATTCAATCAAACGAGGCACCTCCTGTCAATAATGGTTTTCAAAATATATCTGGCGTTCAGCAGGTATGGCACATATTTCAGTTTGTTACTATATACATACTCCAAAGCTTTGGGAGTGACAACCGCATTTAAAAACTATATCCTTTAAATTATCATAATACAGAGTCACTCCCAAAATGTACCTTGTTGTCATAGTCAGTAGCGGTTTTAACCACCACGCAAACCATGTAACAGTGTAAGACCCCGCCCTTGTAGGAAAGCTCTTTAAAAACCGCTTGAGGGGTGACATGATGTTCTGGGTGCTTGCGCGAATACGCTGTTGCCAGTGCTCTTAGAGCAGATCACGTTAGATATCTGCCAGGTTCAGGTCAGTTTTTCCTAGAAGGACTTTGGGATCGGGTTTGTAATTTATGAAAAAATACACAGGACTTCTGAACTTGTTTCACCCATGAGTTAGGGGCTGTTCACACCAAGCATGTTTTTGCATGTGTCTGCTATGTTTTTTGTAAACACCCGCTGGACAAACGTCCTTGTTGCTGCACAGAGTCTCGTTGATTCTTCAGTGTGTCAAGCAGTGACCGTGACATTTTTAGACACTGTGTCAAGTTAAAAACAACTTCATGTCTCAAAAACACATGTCAAGACACCTGTCTCGTGCCTACATTGTTTTTAGCTTAGGTGACACACATATTTTACATTTATGCGTTTACATTTATGCATTTGGCAGACACTTTTATCCAAAGCGACTTACAGTGCACTTATTACAGGGACAATCCCCCGGAGCAACCTGGAGTTAAGTGCCTTGCTCAAGGACACAATGGTGGTGGCTGTGGGGATCGAACCAGTAACCTTCTGATTACAAGTTATGTGCTTTAGCCCACTACGCCACCACCACTTCATTTTACGTTCTGAACAAATTCAGGTTGCAAAGAGGTGACTTTTACAATGTTTCACATTATTCCAGATTATTTTGCTCCAAGCAAAGTTTCAGCGCTTGATAAACGGCAATGTTTTTTTCCCCCTTCTGCTCTATTGTGCTGATTTTCCGCCATTTCCACTATGATGCTTACATAAAATACAGTCTTTTGCAACATGATAAACAATACACTGCAGCATTTGAATAAGCTATAGGTGAAAGTAAATAAGACAGAAATATATTATTGTATACAACAAATCTTTAAAGTAATAATAATAGTGTATCATACTGTATTCTAATGAAAAACTGGACAACAATGAATAATTTTGGGTTATAATAATAACAAATAACAACTGAATTCCAAAATGTTAGTGTGTGAAGTTCGTAGGTTTTGCACACCCTGTTCATTAAAAAGTGTTTTGTAAAAATATATGTAGCAAAATACTGCTTTTTTATCACTGATTTTCAGAAAAAAATGGAAAACATGCATTCATTTTCTTGAACTAGAATTTTATATCTTTAAATATTTTGAATGCACTTGGCTACAATGGCTGTTAGGATGAATATAACATTATGATTTAATATCAATTTTATGTATTTGTTTTTAAGAAGGTTGGTTGGTTGCTTGGGGCCTTAGAAATCGTAAACCCACCCCTGGTCATAGTAATATGATAAGAGCCATAGGCAGGATGCGTTTTAACATGGTTTACAAAATGTTTTGTTTTGCAGTGCATGTAATTAATAAGTATTCATACAAGTGAATCTGGCCTAGATAACATTGACACTCTATGCAAATGTCAAGGAAAGGATAAGTTGTAATATACTGTATTGAGGTTGTAATATAGACATTGGCAAGGAAAGGATTTAGAGTGAAACGACCAAAGCTTACCGAAACCATTGTTTTCAGTGTACAAGTGGGTGGGGGGGGGGGATGAGCTGTCAAGTTCTAAAAGAGAGTGGACACTGCATTAAAAACTAGTTGTTCAGTGTGGATCAGTTCAGTAGTCATGGCATCGGCCAATGAGTCTAGGGCTGTCCCATTCTCAAAATAGTTCCAATAAACTGAAATGTTCGCTCCTTTAAAAGTTCCCAGAATGCATCGTAAAAACCAGTGTGCATCGCTGCTCGATATCTTACGTCTCTCAAGATGTTAGAAGACAAATGCAAGAGTACATTTATCATGAAACCCCTTATCGTCTTTATAAAAATATGTTGTTTATAATTATCTTCCTTTCATAATGTGAACAAAAGGGAAAATCCTGCAAATGTTTAAATATTAGAGTTGTTTCAAGACTAAAAATAAACCCATTGCATTTTAACTTGTATTTTTATTTTATTTTTGTCAACAGATACCAAGTCCTCAAAGTTTCTCGGTTCCAACGGATGAATACTCGTCCACAAACAGATCACAGTACTGCTCTACTGAGGTAAAACAACATACATTAAATTACTGCAGTTCATTTACAACATTTTCACAATAATTGAAAAAAGACCACAAAATGAGTAATGTAATGATCCTTTGTAACTGCAAACATTTTTATGATCCAACAGAACCAACAGACATGGATGTGGAAACAACCCCTGTATGGTAGCGACAGCCGATATCAGGTTACTTATGATTATTTTTGAGTTTTGAGTGATGTGTCTGAAATATCTTCAGATCAATAATCATTTATATAGATTATGTTTTCTGCCCTTAGGGTATAACACTAAGCAGGAGGAGCTCGCAAACAAGACAGAACAGCCATTTCATCAGACAATTTGCCATACAGAGTTTGCTCAATTTGGTAAGTTCCAATGTATCCAGTTCACCTGAAATCCTTTCAACCAACAATGGAACAGATAATTATATAGTTGATAATTATTTAATAATTCATTCTACTTGTGGGGATAAGCAAATAATGGCAGCTTTATGTGAATTTAGTCACAATCTAAAAGAAAAGAAAACCAGCGGCGTACTGCAAATCTGTGGTACACCACAACCAGTGATGTAATATATGAATATTTGTTACAGGGACTGAAATAGTGGCACTGATGAAACAGGGTTATTTTTTATCAATTTATCCATTTATTTTAAACATTCTAAAATTTGCATTAAATTAATTTATTATATTATTTATATTGTAAAGTATTTTTTACATTAATACAGTAAGAATTGTATTACAGAAATGAAAACTATCTGGACCAGACTAGGCTTTTTTCATGCAATATATACAATATGCTGTATAGAGTGTGTGTGTATGTATATGTATATGTATATGTATATGTATATATGAGACCGACCGACCGACCGGGACATGTTTTTTTTTTTTTTAGAGATCCTTCAATGTTTTTTTTTTTTTAGCTGAAGATCACTTTTAGGATATTTTAATTGGAAAATACTACAAGGGTCATGATAAGAGGCATCAAATTTTCCTTGACCTTTTGACATATAAGATATAAAACTGTAAGTTTCAGAACTCAAAAAAAAAAAAAAAAAAAAAACATTTTCTTAAACCAAGCTGCCAAAACGACTTGTTCTCCTTGTACTTCCTCCACATTGTGATGTCACACTGTGATAGACATTTTAATCTAACCGCCTCCACAACAATGCCTTCTTTACCTTATCACTTCCGCAGCCCTGCTCAGTAGCGTTGAGCAGTCAGATGGCAAAGAACAGCAGGTCAGTCAAGAGCAGAGAGTCAATCATATCAGTGGGCGTTTTAAGGAAGCAGCACCAAAACCGAGTATTTCTGAGAGAGGGTCTGAATGAAGGTGAAAAATCTATTTGTGCCCAAAAAAAAACCTTTGCTGCTAATATTATGTGAACATCAAGGAAAATTCATTTCAGCATGATTGTTTTGTGAAATACTTCATTAAATATGAGTTGGATATGTCTCCCAAACTGACATTAAAACATGTTCATTTGAATCTACCTAGGAGTTCTACAATACCTGGAAAAAGCTATCTAATAATTTGCGATGTGAATGTAGCTTGAAATTAATTGTTTCATCATGGTACTCGATTACTTTTCAAAACTTGAAAAGACACTGAATTCTCAAGCAGCAAAAAATAATGCAAAAAGCACTTACCAATTTACTTGAAGTGAAAATCAGCCCTCCTTTCTTGTTTATTAATAAATGAATCAATCACACGATCATGCAGAACATTTCAGGTTTTAAAATCCATAAGGATCTCTTTCTCAATGGCAATAGTGGCAATAATGACAGTCGACTCTGTCAGCTAGGTCTTGCACTCTTTGCTTTCGAATTATGTCCAACACTCAATGTGTGATTGCATCACTCAAGGCCAGCTAGAAGGCCTCGACTGGGACATATCTAAAAGACCACACCCACCAAGAACAAATAAATCATTCTGACGGGCTGATGAATCTGACAATCTGATATTAGATGCCTATTCAGTGCACCTTTGAGGGATTCAATGGTAATTCGGAAGGGGGTGGGACTCGGACTCGGATGCTGCTTCAGAAAAGAAGCTCGGCTTCGGCATGCAATTTGAAACAAGCATCAGGTAATACAACTTTTAGTTTTCCCCTATTCGTTTGTAGATGAATTTGGAGTGGAAAGCGATTGAAATTAAATAGGCAAAAAGGTGAATGAGAATGAAAGGGTGAAAACATAATTTTTGATTTGGCATGTTAGGCCAGCAGAGAAGGCTTTGATGGCCCTCAGAATACTCAACTGCATTTGACTCCTTGCGATATGGATATGCAGTATCATTAAAAATCAATGTTTTTTGTTACAGATGCCATTGTAAAAATTCATAATCAGCAATAATTAATTTAATCCACTAGGGAAACTTTCCAATAATAGGGTGGTTACTGAGATTAAGCCAGTAGTATTTTGCTGGTACTGTGATCTCAACATGGCAGCCCCCATGATGAGACCCTCTACATGTAGAATAAAACAGCTTTTATAAGGTTACTAATATGAGTCCTCATCACATGTGTCTGGTCCTGATTTTTTACATTTGTTTCAAAATTACTATTTATTTATTTTAGAGTAAAACTTTTTTAATGAGGAAAAAAATACTGAGTGCAATTTTAATTTGGTTTGGCAAAGAAAATATTTCTTCTTTAATTTTCAGAGGCTGCATTCAATACAGTTAATAGAAAATGAGCTGCCTGTTCATGAGCCTCACATTTATGCTGTTGAGGATGACTCTGAAAACTTTGTCGACCTGGACCCCATTGACCTGCCCAACTATGAGTTTGATCCTGAGCTGCTCTCAGATCTTGGACCAGTTTTTAAGCATCTGGCTTCAATCTGTAACCCAGACATGCCCTCAAAAACAGAAGTGATGAAGAATGGGACCAGATAGTCTATAGATATCGATAGAGATTTTGGCTCATGTTGACTCATTCTCATAGAAGAGTGGTCCTTCTGAATAGAAGGATTAACTGTTGAAAAAAAGAATGGGGAGATTAAAAGGATTGTCCTAGATTGTCGAACTGGTAAATTTGAATTGGGATTAGAATTATTGTTTGATTGGAATTTATTTTTTTTATTGTATTAAAATGATTGGATTGTTTTCCTTTCCAGAGGAATAGTTTGTGGAATTTCTGTCAAAAATTCTTGAAATGGCGAACAGTCAGATGTTTGACTGTGGTTATCATTCATGCAAGTGGCTTACAAGTCTTAAATCTCAGCACTTACAATCGAAGAAAGTTTGATTCACACAGACAGACTGAATATAAAGTGTCTTTTTCCACTACAAGAGATGCCATCTTCAAAGACACATTTGAAGATGGCATCTCTTGTACTCAGGGATACATATATTAGCATCGTATCCTTATTAATCTTTTCTCAGAGGTGAAATGATCAGTAGTTTTTTTTACTTAAGTAAAAGTACTGCTACTAAAGTACTAAGAAATATGAGGACTCAAGTAAGAGTAAATAAGTAGTTTGCCAAAAACTACTCAAGTAATTGTTACAAGTTACTTTATGAAAATTATATTATATATGGTATACAGTATATGCTTCCATTTTTAGAACACAAAGACATTTTTGTTCTTGAAAGAAACTGATGCTTCCTTTCACCAAGGATGCATTAAATGTATCAAAAATACTGTAAAAATCATTAATTGCCAATATTATTACAGTCTGAAATAATTGTTTTAAGTGTATTATTATAAGTGTAAGTGTTAAAAAAAAATTTTTTTGCCAAACATATACTGTCACCAATTCCTTACAAAAGCATTGTAAAATGCTAATATTGAAGACAATTTTCTTATTATTAGAACAATTGAAATTGCTTGTTCACCATGCGGAAGTTACAGTACTGTGGGTTTTCCCTATTTGCTGAAGTATTGTGTCCTTACAAGTTGCTTTACACTTGCAAGTCAAATTTTAGTTTTAAAAAGAGGCCAAAAGAAATATTTCTCCTGAAATTCTAGTTTAATATATTCTATTAAAGTCTATTGTTTTAGAGAGATGAAGGCTATTCCATGCTGTTTTGAAAAAAGTATCTCTAACCAGGATAGAGAGAGAAATGGATGGCCAGATGGACAACAAAAACAAGTTTGCATCAAAGTAAATCAAAATCTTTAGTTTGAGAAACAGACTCCTCACAGGTCCTAATCTAACAGCTTCTAAATGCCAAAGACCTGCATTGCTGCAAGAGAATTCTTGGACAAATAGACAATTTTAAGAATACAACATTTATTTAAATAGAAATAGCCATTTGTAACATTCTCTAAACTACACTATGTGCATTGTGACTGAAACACATTCCTATTTATGGTTAATACTCATATAATGCAAAATCATAGAGGAAATATATCCTCTTTGATATTTCAGGAATTATCCAGATATGGAAAGAGATTATTAAGCAAACTATTTTCAACTCCTACATGCCAACAAAATAAGGCAAAAATAAACATTTCAGTGTTTAGTGAGAGATATGATTGATTCAAACACTAAAAGTGGATGTTCTGTATATGATTATTGTATTACGGTTGTAGTAAGAAAGTCTTAATTAACATTATGGTTATTTAACATACTGAGATATTATTAAGTAAATTGTAGAATGTGGTTACATTATGCTTTGTGATTTATCATACCTTCTGTATATCAAATCCATCCCTTGCACACTTTTGGCCTCTAGCGGGGAAGGGTTTTCAGACAGATAAACAGCAGCACAGGACAGGGTAGTATAGTTCAGCACAGTGAGCAAGAGTGTTACCCGCTTGGACAGTTTATATTTAACAAGAGGGGTGAACGGTTACAGAATTTAACGCGGGAGTACAATGTCGAAGTGATGCAGATTGATAGAAGCAGAGTAACTATATATTCAGCTCTCAGATATTATTAATAAAACACGAGAACTCATTGCGTGGCCATTTTTTGCCCCCATATTTTTAATTTCAGGGATGTTTTTGTCAGTTTCGGTGGCATTTTTGCAGCAAGTCCCCGTAAATTTTTCTTAGGTATTTAAAAAGTTTGTTTTAGACATACTATATAGTAGCAAATAAACATGATATCCTCATATATACTGCAGTTTATGCATGCTGCTGTGCCCTGCGGGCTTCCATCGTGCCTTGCACAGTGCATATTAGTTTATAACAGATTTAGCACTTATAACATTTTGTTCCCAAATATTCCGAAATTGTATATTTTTTTTGTACTTTGTAATTTTGATGAAAAATAATTATAGCGAAGTTTGAACATTTCATTTAAAAAAAATGTTGCATTCTTTCAAATGTAATTTTGTTTAAATATGTTACATGTATTGGAACATACTGTGTGCATCGAATGTTTTGTTGCCTTTGACTTATTATTTACAAACTAACATGTTGAAGAATAATTGGCCTGTCTGTGATTAAAGGACTTTCAAAAGCATTTGAGTGTCCAGAAATTTTATTTTAAGACTTTGAAAGATCTTACATAGCCTGAGAAAGGTACTTGGTCTACCCAGAACACATTTGCTAGAATATTACAGAAAAATGACTGTATTACAGAAATTAGCCCGGTAGGTATTGTTTCGGATGCGGGATGTACAGAGAGCAACACACACACCTTGGTTCTGGCTGTAGAGCCAGCAGGGCAATAGGGTGATGGTTTGGCGGCATACTCGCTCAGCAAAGCAAAACCAGTCTCCCGTTTCTGTTAAAGTTTCCAACATGTTCTCCCCACTCAGAGACACCCCCACTGAGAAGCCTGTTGAAAGCATCCTGGTTATAGGAGATTACATTGTAAGGAACATGGAAACAGAGACTCCATCCACCATTGTAAAATACTTGCTGGGAATGAGGGCATCTCACATCAGATCAGATTTAAAAGTGTTGATGTGATATGGTTCTGTTTGTAGGCAATGAAAGAGCAAGGAGACAGCAAACAGTTATTTTCTCCGCACAATCAGGTCCAAACAGAAAACAGCTCTCAATGGCCAACTCAAACAGGGCTTATGGAACTATAAAATGCAGGATCTTTATTAAAAAAAAAATCTAAGCATATTACTCCAGCCCTCAGGTCTTTAATCTGGCTTCCAGATACATTTCTTATTGAACTATTACTTGTTTATATATAAACCTAACAGATCTCTCAGATCATTAGTATCAAGTCAGTTAGACATACAGAGGGTTCACTCAAAACTAGGTGAGACAGCGTTTAGCTATTATGCCACCCACAGCTGGAACCAGCTTCCAGAAGAGGTTAGATGTGCCCCAACAATTATATCCAACTACTGTTTAGCTGCGCATTTTCTGACTGAATGTGAGTGCAGCGTAGTTCAAGCGGGAAGACTAGCAGCTGTACATCATCACACCATTAGCTGGGTAATTCCTAGCCAATCGAAGGTAAGCAATTGCTTTATAAGTCTGCTCACAATCTATCACATTGCTGTTTCAGTGTGCTAACACGTCAACCTCAACCACCCCACCACCACCAGTTGAGCCCCGTCCCGCACGGGGTAGGCTCCTCGCCCCTGCCTCCTATCTCCGGCAAGATATGATGGTTCCGAGTACAACTCCCTCGGACCGCCAGACGGGGCCTACGCCAAAGAGAGACATTACTTTTCTGTTCTACATTTATCAAATAAATGGCATCTTAAACCTCACTCAAGCCTGTGTCTTCCCAATAGAAGTATTTTGCTGCAATTTTTTGCTTTTGTCTTTTTCATTTTAATTATTTTGTATCTCATCTACTTGTAATGCATATTGAACCTACAGAGAACAGTCAGTCAATTCTCTCTCATTTGATTATTGCAAAACCTGACTCTGAGTTTTTATTCTTCAATATCCATATTGAGGACCCAGCTGTCGCCCCTACATCTTATAGTGGAAGAATTCGGGCAATTATACTAGTGTAAACTTGATCAACCAACAAGAATAAGACAGGTAGATTTTATTATTTTGTTAGAGATTGCCTGGTGAAGAGATTGAGTGAGGCACTTCTGTTAATACCTGAATAAAAGAGGCATAAGACACCCCGCACTCTGTACATAGAGTAAGGGGGAGTGGTTCTGACAGTCCACTCTCATGTTCTTGTCCTCGGAGTCTTTATTAAGAATCTAGCTGTGGCTAGATATCACATCCGGATGTAGTTGTATCTTGATTAGAATGTGAGGATGTCCTTGTGACATCGGAGACATCCGCAGAAGAATGACGCAAATAATTGTCTGCAGACTTTGAATGGGGAAACCTTGTCTCTCTCGGTGTCTCTACTCAGACAGGGGCACCCTGAGTTTAGGAAAAGATAGCTAGCAGATTCTTGTAGTTCAGATTAGATATACATTTGTTTTTTATTTTCTTGTTTTATATACAGTGTAGGCATTGGTACACTAAGATCGTCTTTGAGACTAAAATGAAAAGAAAAGAAATGTAATAATGATTTGGATAATTTCATGTTCTCTGCTTTTTCAATTAGCTGAAGTTGTGCTCTTAATACCTGTTCTCCTGATTTGTATGCTATTTTATTATTTTATTTTATTTTAGTATAACTTTTTCTCAATGCGTGTATTACTTTTTATTCTTATATCATGTTCTTCATGTTTTATTTTTTGTATGTATCTTGTATTTTCTTTAAAGTTTACATGTAAAGAACTATGAATTGCCATTGTGTATGACAGTGAATCCCAACCCTATTCCTGGAGGCCCCCCAACTCTGCACATTTTGTATATCTTCCTTTTATGGCATACCCAATTCAGGTCTTGGAGTCTCCACTAACGAGTTGAAGCAGGTGAGTTTGAATAGGAAGATATCCAAAATGTGCAGTGTTGGGGGGCCTCCTGTAACGGTGATGGGAACTGGTGTAAGAAATGTGCTATACAAATAAACTTGCCTTGACTTGCCTACCCAGATAGCAAGGTGAAGTTGATAGATTTTTAAATTTAGTTGTGATTGAAATTTCAATGTTACACGTATGTTAGAACAAGATTGAAATTTGGATGTAAGCTAACATCACACATAGGTGGTGACAGTGACATTGAACTAACTTTGATTTGCAGTTAATGACCACAAGATCATTCCTGCTTCTCAATACTCTAATTGAAGCTTTCTGGTAAATGAGAGAACACATGCATTCTTTAAAGAAGTTTATTAGTTGAACCACCTGATGCACACACAAATTCTCTGGCTTGACATCAGTCAATGGTGCTCATCTATCTTATTTTTCTATCCAATTTATTTTACTGGTTATAACATATTTAGGGATGTAAAGCAATTCTGAATCATTAACATCATTCTGGTCTTAACATCATGAGACATATGTCCATATGCATAATTTATTGCATGACCAATGCCAATATACACTAAACAGTCAATTCTTAAATGAATTATTGCAAACATCATAACAGATTGGTACAACGGTTGACGGTGGTGACATTATTCTATCATTCCCACAACTAAGACATACTTCCATGTGCATCAAACGAAAACACTCACTTTTAAAGGCTGCTATCTCATCAGTGGCAATGAGTTGCAACTGTTATTAGTGGGCTGGGCTTCGACAACAGGAGTGTGCGTTTATTTAATTAAAGGTATAGTTCACCCAAAAAAGAAAATTGGCTGGTAATTTTTAAGGCCATCCAACAGTTTTTCTTCATCAAAACACAATTTAAGACTTTTAGGATTTAATTTCAGGCCTCCTTTAAACAGTGCAAGGGAATGTATTATTGATTTTTTTGATGGTTCAAAATGCAGATTTAGGGTGCATCAAAATAATCCACACGACTCCACATGACAAATAAAGTTCTTCTGAACCCAAACGATAGATTATTTTTAGAAACAAAACAATGCGTATCTACTTTTTAACTTCAAATATTCGCTTCCGTACATCTGTGTAATTCGCGCTCATGAGGGGGATGACATAAGCTGTTGGTATGGTCACGCCTCACGAGGAGGCAAGAAGCGTGTCATTGTTTACAAATAAGACACCATCCAAAATATGCAGGACATTGGGTCCCTAAAACCGGACTAGCCTACAAGATCGATTGTCAAAAAATTTAATTACGTTCCGGTGATATTAATCTTAGTGCAGTTTTTTGTTCTGTTTTAGATGACTTGATTCAGCAAATGTGTGTGTGTGTGTTTTACTGTTATTTCTTTTGTGATTAAGATAAATAAACTGTACAAATACAAATATATATATATTGTATTAATTGTTTTTTACAGTAGGTGCTCTTAAAGACACCTCTGCTTAACTTTCTTTAATACGCCCGCGATTTACAAAGATATCTCATAACACATAATTACAGTTATTGTGAGATTATGTTGAGATTTTTATTTATTTTTATTTAACTATTTTAATTTAATTATTACAATTTCTCCCCATTTTCTGGATGACCAAAAGGGCACCTTTAGTTTTTTGACCAAAATGGGTGCCACTGCTGGCCCCATTCTGTGCAAATCAGTGATGTGTACTGCCCCACACGTTGTCATAAAATATTGGATTTATGTTATGGGACTCTAAGGGATGCTGTGACAAGGAGGAGGGCGTGGACGGGCCGTGAGGACGCACGCGCAGCGCTGAACTGTCCTAATCAGCCAGGAGGGAGATAAAGATGACTTGGGGGCACCAGTTCGAGAGAGAGAGAGAGAGAGAGAGAGAGAGAGAGAGACACATGTGGCCGCTGAGTGTGTGTGAATGTGTGTTTAAGTTGATTTATGTCATTTAAAGTTTCGTTGACTACTCAGTTGGCTCCCAAGTCCTCCTTGCCCCCATCCTTACCCGTTACATTGGTGCAAAAACCCGAGAAGGAGGGGGGATGCGCTGTTGTGGAGTCGGGCGAGCAAGTTTTTCTCTCTCTCTCTCTTCTTTCTCTCTCTGTCCCTCCTCCAGACTCTTTCCCTCATCCCTCTCAAGGACAAGGAGGAGGGTGTTGCTGGGCCTTGAGGACATGTGCTGAATTGTCCTAATTAGTCGGGATAAAGATGAGCTGGAGTCACCAGTTCCAGAGAGAGAGAGAGAGAGAGAGACACACACACAGTGTGTGTGTTTGTGTGTTTAAGTTGATTTATGCCATAAAAAGTGTTGTTGCATCTCTCTCTATCTCTATGCGTCATTCTCTCTCGACTGCAGCTCTGGTTTAGGCTTTATTCTTCGCCCGCCAACACCGCAATCACCAACAGCTGAGCGAGATAATTCTCTCCAGGTATCCATCCTGGCCTCACTCCGCATGGTTGTCGCTCAGCCCCACCCCGCTCGCCACATACCCCCATTGCCCGACTCAGGCCGGGGTGGTTTTTCCCGCCTCCGGGAAACAGGAACAGGGGAAAGAGAGAGAGAGAGAGAGAGAGAGAAAGAAAAACAACTTGTCGTCTCCCCAACACACCACCCACCCAGTCTTCAGCCAGATGGAACACCTCTGTGAGTGACGGCACTGGACTCGCTCAGCCATCCCTTTCGGTAGCCTGGTGACTAACCGCTCTAGTACCACCAGATCGTGTATCCTCGGCATCAAGGTGTTGAGCCACTAGCAAGGTCTCCTGGAGAGTGTGGTCTTCCTCCAAAGTCCTGGGTATCAGTACCAATGTGACAAATGTCTTTAACACTCTGAAGGAGACAGGAGCCGAGCAAACATTTAGACACTTTATTGTCAGCACTTTTCACTGTAACAAAAACATTCAACACTTCTGCTATTCAGCAGCATGAACACACATTAACGAGGTGCTTTTTAGCTCAACACAGACACACATAGTTTTGTTGTGTCTCTCTCTCTCTCTCTCTGAGTCTCTCTCGGCTGCAGCTCTGGTTGCAAGCTTTATCCTTCGCCCGCCAACAGCGCAATCACCAACAGCTGGGCGAGATTATTCGCTCCAGGTTTCCATCCCAGCCTCACTCTACACCATCGTTGCTTGGCCGTGCCCCATTCGTCACAGATGCATAAACAACTTTTTCCAGGCCCCATATTGGGTTTACTGATCATAATGTGGTTTTACTTCAACCATTATATAAGCATGTGCTACAGGAAGAAAGGCCAGTCAGCGGATCTGTTCAAAGAAGGACTTATGAGAACATTTCATGTCTAAAAGGATGCTTTGATTGTACTAACTGAGAAATGTTTAAAGACTGTTGTAATGATAATGAGTCGACCGATGTAGTCAGTTCCTCCGTTTACTTTTGTGAAGAACTTTTGATTCTTATAAATAATATTAAAATATTAAAAACAGTAAGCCCTGGGTGACACAATCTTTTAAATGTTTTAAACAAAAAGAAGCTAGGTTCTTTTTTTTTTAATCATCGTACAACTTTAGGCAAGAAACAAGTAAATAGGGAGGTGAAAGAGGAAATTAAGAGCAGAAAGCTCAAATATAAGTCTTCAGTGGAAGAGAAGCTCGCTAATGGCAGTATTCAGTCAACTTTGAGAGGAATTAAGCTATGACAGGGACAAAAAGTAAAGAATTTGTCTAAATTACATCTGTTAATTTTATTACTGGAAATTTAGACATTGCAAATGGATTGAATGATTTTTATTTGAGTTTTGATAAACAGAACTTTGGTAATGAGTGTTTCCATATGTTCCTTCCATTGTTAAAACACAAGATCAAGTTACAGTTGATAAGGTTTCAGTTCTTTGAGTATTACAAACTGTCATACACAATAAAAGCTTATGGCCAGACTTAAGTTAGCAAAAGAGCTTTAAAAAGTTTTGCTAGTCAGTTATGTGACATCAGTCATTTTACAGTCATTTTTCTACACCTTCAGAATGTTCCTGCTATGTGAAAAAAGCTACCATTGTTCCAATGCCAAAGAAAACTAATACTAGACAAATCAATGATTTTAGATCTGTCTCTCTCACATCACTGTTAATGAATTGTTTTGAAAGAATTATTAAAAATTGTATTATGAATTACACTAGCCACAGGCTAGATCTTATATTATTATTCTTTCTTATACATTATTACTCATTTTAATTTGGGGGGGGAAAAAAAAAAAAAAAAAAAAAAAAACTTAATTGTTTAATACAATTCAGCCACATATTTTAAAGAATGTTGTCTGATTTCCACATTCCTAAGAGTCTTGTAGGTTGGATTTCAGATTATTTAACAAAAAGATCTCAAAGGGTGTGAGTAAATGGAAAATATCCAAGGAGCTTTTCTCCTCGACAGGTTCTCCAAAGGGCTGTATACTTTAACCGCTGTTATTTATTCTCCATAATGATAGATGTAGAAGTCAATAAGTGGATGGGTATATTATTAAATATGCAGATGACACAGTTATTCTTAGTTTCTTAAAATAGATGGAGAGTGAACATGGACCTGTTCTGAATTATTTATTTATTTTTAGATTGATGTGAAACATATTTTTTTAGAAATGAATGTGGGTAAAACTAAAGACATAATAATAGATTTCAACAAACGTATTAGTACCTGCATTTACACTACAATAAAAGGAAGAGAAGACCCATTCTCACTGAACATGCCACACAACTTCTTGTTCAGTCACTTGTCATACCTACACTGGACTACTGTAATGCTCTCATTGCAGGCCTCCCTGCATGTGCAATTAGACTCCTGCAAAGATTAGACTCTCTCTCTCTCTCTCTCTCTCTCTCTCTCCTCTCTCTCTCCCACTGTCGCAAATTGTTAGCCTTTCCCTCTCTTTTTAAATATTATTATTGTTGTGGTGTTTCCCTCCCCTTGTCCCCTCCCAGATCCAGAAAGGCAGGGATGACTTGCCGGCAGACGGGGCCGGAAGGGCAAGGAAAAGAGGGGGGATGTATGTCATGCTGGGGGCTCCCCGGCCTGAAAGAACAAGGGAGGAATGTGGCAGGGCGGAGGGTAACATCAGGCCAAGCTCTACCCCTAAACCTAACCATCACACAAACATGTGCTAAGAAAATGCTAAGTTAAAAGAGAAAAAAATATTAGAAAACATTTACAAAATTGATACGTCTTTCTCAAATTCTCGAATAAGGTATTTAAAAGCACAATCTGACACCAGCCTTTTTATCTTTAAATCATTTTGTGGAGTGTTCCAATCACAGGGGGCAGCATACCGAAAAGCTTGTTTCCCTAATTCTGTTCAAACAAATGGAACCGAAAGGGTACAGAAATTCTGGGAACGTAGGGAATACTTTACAGCAATTTACTGTTGGATAAGAGAACAGAGATGTGATGGCAATAAGCCCAAAATTGATTTTTTAATGAACAGATACCAATGCTTTAGTCTACATGAGGACAATGAGTGCCAAGTGACACTATTATACAACTCACAATGATGAGTAGTAAAGTTACAATTTGTTATAAATCTAAGTGCACCATGATAAATAGTGTCTAATGAACGTAAAAGACATCTCCATAATCAAGCACAATGACCTGTAATAAAATAATTGCCATCTTTCCTTTGTAGCACAATCAGATTTGACTATGGCAGCATGAACAGGTTTGACATTATGTTGGAGCATCATTGCAAAATCTGACACTTTACAATTCACATTACAATTTGACACTTTAAAAAAAAGAAAAATCTACAATTTGACAAATAATTGTTTTTTATAATGCCTAAAAATGTATCCAATGCATAACTTGTGATAATATCTAGAAATTAAATTTGTTACATAGAGCACTGAAGCCATCTAATTTGGCCATAGTTGTTATTTCATTTATTTTTTTAATTATTATTATTCCAGCAGATGTCACCTGAGACCCCCAATGCATTACAAATTGGGATGTTTTAACACTAAAGGTTTTTATTGAAGTGAAAATAACAAACACATTGCTTAATTTATGTGAACATGAATGGTGTAATTTAGAGCTAAATAATGTATAAATACCATAAAACCATTAAATACCATTTGACCATATTAAATGATTCTCATATCCTTTCATTTGAAATCATCCCTTCAGGTTGGTGATACAGAGCTCCAAAATGTAGGACTGCAAGAGCTTCAAGATCTTTTGTAGTAAATGCTGTGACAGTTGTCAATGTTCACCAGAGGTATAGGAGATGATAAAGAAAGTTGTTTATATCATTTCCAATTTTGTAGTTGTGATCTGTATATGCTTTATTTGTTTTATTCTGTATATTGTTTGTATGTTGGTGTTTGTCATCAGATGCTGCAACAGAAATTGCCTTTGGAAGGACAATAAAGATTTACTATCTAACTTGCAAACTGTAGACAATAAATTAATTGTCAACCAAAGTCTTCATCAGCCAAATAACAAATTACATCTATGTGCACTTCCACAGTCAATTCAGGATGAATTTCAAAGACTTGGTCCCTAATCTTACAGTTCCTTCAAAATCCTTTAGTTAAGACATAAACCACCAACATTCACTTAATTTATTAATGTAAACCATGACTTGTATTACACATAGATAACTAATATTGTCATTAGATTCATGATGTTTAGTCAGAGGGGAACTGCAAGCCAAGTTTCCCAAGATCCCAAGGGAAAGTTCCTCTTTGACAACATATCCAACCTTTTCACTCACAACATGTGAAAGCGCCCTCTGTCTGCTTCTATGAATGTAACAAATCATAAACCGTTGTTCACATGCTACTCATGCTATTGCATTATTTATATTGGTATATGTTTTCCAACTGAATAGAATAAATATGAAATTAAACAAATGGCAATAAAATGCAAAGTAATCTCTTCAGTAATCAAAATACTTTTTGAAAGTAATTGTATTCAGATTATTGATCATGATTTCAATTGTTACTGTACAGGAATTCAGCTACTAATATTTTGTATTTTAAATACACCATCCCATTACATGAATTCCCTTACTCCCCAACCCTGTTTATTGCTGCCAATAAGATTCTTTGTTCATTGAATTAAAATTTTTGACATATTGACACATACACTTTCATAGACAGCCATGAATTCATCTTTTTTATAATTAGTAGGAACCCCTGATATTTAGACTCTTTTGACGCCATTTGATTGATGCTCTACAAATCATACAACTCCACAACCACAAAGCTATGTGTTGCCATTAGAGGGTGTTGCTACCAGTTCAGGACACTGACTGGAATGAGACCAGGATTCAGTGCATTCCAAACAACTGCAATCCCAATTTTCTCCACTTGGGAAGGAAGTCCACTCAGCATTCTTTGTCTTCTGCCCAGTTGCGGAGCTACGGGGTGGCCAGGGGTGGTCGTGGCCACCACTCGCAATTGCTGATTTAGCCATTTTTTGGCACAATTTAGTTCTTTAGAGGTGAAATCATCTCTGTACAAATATACAAACTTAACATGTGTGCACACCAAGGTTGCCAAACCTCTCCGTCCTGGGTGTCATTTTATCCAACTCCTCATGGCTCTATGACTGCTATGGCTTCAAAGACACATTCTGCAAGAACTAATCTACCATTTGAGAAAACTGATTGGTTATTTTAGTATAGACATTCAGGCCTTGAGCTATCCACTACTAACCCTATTTTAATTCTGCAGCAGTTGCTTGTGCCCAGCAGCACTGATTCCTGGCACAGAAAGGCCATCACTGTTACTGGAGCAAACTACACACACATTCATCTACATATATGTACAAATTGCGGAAGTCTAAGAACAAGTTTAAGCCTTGGACACATGAAACCTTGTATCTTGTCAATGGTAGCGCAAAAACATCACTTGGACTGGTGGACTTTTTTGTAAGTATACTTCCCATAATGTCTAAAATAATAGAGAAGTTGGTTGAAAATCAGTTAAAAACCTGTCTAAACACTGTTCAACATCCTCTTCACCTTATGCAATTTGGTTTCAGAGAGAACCATTATACAGAAAAAGCTAATTGTTATTTTGTAGAAGAAATTAAAAACATGCTTGACAAGGGGGGAGTGGTTGGAGCTATATTTATATATTTGAAGAAACCATTTGATACAGTTAATCATGATATATTGCTGTCTAAATGATCAACACATAATATATCTCCAAATACAATACAATGGAGGTCTACTGTATCTGGATTATAGACAACACAGAAATATGGAAAAGTGTCTTCTCTTCTTAACTGTTCCATAGGGGTTCCTCAACGATCCATTTTAAGTCCCTTGTTGTTTAGTATATACATTAATGATTTACCATCTGTCATTCCATGAGTTAAAATGCAGTGACCTGGTAAAACTGATCACAGCATCTACACAACTCAGGATCTGCCCATCAAAGACCATGCTGGATAAACAATCCTTAAAAATTTAAGGGACAACTGGAACAGATGCTGAAAGCTGGAATTGTAAAGCCATAGTACTCTGCCTGGGCCTTTCCGGTTGGGATTGAACCGAAAAAGTGATGCACTCTTGCTTCCACACATCTTAGACATTCTTGAATCTCTGGCTGGATCTACTGTTTTTCTTCTGTTGATTTGAACAGTGGCTATTGGCAGTACCTATGTACATTGTGAGCAAGGCCAATACTGCTTTTATAACTGAATCAGTTTCCTTTAAACCATGTGTTTATTGACTTTTCTGGACATAACCAATGGTGTAGTGGGAGCTGTATGAATTGTTTAATATAATTAATTTGCCAAATGTTATTATACTTTAAATATTGTATATCTTAGTTGTACTGTAACTATACATAAATATTAAGTATTTGTGGTCCATAATGTGTGGAATGTACTGTTTCCCTACTAATAAATATACATTGAAATTAGATAAAATGCTAAGAGAGAAAAAGCCCCATTGTCATAAATGACATTTGATATGATCACAGGACAACTCAGTGTTAGGAATAAACTTGGATCTCGTTGTAATCTAGAGTACAACACTTTTGCCATCCAGAATTCCTTGGGCCATTCATAGTGCATGCCCAGTTGAATGCAGTTGGGAGTCCGTGCCTCTGAAGACTTCATGAAGGGAGGAGAAAGAACGACAACACACAGAGTGCTTCTATTCAATATACTCAATGTTTATTACTGCAAGCATGTTATTTATATTCTTCATGAGACAAAGAAAAGGCAAAAAAAGGTGTAGTGACAGCAAGGGCTTGTTTGATTAAGGAGGGGAAACTTGGTAAATGGGAGAGATAAGGAAACATGAATGTATATCAATGACCCAGACGTCTCGTTACTTATAGATCTGACCTAGATCTGAAAGGGGAACTAGAAACAGAGGAACGGACAGAAATGGCTAGCTTCCTTGCACGCCACCATGGGGTGCCTCTGAGGTCAACATAGCACACATACATACAGAGCAGGAACAAGGAACAAAGCACAAAAGTAGCAGTCAGCATACATGATTTCATATTATTTACACTCAGTTAACTTGGCAAGCACAAGCGTGGTCAGAATTTATACATTTTAAGAGTATATTAATATGATTTGCACTGTTCACACATCAGCATTTTTCTGTAAACACCAGAGATGTCCTGCCCCCTGTTCTGAAACCAGGGGTGTAAAATAATTGAGCAAAATACTTAAGTATTATTTTGGGGAAATATAAATATCACTTATAATATATCTTATTTTAAATTATTTTAAATATCACTATATAATATAATCTCAATTTAGCTTAAACATCTTTTGACTATAGATAATTATAGAAAAATATAGAAATATAGAAAAGTTAATATAGAAAAATATATATATTGTAGAACATCTGCCATCTGTGTTACAGAACAATCACAAGAAGACATCAACCTGTATCCACTACAAATCATCAAACCAATGGTCGATGTCCAGGACTGTCTGTAGAGCAGCTGATTAAACTTTTAAATAAACGATCTTCCTAAGATTTCAAAATGAATCTGACAATATCTCATGCAATTATACATTTGCATAATAACAAGAAATGTTGACAAACTGGCCAACAGCAATTATGTCTGTAAACAGTAAATAAATAAAACACACACATGCTGCAGTAAGTGAATACCAATTTGTGAATTAAAGTTAGTAAATAGGGTCTTGCTAGCGAATCTCCAGCTTAGTTAGCCAAAAGTCGGCTGCAGTCATTTAATGTGTGTTTGCAATGAGAAACAAAGTTCCTCGTTGCCGTTAATAATTTGAATCCTCCAACTTGCCGTAGATACTTCAAACACTATAGAGGAGGAGTTATGTACATGAGCAAATGAATGTGCTAATTAAGTTGCGTGAGGCGCTAAAATATCACGTGTTAACTTAACGTGTGAAGGCGTACAGAATTGATGTAAAGCTAACGCTGTTTGCTTAACGCCTTGCAGTGTTTTCCATATTTTTGGCTCAAATGTCGACTCACATGCTCTTCATGACTCTTCCCCTGATCCTTTGTATAGCATATGCAACACTCTATCAGTTGAGCTACAGCACAATTTGATCACACTTAAACAAGCTTGTAAATGTAATTGGTTATTTAATGCAAACATTAAAATGAGTCATGCGCTATAGTTAAACCGTTTATATAGCTGCCTTATAGCTTTTTGCCAGGAACCGAGCAAAAAGTAGGTTTTTATGAACTGATAATCTGCCATTGTACTTGTGATTTGAGTGAAAGGTTATAAAAGTCATTGTTGTTTCAGTGCCTGTAGTGTTTCTACCATTCTACCAGGAAATTGCCATGTTATGTACAACAGGCCACATAAAAATTATTTTGCAAAAATCTTGTTGTTGTAGCATGATTTTATGAACAGGTTGCAAATGCCACTGTGGGAGAAATATTACAGTCATCAGAGACAGTAAAAAGGCAACTTAACAAAAGTGTTGGTGATCCACCCTTCAAATGGTTGGCTTTAACAAAGGAGGTCTATGTTGGAATACTTTCATTATGCTTATTTATTTATTTATTTATTTATTGCCTTTTTTGTGCTTAAGTTTTGAACTTTGACAGCCCCAGTCTCCATTTGCCTTTATACACATATACGTACAGTACTGTGCAAAAGTTTTAGGCACTTGTGAAAAATGTTGCATAGTGAGGATGTCTTCAAAAAATAATGACATAAATATTGTCCATTTATCACTTAATGTCAAACAAAGTCCGGTAAACATAAAAAAAGCTTAATTGATATTCAATGTTTACAACCTTTAAAACAGCACCAATTCTCCTAGGGACACCTGGACACAGTTTTTCTTGGTTGTTGGCAGATAGGATGTTCCAAGCTTCTTGAAGAGTTCGCCACAGTTCTTCTATCGATTTCGGCTGTCTCAATTGCTTCTGTCTCTTTATATATTCTCAGACAGAAACAATGTTCTGTGGGGGGCTTTGTTCTTCTATTCTAATCTTTTCTATTTGCAAAAGTAATGCTTAACATTTATATATCCTATTGACACACTAAAGCTGAAGATATAAATAACCAACTTAAGACAAATGCTTTTGTGAAACATCTTATGTGCCTTTTGCACAGTACTGTACATTTTGATAAACAACTCCTTTTGTGTGTTCTGTAATAAATACATGTATTTATTTATTTCAGCAGAAATTCGGCAGTTTGTACAGGAGTCTACTGCTCCATATACTGTTCATGCAGTGAAAGTTGTAAATGTTTTGGACAACATGAGGATGAGTAAATGAAGACAACACTCTGAATCGGAATGTGTTGTTCTCCGAGTCAGGGGTTTTCAATCTGGGGTCAGGGCGGAGACCCCCAGGGGTCTACAAGGTGGTGCTAGTGGGTCTGTGAAAACTTTCTGAGGAAAAAAAAAAGTGTATACAATGTTGACATGACAAATTATGAGATTAATTGGGATAATTTTACTCTAATGACAGCCATGAGAAATAAAAAATTTACAAATAAAAAATAAAAATCAGCATATAATTTGATATAGCATATTATTAAAAATATTTGAAATAAGGGTTGCAATATTCTATTCTCTTTTAAGATACTTTGAAACCATGTATTTATGTTAAAACCCAACATAAATAAATTTGAACTCTAGATTGAATTCAATAGAAGAAAGACACACTGCAAGTAATTATTTTACAAATACAATTTTATTAATTTTTTAATCAGTAAAATGAACATAAATTCTTAAGAATATCATGTTTGTTCGTTTTTTTCCTCACACACACGAAACACTGCACTGCTCCTCCCTGAAGGGGGCGTTTCTACTTCCGCAACTTGTAATTGTATTCGCTGTTGTTTTTCACGCGCAGGAACAGGAAGACGAAGAAGACAGATTTGAACGTAAAATTTTCGAACAAATTTCATCATGATTGGATTGGTGTCTATTCATTCATTTCTGATAAAGCGCATGATGGCAGCCGCCGAAGAAATATTCGACGTTGTCAAAGACAATGTTATCGAGTATCAGCAGGAGATAGAGCGCCTAAAGCAGGAGAACTGTTGTCTGAAGAACACACTGGCTCACAACAGGAACTGCAGCCATGCAGAAACACACAATGGTCAGTAACGCATTCACTTATAAACCAATAATAAAAAATAAGAACTTTATCTCATTTCTGAAAGGAGATTTTTGCGTTCTCTTGTGCTTTAAAGAGAGATAATCAGCGTTTTGAAGTCAGGCCTATTCATTCGATTCAATTCAATTCGTATTAATTTCGTACAATTTTGTTTGTGAACATTTTTTTTAATCATTATTATTTTAAATACAATTGTACACTTACAAAATATGACCATATTATATAATACTTTATAATATTACCGTGTTCTGTGAACATGGTACAATGTAAATATCATGGTAGCAGTACTCTTTCGGTAAAATCTAATGACACTAAAGTAGTTTATTGTAGAGTAGCTTATAAGATTTTTAGGAGAAGATGAATGATGTATTATGTGCTGCGATTTTCAACATTGCTTACAGTACCTACCTTTAGGAATAGTTCACCCTCAAATGAATGTTCTCTCATCATTTACTCACCCTCATGCCATCCCACGTGTTTATGACTTTCTTTCTTCTGCGAAACACAAAAAACATATATTTAAAAAAAAATTTCAGCTCTGTAGGTCCATACAATATACGTGAATGGTTGCCAGAACTTTGAAGCTTCAGAAAGCACATAAATGCAGCAAAAAGTAATGCAAATGACTCCAGTGGTTAAAATCCATGTCTTCTGAAGTTATATGATAAGGGTGGGTGAGAAACGGATCAATATTTCAGTCCTATTTAACTAGGAATCTCCACTTTCATTTCCACATTCTTGTTTTTTTTTTTTTTGGCAGTTTACATTATTTGTGCATATCTCCATCTACTGGTCAGGGTTTGTCAAAGGTGAAGATGTTTGTCATCCACACCTATTACATTGCTTCTAAAGATATGCACAGTGCATTCAGAGTATTCAGACCCCTTCATTTTTTTTTTTTTCACATTTTGTTATTTTGCAGCCATGTGCTAAAAGTATGGTCGTGGTAGCATCAGGGTGTGGGGGTGTTGTTCAGCAGCAGGGACTAGTGGACTGGTCAGGGTTGAAGGAAAGCTGAACGCAGTAAAATACAGAGAAATCCTTAATGAAAACCTGGTCCAGAGCAATCAGGACCTCAGACTGCACTGAAGGTTCACCTTCCAATGGGACAATGACCCTAAGCACACAGCCAAGACAATGCAAGAGTGGCTACGGGACAACTCTGTAAATGTACTTGAGTGGACCAGCCAGAGCCTGAACTTGAACCCAATCGAACATCTCTGGAGAGATCTGAAAATGGCTGTCAACCGGTGGTCCCCATCCAACCTGTCAGAGCTTGAGAGGATCTGTAGAGCAGAATTGCAGAAAATCCCTAAGTCCAGGTTTGCAAAGCTTGTCACGTCATACCCAAAAAGACTTGAGGCTGTAATCGCTGCCAAAGGTGCTTCAACTAAGTACTGAGTTAACGGTCTGAATGCTTATGTCAATGAGATATTTAAGTTTTTTCTTTTTAATAAATTTGCTAAGTTTTGAAAAATCATTTTTTTGAGTGTAGATTGATGTGGGGGAAAAAATAAAGAATTTTAGCATAAGGCTGCAAAACAAAATGTGAAAAAAATTAAGAGTTCTGAATATTTTCTGAATGCAATGTATTTAACCATTGGAGTCGTATGGATTACTTTTATTCTGCCTTTATGTGCTTTTGAAGCTTTAGAGTTCTGGCCACCATTCACTTGCGTTGTATGAGCCTGCATAACTGAGAAATTCTTTAAAATGTTGTAATCAGAAGATAGAAAGTCATGCACATCTGGAATGACATGAGGGTGAGTAAGTTAATGTTTGTGTTTTATTCCTTTAACATTGATTTATTTGTAATTTTTTTGTATCCCTGTTTTACTTTTGCAATAAGAATCTGATTTTCTATCACACAGATGCTCAGAGCACCAATGCAGATGTAGTTCTGCAAGGTCCATTGGATTCAGAACTCTCAGAAATACGAGTGCAGATGGAGGTTGCCAAAGTGGTGTCTCCTGAGCCTATGAGTCAAGCTTTAACCATCACATCTGTCCTCTCAGAAGGTCAGGAACCCAATCAGTTCCTCTTAAACCAGCCAGAGGTACTGGTGAAGAATGAAGATGATGGTTTCGATATGCAATCATCAGTCGCAGATCTTAAATCAGATCTGTGGGTTCAAGCCAGTAATTCAAACTCATCTTTAGAACAACGTAGCTATATAAGTGATGGTCAAGTTGACCTTCCAATAGCTGAACAAGACCTGCACTCTCATGATGAGGTGACGCAAAAAGCACTGCAAAGTCACAAGGACACAATCGTTTGCAATATTTGCAGCAAGTCTTTTTGCAACAATGGTCGCTTGCGAAAACATATGGTAGTTCACCAGAGCGAGAGACCTTTCTGCTGTGATTCCTGTGGAAGACGCTTTAAATCGAAAACACACTTGAAAGAACATGAGAGACTTCATGCAGGTGATTATCGCTACAGCTGCCCAGAGTGTGGAAAGGGCTTTTCTCGGTCGAATCTTGTCAGATGGCACCTTAAGACTGTTCATTGTGATCAGTCTTAAAACTCAAAAAAAAAAAAATAGTTCAATAGTTTAGCACTTAAGTTTCATTACATATTTGTGAATCAAATATTAAAACATGTAACTGAGAGACAATGTTGCTTTTCTTCCAAATCATTTTGTGAATATTATTATATATTATTTTATCACTTTATGGATTGATTGACGGATGGGATGATTATACTTTATTGTTTCTCTAAAGCAGAATTTCCGCCCAACAATAGCAGCAACATTGATAAGAGATACACAGTTACGTTCACTCTGAAATTCAATTCAGCTGAAAATGTGAAAATTAGAACATACGGGGAAACATACGAAGGGTGTCAGGTGGTGTGCAAAGGATTCTATAAATATATGAAAGATGTGTATATAAAATACAATTATACAAATGGCATACAATATTAAACACTTCTCTGTCAGGTTAATGGACCATTAGATTCTGTGAATGTGGCACTGTAGGTATAGCAGATATTGACTTTATTCCAAAACCTACCTTGCTCTCTACTCCCTGTTAAGACTGAAACCTATTTGTGACCTAAATGGAACAGTTAACTAAGGCAGCACCTATGCACGTCTCACAAATATCACCCATCACGTTAAACATATGGGAGAGTTTATTATTACTTATTTTTATTTATCAATTTAAAATCTTGACAAATTTGTTTTCCACCCCACACGATGATGCCTTAAAGTGCTGCTTATTTTTGCAGCTCTCTAGGTTTTTACATTTACTTTTAGCAGATGCTTTTATCCTAAGTGACTTACAAATGCAAGTAGAGAGGAATGTCAGCAGTTGCTGGGTTTACTTCCAGCAATTTTTATGCAAATTTTATATTTGCGCTTAAGAAAATCTGAATGGAAATGCTTGATATGTGCATAAACTCACAATTTGCTAAGCAGAGGTTGGTTTTCTAGAGTTGCGCATAAGTCAAAATATACATTAAGGTAATGGAAACAGTTTATTCACTAAACGAACAGCTGGACATTAAAGTTGGTCTTTACTATCCGCAAGAACAGTTGAGCGAGCTCCCAGGAATATAGAGGCTGGTGGAGTATGGGCATAGCAGCCAATTCAGCCCTCATTAGGAGATATTACAGTTGCACCAATACCACAAATACAACTCTCCCCAAAGCAAGAAGGTCATTCGGCTGTTCCATCATGACAAGACAGCCCACCTCAAGATAATGTGCATGACATAGTAGATGGGGGATGCAGAGCCAGTGACTGTTCTATATGAAAGCATTAGTGCCTTGATATTGATACGAGCAACCATTAGCAGCCAGAGCAGTTCAATGAAGAGCACTGGCTTGTTTAAGACCAAACGCACTGCCACATTTTGAATTGGTTGCAATGGTTTGATTATACATGCAAATGCAAGAAGTTCTGCAAGAAGAGCATTTCAGTAGTCCGGTCTAGATATAACAAGAGCCTGTGCAAGGAGTTGTGTAGAATGCTCAGATTGGAAAGGTCTACACTCCCTAGTGTTGTACAATGCAAATCTGCATGAAAGGGTTGCATTTGCATTGTGATCTATGAAGTTCAACCTGTCACCGAACACAACCCCAAAGTTTCTGGCTGTCCTGGATGATGTAAACATTTGACGAGTCTAGCTGAATGGTGAAGTTGTGGGAGAACGGGAAGCTCCTCCTTTTGCTAGATTGAGATGAAGATAAGGATCTTTCATACAACAAGAAATATCTACCAAGCAGGCAGGAGATCCATGGAGCTACCTAGGATCGTCAGGCTGGAATGAGAGGTGCATTGTCATCAGAGTATCAATGGTAGGAAAACTAATGTACCTGAATGGTAGATCCTAATGATTATGTGTATATGGAGAAGAGGAGGGGTCCAAGCACTGAACCCTTAGGTACCCCAGTAGCTGTTTGGTGGAACTTGGACACCGCTCCCCTCCAAGTTTTTGGAACAGAGTCTTTGTATTGTTTAATGGCAGTTTAGGCAGAAAAGACCTACTGAAGCACACCTTGAATACTAGTGACAAAATGTTCTCTGGGACAGTGTTTTTTTTATTTTATTCTAGTCCTGGGTACTCTTAGCACTTTGGATATCTCACTTATTTAAAGGTGCACTCAGTAACTTTTGTCTTTGTGTCATCTTGGACTTATGCTGACACCTAGTGGTGTGCATGCATTATCTTTTAAAATCTATATTTTTTTAGTTTCAGATACCATTGTAGAAATGTAGTATTCTCAGTCAGCCAAGATTAGTTTAAACAATGAGTGAAAGTGTCAAATAACAGGATGGTTACTGAGATTAAGCGAGTATTATTCGGCTGGTCATGTGATTGTAACATGGCAGCCCCCTTGTGCGGACCCTCTCCATGTAGAATAAAACCTTCATTCCCTACATATATTGCAAAATTACAACTTTAGGAGTTAAACTTTTTTAATGAGGAAAGCATGACTGAGTGCACATTTACATCTGATTCAGCTCATTAGCTGCTAATTTGAATTGCTGTTTACAGGGCCTGCTGTTACAAAGACTGATTTCTAAGGACACTTATTTCAGGAATATCTGTCAGGTAGTAGGGACATTTTTTGTGTGCTATGCCTATATGTCATTTAAATAGTTTATATCACTTTTAAACGGTAAGATTGCAGGGGAAAGCAGTTATTTTTACCCACTAAGTGGTAGTAATGTGTTAACGTTGGTCTCTCCACCTTGATCAGATTAATACTTTTAGGAATTGCTGGGGTTAAACATCCTTTAAAGCACTGACTGAAACAATTCTATTGGGGAGAGACTATCAGGGCAGCTTAAGCAGAAAGTTCTCCGTCACAAATATAAAAAGAGACATTAGTAGGTGAAAATAATTTAGCCTGTAGGTGAGATTCTCTATACTGATGGAAAGCCATGGACATCATCTTAGTCTCTCATTAACAGAATGCCATTACAGAAATAATTTGTTTTATGACGTAACGAACATTGTGTTTTTAACTGAGCATGTTATTTATTGACTTTATTTTAAGAACATTTTTTTTCCAACAGAAAGACAAGCAGAGGTTCGGAACTCCATTGAAGAACCACCGGACTCACAGCTCTCCCAAATGCAAATAATGCTGATGCCAGACAGCATAAACATGGACAGAATTCCACAGCACTCACAGAGTTTAAACAGAACCTCAGTTAATAGAGAAGAGGGAGCTGATCTAAGCATTAACTTGATGGAACAAGTTATAACAGATTATTTTAAGACAAAGGACACCTGTTCTAATAGCTCGGCTCCAAATAAAAGTATTAGCGACCAGGTGATAATTGTACACGATGAACCAAGCCCCCATCCCATTTCTGATCGTGAACAAACAACTGGGGGGTTATCGCACCTGAATTTGGACCTACAAAGTCAAGACACTGAGAAATTTCCTTTCCAATGTGAAATATGTGACAGGCCATTTAAACGTCACCAGAGCCTAAAGATCCATATGTGTGTTCACCAACGAATTAGAAACTACCACTGTAGGGTGTGTGGTAGGGGATTCTATAAGGGCTGTCATCTCAGAGAGCATTTGAGAATTCACACTGGTGAAAAACCATACGGATGCAAAAAATGTGGGAAATGCTTTGTTCAATGGAATCAGGCAAGGGCACACATAATTAAAAATCATGGAGGAGATATGTCACAGTTATCAAAGAAAAACTCCGAAAGCTGTTAAGTTTGATGTCATTATCACTTCTTTGATTGAGTAATTAGAATAGTAATGCTGGTTTTGAAAATCAAATTTGGATACCAAATTATCCATATTTGACATGTTCAAAGAAATCATTCTTAAACTGAGACTTTAATAAAACAGGTGCTGTGGGATGTTTTGCTGGGAATGCACTTGATGTTCACTGATTTTTACATTTACATTTATGCATTTGGCAGACGCTTTTATCCAAAGCGACTTACAGTGCACTTATTACAGGGACAATCCCCCCGGAGCAACATGGAGTTAAGTGCCTTGCTCAAGGTCAACAAATTGGTGGTGGCTGTGGGGATCGAACCAGCAACCTTCTGATTAACAGTTGTGTGCATTAGCCCACTACGCCTCCGCCGTAATCGACCCTTTACACAGTTCCGGGTTTGGAACATGGAAATAAAAAATAATGGAGTGAATCTCTGTATAGCTGCATGGGAGACCAGTATTTGCTTTTTCCACATCTTTCCAAACGAGATGCCAAATTAACTGTCACTCAGTTTATTTGAAATCCCACCACAGTAGTATTGGCTAGCTTTTTTTTTTTTTGTAACCCTTGTGCGACCTTAGGGACATTTCTGTCTTTTTCATTTTTTTTTTTTTTTTATTATTTTGGCTGTGTTAATGCCAATGGCATACATTTTTCCAAAGGTATGTATTTTGGGGGGAATTTTAATTTTTCAACCTCAGTTCCTATAATAAATCTATAATACACTGTGTACACAAAATGGTTACACTCTGGACCTTAAGGGCAAAAATGTCCCCATTGAAACCCATTAAAACTTCAATATTTGATCCCAGTGCCATTAAAGCATAAAATTATTAATTCTATGATATGCTTTTATTCTGGAGCACTGGCTTCAAAATTTAAAAAAAAAAAAAAAATATATATATATATATATATATATTTTTCCCACCAGATGGCACCATTTTTCTCATGTTTAGCCTATGGAGCAAATACATGCTTTTTTCCTGTTTTCTTTTTGCTGTAGTATAGTGCACTGAAGGCCAATTGAATAAATGATGCAGTTAAAGTTGTATGGGTTTGTTGGTATGTATGTCAGATTGTGTTTTGTATGTGTGTGTGTAAAAACTATAGTGGCATTATATAACGAATCTGGCATTTAAAGGGTTAAAATCCTGCATATGATTGAATATAGTTATGATTAGGACTGACGTTGGTTAAAAAAATCAGAAAAGTCAGTGAAAGTGGAAAATAATATTAATATATAATATTTTTAAGGCAGTTTTTTTGACGTGGACATTTTTGTCCTCTGAGTTACGTTTTTTATTGACCACAAGGTTTAAAATAATTGCTAATGACAGGAAAATGTTAAATTTACAACGATCGATAAATTTAAATGATAAAAAAAGAATCTAGATGTATGTTGCTTTATTAAGGCAAAACTGGGTCATCACAATCTGTGAAAATGGTCCATTAGTTAGCTCTCGTATATCCAGTCCTTTAGAGAATCAGCATTAATGGTATAAGAGATATTAGGAAAGTTAATTTGAAAACTAAGGCCATTATTGTAATTGTTTTCATTACACCATATAGAAAAGCATGCTGCCTACTGTAAAAAAATGTTCAATCAGGTCACATACTTGTTTACAGTGAGATTTTAGCAAGTCTTTGTTCTTTGCAAATAAAGCAAAATATTGTAATTTCTCTAATGCTACTGGTATCAAAGATAAACAACTGCTAAACAACAGGACACATCAAGATAGATACAGAACATTTATTAACAAGTAAAAAGCAAAGAAAAGGACATCTTAGAACGCTTTTTAGGGTGGATTAAAACGGATTGGATGACAGCAGACGCAAGCAACCAATCGCTGGATCTGCTCTGAAGGTCATGTGACCGGAGCAGGAAGAGTGGGTGAAGTACGCGGTTCTTTGCTCTGATACACGCGGTGTTTGTGCTGAATTAATTAATGGCACCTACAGGTAAGAAACACGCGCTACCAGAACCTACACAAGGATGCTTTATAAGGCTAGAGAACAACAGTCCAATCACAACTGTTTGCCATTTAAATGAAGCCTAAATAATGCCGGTGTTGTGTTTGCAGCTGGTTAGCGCAGTGTGCTATTATTCGGTGGCGTCAGCTGTTGTGTTCGGGTGCCGCACAGCTCCGCATACGCTTTCCTCTACAGGTGATGTATCCAATCGTGTTCCCCGTCGGATTCTGATCCGTTAGGCTATGCTGTTAAATGTAGTGTATGGTAGGGTAGTGTTGTGCACGTGCAACGCATTTTGACTGCTTAGATTGTTACCTTTGTATTAGACACTTTTCCCTCTATACAGATCTGCTGGGGGGCACAACACTGGCACAGCTGGTAGCGTGTCGCTCATTCAGTCATTACACACAGGCTGTTTCATAATACGCCAGATTAATTCGTCAGGGTCTGTTTTTAGCACGAGTGGTTGCGCAGTATATTTGAGTTTGTAGAACTGTATTTGTGTTTTTTTTCACAGACTGTGATGACGCGTTTTTGCCTTATCAGCGTAAATCTCGCCAATTTATATTATACATGTTTTAAACATTGAGTGTAAATTTAGAACATTGTTTTGTACGAGGCTGAATCCAGCTCCTTATTTGCCGAAATAACCATTCCACCATAAAAAGGTGGGTGGCATATAGGACCTCCCACTTATTTTCATTGGCTGTAATTTTTTTAAAGGTACAGTTGCACTGAAAGTCTGAGGCTGCGGTCGGCTGGTATTTAAATAGACTGTTGAGAGACGTGTGAAATGATTTTCACAGCATCATTTTTAATTGAACGTTTCTATAAAAGCCGTTTGTGACAACGTTTAAGCTAAGGAAGTCTGCACCTTACACAAGACTCATCCATCCCATATTCCATTTTCATGTGACAGTCTGTGTAAAGATGACATTAGACATGGTTTGCTATTGAGATTTGATTTTCTTTATATTTTTATTATCAATCATCTTAACATGTCATGTGTAAAAGTACTCACACTCAGCAACTAACTCAGACTTTTACACGCTATTTTTAAAGGCTTGCTGTGACATATAAAAGTTGATAAAAAGTAAATAATTGTAACATTACACTTTCTTGTAGATATCTTTAATTAAGAACCCAAGAACATCATTGACATTGGTGCAGTATATGTCTACAGCGCCTATATATATAACTAATATTGTAGGCTTTCTCTTATCATAATTTCAGTAGTGTTGGAGTTGTTCTATGCCACCACTATCTCAGATTTATTTGAATATTTGGAATATTGCAGATATTGGCATATATTGCACTTGTGGTTTGAGGATCATATTTCATATCACATCAGAATATGATGAAATTGCTAATTTGGTTAGTTGTTTCCCTCTATACAACCACCATCTCAGATTTTGGAGAATATTTTCAATATTTAGAATTTCGTTAGTCTATTATTTTCTCCGTCCTGCCACACTCTTTATTTTTGAGAATATATTTTACTGTTATGGGCTTTGGATAGGTGCAATACTTTTACCTTTGTTATATTATGTCTTGATTCATATTTATAATGATTCAGCAAAAGATTATTTAATCTTTAATTATGTTAGGCTATTATTTTTCTATCCCACCACGTTTTCAGATTGTCAAGAATATTATCATTCTTAATGTATGCAATTTAGCACTAGGCGTATACTGTAATTTTGATATTGTATTGCTTTGCTGCTAATATTTTACGATTCAAGAGAGTTATACAATACAAGATACATTAACTATGCGCACTTCACATATATGCACTTTAGACATATACTACACCAATATGTTTATGATGTTCTTGGGTTCATAATTAAAACTACAAGCAAGTGTAATGTTACGATTATCTACTTTTATCTACTTCCCTATGTCAGCGCATGGAGTCATATTTATTATAGTCTTTATCATTTTAATAGAATAAAATGCTCTTTCATTTCACTTACATTCTGGAAGGTCAGAATTACATACTGTTATCACGCATGCCACGTTAAGAATATTTGTGTGTCAACAGTCTATTGTAATACCAGCCGACCGCAGCCTCAGACTTTCAGTGCAACTGTACCTTTAAAAAAATACAGCCAATGAAAATAAGTGGGAGGTCCTATATGCCACCCATTATTTTTAAAGGTGGAACAGTTATTTTGGCGAATAAGGAGCTGAATTCAGCCTTGTATGCGTTTTGTGTTAAATTACCCTGGAATTAGTTTTCAAAAATGAATTACTACAGTTGGAAGGAGGATTCGATTACAGCTGCTGAGAGAGTGACGGTACATTTTGCATCTCCTATTTTATTGTCTTAATCCACTGCTCCTTATTTCCTCTTCTGGAAAGTCATTCAAATGTAATAGTGGACTTTTGCTCTTGGAGCAAATGGGTAAGTGAAATTATTATTTGCTGTTATTTTTCCCTGCAAACGTTAACTTCCACATTCCAAAACCTGAAGTGAGAAAAAGGTATATTTGGTCAGCAAAATTAGAAAGGTTGTGTTAAAATAGAGCAGGGTTAGTTAGCCTTCAAGTGCTTAGATTTCTTTTCAGGTGTTATTAGCAAACACTTAAAACACACTGAAATTTCTTGGAGTAGTTTTGCAAAAGACTTAATTTAGGCAATATATTAAACGGAAACATTTCAATAAGGTCCTGCATCTTCCATTCATAAATAATAAAAAAAAGAGGGATATCTTTTGCTTTGTGTTTCAGAATCATTAAACAATCTTCCGCTGTCTGAATAATGCACGGACAGGGAAAACCGGGAAATATCCGACCGTTTTTTAATTGTGCTTTCCAAACTTTTAAAACTCATTGCCTGCAAATAAAAATGTTTTAATGGTCCATATATATTCTTATTATATTTAACTTAGATTCTTATTGCCAACTTATTTTGCCTATATGTTTGTAGGCTACATTTTTAAAATGCACAGATAAGATGTAGCTGACCTATGGAGAGAGAGAAAAAAACTATATGAATGTGAGAAGTTTAAGACTTTGAATGCATTTTCTATCAACCAGTCAACCAACCCTATCCCTTACCATGAAATTAAATGCAGCAGTTTAATGAAAGGAATGTTGTCATGTTGGTTTGAGAACATGTACTGTTAAATCATATTAAGCCTTAAGGGAATATTTGTCTTATAAGGGCGAATTATTCAGTCTTAAGTCAATTATGTTTTCTTTTGAATGTTCAGGTGAGGTTATGTTTGGCTCTGGGGAGCAGGTCTGTGCTGACAACCGTCTGCGCTGGGACCTCACTCCAGAACGGATCCACCAGCTTACTGATGAACTCATTGCCAAGACCAAAAAGGTGTATGACTCAGTGGGCGCTCTGGACTTTGCCAGTGTCGGCTATGAGAACACCCTCAAGGCCCTCGCTGATGTGGAAGTGGAGTACACGGGTACACATTAGTGCTTTCATATCGATGATACAGTATTTGAAAGTGTATGCAAACAATATCTGTGCTGTCTGCAGCATTGTTGTGGACACTACCTGAAAACCAGCAAGTTCAGTATCTGATATAAAGTTTAATGGATACTGTATGTCTAAACTTCAAGAAAGATTTTTGCCTTAATTCAGTCCCAAACAGTTTAACTAAACTGTTCAATCAAGGGGTTAAAATACTGTGCTTCACGATCACTTTTGTAAGCACTACAAAAAAAGTCTGCGTGTGCAGTAAAGCTGTACGTAATGCTATACACCACTCAGCACTTTCACATAATGATACGCTGAGCAGCCTGCACGCTCTACTGTGGTTTGCCTTTGTTTAGGTGTTGAATTAGCTGACTTTTTTTCTGGTATCATTCCAGATAAACAAAAATGATCATTATGGTACTTGTTCAGATATTATGTTAAATTAACAATGTTTGGGGCCTAATGTTTAAACCGACAACTATCAAACTGACCAGTCATGCCAAATAAATTGTTCAAATTATTCTTGAGACAGGATTTTTTTTTATTTTTGTTAAATGATCCTGTTTCCTTTTTTTCCCCGCTCACGTTGTTGTAATGAGCCTTCTAAAGATTAATATTTAAACTTTTGCTTGTATCTTTATATGAAGTATTGAGTTATGGGGACTGATGGTTTAGGGTTAGTGAATGAAAATGAAATGTCAATTTTCTTAAAAAGAATATGAAATGGCAGATAAAGCTGTGGGATATTTTTAGTCCCCTCTTCTGAATCAGTGATGTTCAAAAACAGCAAATTACAGTTTCTGGGTCTTTTTTTTTTTTTTTTTTTTTTTTTTTTTGTTGCAGTCCAGCGGAACATGTTGGACTTCCCCCAGCATGTGTCCTCTTGTAAGGATGTCCGAACTGCCAGCACTGAAGCTGACAAGAAGCTATCAGAGTTTGATGTGGAGATGAGCATGAGAGAGGATGTTTATCAGAGAATTGTGGCTCTGGAGGTGAGCAGGGACACGGCGCCAAAGTATCTCTATCAGATTAACTAAATACAAAAATCTCTTGGGGACTGAACTGAGCACTGTGACAGCTGAGTAAACCTGTGCACTGAGTTAACTAAATAACTCAAGCATCATTGAGTTACGACAGAAATTGTGGAAAATGTTTAGTAGAGCTTTCAATTTAATACGTTCATTTAGTACAATAATTATAAAAAAAAAAGTGATACAAAATGAAGTGCATTTAATCACACCCCCTGACCTGTACATGCATTCCGTAATAAGGAATTTTCTTTCTTAAGCTATTTACACAGGACACATTTTTGCATTAAACCAGCAAGATGGAGCACAACAAAATAGAACAGCACAATCTCAGGAATCTGTTTAAACCAATTTTACTGTTACTTAACACAGCATGTAAAAAGTTTGCTCTCATGGCGCGAGCTGCTGAGAAAACAGTGATGCAATGGTCAAAGATGTCTGTCTAACCAACTATTAAAAAATGGTGCAGACGCCCCCCCAAAGACAGATTGACAACTTAACTGCAAAATGTATTGCTGTGGAATCTAGGCCGGTAATAAATAGGCTTATGGTAAATAATATTGAAACATTATTATTCACATATTACATATTGACTTTGAAAGCATTTTTTGTAAGAAATGCTAATTCGGTGCTTTTAACATCTTTTAATTGTGTACATTTGTTGTCTTTTCTTAGCGAATATTGATATGAGTATTTGTGATTAATTTGATTAATCTATGCATCAGTTATTACAATTTTAAACAAATGTTATCTATTGATAGCCCTCATTTTTTGCTACAAATTATGCAAAATCAGTTAGCATCTCTCCTAAACTTCTTTCTATCTTCTTTATCAAACCAGCCATTAGATCAGGCATTCAGATCATTCGATTTTTACTTGATTTTTGTATGTTGTTTTATTTTTTACAGGAGAAACTGTCAGATGAAAGCTTGACCCCCGAGGCAAGGCGTTACATGGAGAGACTTATAAAACTCGGCAAGAGAAACGGCCTCCATCTTTCCAAAGACACGCAGGAGGTCAGATGCTGAGATCTTATTTGCTGTGGCTGTGTAACAGTAGCACAAACTCTCTCTTGGCCTGTAACAGAGTTTTTATCTTCCCTGAAACAGGAGATTAAAAAGATCAAGAAAAAACTTAGCACTCTTTGTATCGATTTCAACAAGCACCTGAATGAAGATACAACCTGCCTGTCTTTCTCTCGAGAGGAGCTCGGTAGGTTGGATGAGTTTTGCTTTCCTTTCAGAGAGACAGATGATTTTATTCACTGTCTCCTTTAGAACAGTTATGGATATTTATAAATAAGTAGTTAAACTGCAGCAACATGTTAAAATACACCACTGTTCGTTAAATAGTGAAACTGCATCATAATAATAATCGGAATAAAGAATTATTCCACAAAAATATAGTTAACTGTAGCGGTTTATTGTTGTATTTATTTAAAACAAATCTAAATTCTCTCCAATCACTACAAGTCCTCGTGGTGGTGTAGTGACTCGCCCTCAATTCAGGTGGCGTAGGACAAATCTCAGTTGCCTCCGTGTCAGATGTCAATCTGCGCATTTTATCACGTGGCTTGTTGAGCGTGTTACCGTGGAGACATAGCATGTGTGGAGGCTTCATGCTATTCTCTGCGTCATCCACCGAGAGCGAGAAACACATTATAGGGACTATGAGGAGGTTACCCAATGTGACTCTACCCTCCCTAGCAACCGGGCCAATTTGGTTGCTAAGGAGACCTGGCTGGAGTCACTCAGCATGCCCTGAATTCGAACTAAGGACTCCAGGGCTGGTAGTCAGCATTTTTACTCGCTGAGCTACCCAGGCCCCCCTATTGTTGTATTTATTGTCATTTTTCCCCATTAGTTTAAACTAAATTCAATCAGTTTTATATAACTGAGTTGAAAGCTAAATTTTTTGCTAACAAAAAAACTCTAAAATGCCACAATGATTTTTAGATTTTTATCAAGTACCTGTAATTTTGATAAGATGTGACGGGTGTAAATTTTGTTTATAGGAGGACTGCCTGAGGATTTTCTTAACTCTCTTGAGAAGGACGAGTCTGGAAAACTGAAGCTCACTCTCAAGTACCCTCATTATTTCCCAACCATGAAGAAATGTTTCATCCCCGAGACACGAAAGAAATTAGAGGAGGCTTTCAACTCGCGCTGTAAAGAGGTCAGACATCCCAGAAATCACCTCTCTTTAAACAGGACAAGGACATTATGCCATAATACTGTGTGGATGCTTTAGAATATCGATAAACCGAATCCTTTATCTTGATGTTATCGTGTGGCAGGAGAACTCTGCTATCCTGAAGGAGCTGGTAGAGCTGCGCTCTCAGAAGAGCAGTCTACTGGGCTTCAGCACGCATGGTGACTTTGTGCTGGAGATGAACATGGCCAAGACCTCCAAGAAGGTCTCAACTTTCCTTGGTAATGACTTCTTTGATCTTCACGTGAAAATGCACAAGAATGGAGACTTAAAGGGATAGTTGAAAATTCTCATCATTTTCTCACACTCATCCAATCCCTGTGGTGTATGACTTTCTTCAGCAGAACACAAAGAATCCATACAATGCAAGTGAATGGTGAACGGATCAGACTAAAATATTGATCTGTTGCTCATGCACACCTATTATATCACTTCTGAAGATATGGATTTAACCACTGGAGTCTTATGGATTAGTTTTGTTCCTTTTGTGATTTTTGGAGCTACAAATATCTGGTCACTATTAACTTGCATTGTATGGACCTGCAGTGCTGAGATATTCTTCTAAAAATCTTTGTTGTTTTCTGCTTTAGAAAGTCAGTCATACACATCTGGGATGGCACGAGGGTGAGTAAATGATGAGAGAATTTTCATTTTTGGGTGAACTATCCCTTTAAGAAAAACAGGCAAAACTAATTAGTAGACCCACATCAAATCAAATTATTTATTTACATTTTTTTTGTTTTTTACGGGATTAGTATTGAATGCATGAATGACATTCTCTCTGGCAAATGCCATGCAAACTCAGTTATAATGCAAAAATGCATGTTTTGTGATGAGCATTAAAAATGTGTGAAAATCTGCAGTGGAATTTTGCAGTTGCTGTCTGCAGTGTGGGCCTTCCTACAAATTAATGAGTGTTCATTTACTTGTTGCAACTTAGGTTTGGTAATATATTGAATATGCTCAATGATGATTAGAATTAAGTTAAGCAACACTGCATTGCAATAACCTTAATGCATTTTATATTTAGCCATTACTTTTTGTAAAGACTTCTTCGTTAGATTTGTTTTGCAATCCTTGTCTTGCGTCTGAGAGTGTTAAAGGTTCACTCAGTAATTTTAGTTTTTATGTTGTCTTGGACTTACACTGACATCTAGTGGAGGAGATGCAGCATCATTCAAACACAATAGCTTTCAGTTACCATTGTCAATGTAGCAGTGTAGTTATCACAGTCTAATCTATGAGTAAAATTATCCAAGAAAATGGTGGTGACTGAGATTAAGCAAGCAGTAATCAGATGGTCATGTGATCCTAACATGACAGTCCCCATGAGAGGACCCTCTCCATGTAGAATAAAACATCTGGTCTTCATCTTACTTGAGTGGCCATGATTTTATACATGTTTCAAATTTAATATTTATTTCTTTAGGACTAACAAAAATGACTGACCACCTTAAAAGACAAATGTTTTAATAGTGTCTTTTTATTAAAAAATTAATTGGCAAATAAAACATTAGATTTGGTAAGTTGAGTTCAAATAATTTACATCCAAATTAGTTGAAGCTATCTGTTTTAGTGAATCGTGCTGTTTTTGTATAAAGTAATTGTTCACTCAAAAAGGAAAATTCTCTCACCATTTACTCACCCTCATGCAAGTGAATGGTGGCCAGAATTTAAGAAGCTCCAAAAAGCATAAAAAGGCAGCATAAAAGTAATCCATAGGACTCCATGTTGTTAAATCCATATCTTCAGAAGTGATTTAATAGGTGTGGGTCAATATTTAAAGATCAATATTTAAGTCTTTTTTTTTTTTCTTTTTTTTTTTTACAACAAACAAACTTTCACTTCATTGTTGTTGTTCCTTTGATTTTGAAGATTCACATTCATTTATATCGCCATCTACTGGTCTGAGCTGGTCATTTATATTTGTTTCTTAAACTATATACAGGTTAATATTGCGGTTATATTGGTGCATATAAATAACAATTATTACATTTTATTCTTCCTTGTGTTCATTTAGTAAAACACAATGGGGAAAACATGGCCTGGTTAGTTTACACTTTTTTTTTTTTTTTTTTTTTTTTTTTTTACTCCATTATACTGTTCGCATTAAGCATTTTAAATCTAATTACAGTGTCCGTTTGGTCCAAATGTTTCTCTTTGATTTAATACAAAAATTTTTTTTTTATATATATATAAAATATGCCATCTCAAAGCTAATACATAAATATTGAGATTTTTGTAGTCATTTTAGTTATATCACCCAGTTCTATTTGCAGCCTAAAATCTTTAACCCTTTGTTTCCATTCCACCCCTGCACCTTGTAGAGGATCTGGCCCAAAAGCTGAAGCCCCTGGGCGAGGAGGAGAGAGCCGTGATGCTGAAGCTAAAAGAACAGGAGTGCCAAAAGAGGAACCTGCCCTTCAATGGAGATCTGCACGCCTGGGACACACGCTACTACATGACCCAGGTGGAAGAGACCCAGTATTCGGTGGATCAGAACCAGTTGAAGGAGTATTTCCCCATGGAGGTTGTGACCCAAGGCCTGCTGGACATCTATCAGGAGTTGCTCAATCTCACCTTTGAGCTGGTTGAAGGTGCTCCTGTCTGGCACGATGATGTGACGCTGTACAGCGTTAAAGACCGCACCTCAGGCCATGTGGTGGGGCAGTTTTATCTGGATCTTTTCCCCAGGTAAGCAATCAGTGTCTGTGGGGTTTTTTTTTTACTTTTTTTTATTTTATTTATTTTATTTTTTTTTGCGGCTTAGAACCCAATTAGTGAATAGATTCAGTGGCACGTCAGCTAAATCAGTGGTTATCAACTGGTTTTGTTTCAGGTTACAGATTTTACATTGGATATCAAGTTGCAACACAACACCATTCATAATTGGTCATTGTACTAATATATTAATATAACTATGAACTGCATCATTCCAGCAAAATAAAATTAAGTGATATTTTGGTTTCTAAATGTCTTGAAATCTAGAAAGCCAATAATTCACAGCATTGTGGTTGGCACAAACCATGGAAAATCATAGTTTGTGGCACCCACAAGACTGTGAATTATTTCCTTGGTACTCACAAGTGAATCCACATTTCATGTAGTCTGGGTTCTGGGTCTTTGATCTTTGATTATTGCTTTTTGAGGATGAGGGGCTGTCAAGCAAATTGTCTGTTTTGGCATCTGCCTAATTTGGCTTGCTTCTACCAAGCGACTGATTCATTTTGACAGTTTGATTGGATGCATGGCCTTGGAGGAAAACAATAAGAGATATGTGAAGTATTTTCTCCTAACTCTATTTCATTAGCAGTGCATTGTTATATGGTTAGTTGGATTTTATTATCCGCAAACTTCTCGAAGAGACCTGCAACCCAGCAGCTGTGGACCACTGAGCTAAATTAAAGGTTCATTCTCTATTATTCCTTTAGGGAGGGAAAGTACGGACATGCAGCATGCTTTGGCCTGCAACCTGGCTGTTTGCTTCCGGATGGAACCAGGCAAATGGCTGTGGCTGCAATGGTGGCTAATTTCTGCAAGCCCACTGCTGATGCTCCGTCTCTGCTGCAGCACGATGAGGTGGAAACATACTTCCATGAGTTTGGACATGTGATGCACCAGCTCTGTGCCCAGGTCCGAATGAAGTCCTTCAAAGTCACTTATCCAAACATATATTGGCTGTCATTTACACAGTATTGCAACAATTTACAGATTGTTCAAAAATATGTATGTACTTTTGTTTGTTCAGACTGACTTTGCTATGTTCAGCGGAACTCATGTGGAGCGGGATTTCGTGGAGGCTCCATCTCAGATGTTGGAGAACTGGGTCTGGGAGAGGGAGCCACTGCAGCGCATGTCCAAACACTACAAAACAGGAAACGCCATTCCAGAGGAGCTTCTGGACAAGCTCATGAAGTCCAGACTCGCTAACACGGGTAACCAGAAAGACAGAACAGATAGTGGTCATTTTGACATACACCTGGTACTAATTACATTCTAGTTAGAAGAACTTGAATTACACTTGAATTGACTTAGACATTTGCTCCAATTTTCATACATTTCAAATAAAACTCTAGATACATTTAAAAATCTTACTTCTGGATATATTTATTTCCTTCCGGAACATCAGGGTTGTTTAACTTGAGGCAGATTGTTCTGGCTAAGGTGGACCAGGCTTTGCACACTAAGGGAGGGGTTGACCCAGCTGAGGAGTATGCTAAACTCTGCTTGGACATCCTGGGAATCCCTGCTTCATCAGGTAAAATTAGATTTTGATCTAGATTGGATGTGCAATCTCAATTATTTTATTTTTTTTTAGATATAACATATCGTTGCTGTCTGAATTTTTTTTTGGAAAAACTCTTTCTCATAAACGGTCTTACAAAATGAATCGAAAAATAACATAATTAGTCACCTTTAGCACAATAAATAGAATTCTATTACGCTACACATCTGTTAGTGAACTGTTCGATGTTTTAACTGGACTTGCATGGATTTTTGTTAGCGAATGTCAAAATACAATCTGAAATTGAAATATATCTGAAATGTTTCTCATGATCTTAAAAATCTTTTGATCTGAAGGTGTATGCTTAAATGTTTGAAATTATTTTTGTAGACAAAAATATAATTGTGCCACCATATTAATTTATTTTATTATAAAACTAAAATTTAATTAAAAAAAAGTTTTTTAAATTGATGACTTGGACCAAATTATAAAGAAAAGCAGCCAATAAGTGGCCAACATAGATGGGAACTCCTTCAGTACTGTTTAAAAAGCATCCCAGGGTGATAACTCAAGAAGTTGTTTGAGAAAATGTCAAGTGTACATGTCTGCAAATTATAGGCAAAGGGTGACTAGTTTGAAGATGCTAAAATATAACAGTTATATACAGTGTAACTCAGCAAAAAAAAAGTGTCCCTTTTTCAGGACACTGTATTTTTAAGATAATTTTGTAAAAATACAAATGACTTTACAGATCTTTATTGTAAAGGGTTTAAACAATGTTTTTCATGCTTGTTCAATGAACCATAAATAATTAATGAACATGCACCTGTGGTACGGTCGTTAAGACAACAGCTTACAGACGGTAGGCAATTAAGGTCACAGTTATACAAACTTGGGACACTAAAGAGACCTTTCTACTGACTCTGAGAAACACCAAAAGAAAGATGCCCAGGGTCCCTGCTCATCTGCATGAACATGCCTTATGCATGCTGCATGGAGGCATGAGGACTGCAGAGGTGGCCAGGGCAATAAATTGCAATGTCCGTACTGTGAGACACCTAAGACAGCGCTACAGAGAGACAGGAAGGACCGCTGATCATCCTTGCAGTGGCAGACCACATCTGCACAGGACCGGTACATCTGAATATCCCACCTGCAGGACAGGTACAGGATGGCAACAAAAAATGCCTGAGTAACTCCAGGAATGCACAGTCCCTCCATCGGTGCTCAGACTGTCCGCAATAGACTGAGAGAGGATGGAGGGTCCTTACCATGCCTTAAGGCAGGTCCTTACCAGACATCACCGGCAACAACGTCGCCTATGGACACAAACCCACCTTCGCTGGACCAGACAGGACTGGCAAAAAGTGCTTTTCACCTAACTACGTTTCCATCCAAGAATATTTTGCGTAAAATGTTTTAGCGCATCAAAATAAAACTGATGGAAATTATCGCGCAAATTTCCTAAGTTTTGACATTAATATTTAACTCTTATATAATCATAAACTCTATGTCGATACTTCAAATATTGCGAAAAACTGTGGAAACATTTTTTGTCAAGAAAATTGCCATTAACGCAAAAATGGAGTGTCACATGACATTTTTCCCCAATAGTTAGCTTGTGTTAATCCTGGCGACAAGGTATATACATCTTTGAAAGCCAATTTATTGTACGTTATTGTGGATTGATCTTAATGGCACATAGATCCAATCTGCAAACATGACAATTCCATGAGTGCCAACACAAATATCTTGTATCATTCACATCGACAAGTGCACAGAGATCAAATTAATGGCCACTCTTTGCGTTTAATTTAATCATGGTAGACATCCGTTTACTTATTAAATTTGCTTTTACACACCATTCAAAATAATAATGTTTTGAATAAAATAATGAAAAAATAATGTTTTAAAATAAATATAAATACTCAATACTAGGAGAAAAGCTTCAGTGTGCTTTTTTGGAACACTAACATAAAGCCCAATTCTATTAAATTAATGTTTAGCTTTTGAAAAAATGCTGGCAAAATTCCCTGTAGTAAATTAAATAAATGTACCAAACGAAAAGCATTAAATTAATAAATTGCCAAATGGAAAATATATATATATATATATATATATATATATATATATATATATATATATATATATATATATAGAAATCCTTTTTTCTTTACACAAACTTATATTA